>JBBPCY010000028.1:10171569-10204617 GCA_037974405.1 Brachyalestes nurse | reverse complement strand
GAGAGAGAGAGAGAGACAGAGACAGAGAGCATGAGAGAGAGAGAGAGAGAGAGAGAGAGAGAGAAAGAGAGAACGAGAGAGAGAGAGAGAGAGAGAGAATGAGAGTGTGTGAGAGAGAGAATGAGAGAGAGAAAGAGAGAGGCAGAGAGAGAGAAAGAGAGAGAGAGAGAGAGAGGCAGAGAGAGAGAGAGAGAGAGTGAGAAATTAAGTGAAAGGTGCAACATGTAAACAGTTCTCCCTGACCTGCCAGAATAGCGGCACCTCTATGTCCCAGGACTGATTTACAAATCAAACAGTGCACCCCAGGGACCGTAGCCAAGGGGGGACAACAGCACAGAGATAGAAATAGAAACAAGACAAAGGCATGCCCAATATGCAAATGTATGAGGTCAGAAACTAATGAGAAAATGTGCAATTTACTCAACAATGTTGAAATCATCAAAAAAACTGAGCAATGTTATTTATCCAGTTTTAATTACAGACTTAAAAACAGCTTTAATTTTTCTTGATATTTATTCCAGGTGGAAGTCCTACAAGACCCGGAAAAGCATTCATTCTTTCATTTGATTTGATAGACTTTTGACATTTGTCAAAATGGGTTAATTCAATTCATATCTACTTCATTTTTTTCTTTTTTTACTTTACATTTATGAGTGATGCTGTTGTTCAAAAATTCATTATTCACAATTATACAAGAATCCAAAACTTTTTTGGGCAAATGAACGTTAACTATCTACCCATTAACAATCATTTAAAAGGCTTAATAAACCTTTATAAGGTTAGCCTTTCTTGGGACCCTCGTAATAAATTATTGTTGATCCAAATAAACTCAACATTTTGAATATCTTTATTAAATTTAGAATTAAAAAACTCACCTTGTGGGCAGTACAAGTCCGGTGCCCAACGATTGCACTCATAATTGTCAGGCGCTTCCTCACACGTGAAACACTTGAACCCTCCTGGGTACGGAGTCGCTGTGAACAGAGCAATTACAAGTTAATGCTTAAAATGAATGGCAAACAAATTATAAGCATACAAGTGCAAATTACATCAGGCCTCTATATAAACTCCCTGGTCCATATGGACATTTGAGTTCATCATGAACTCATCATGGTTAGTCAAACTCAAATTCATATTCCTATTTTATTCATGTTTGCTTTTTGTATTAAACATTTGTATTACAACATTTTTGTTCATATTTCAACAAATCCTTAAAGCCGTATCTTCCTATCACCCAAAATCCATCAATTGCTCCAGGAATCCGTTCAAATGACCTCTGGAGAATCTTTTATTTATGGCACAATATGGACAAAATATCAATATTGCGATTTGACTGCTACATATTGGGACTGTGATGCCTTTCAAGATATTAAAGGGCTTATCACTTTTCTTAAATTAAAAAAATGTAACATTTGTAAATATTGTGTCAAATATATTACTCCCCCATCCATACAAGTCATAAAAACAGACTATAAGCTATAAAAACAGACCCATTTCAAATCACCGTTTTTTGTGATTTCACAAAACCAACACATTTAAATATATCTCCTTATTCTGGCTACAGCAGCACAGTCCCACCCATTCATCCACGGATTCGCCAACACCTTTAATGGTTAACATGAAGACCTTGATTCATCAGAAGACCCAAGAACTCACCTGGAGCTATGATTGGACATCCTGTTAGAAACACTGAGTGGGTAGGAGCTTTTTTTCAATATGGCATCCTTTTGCCATATCAGTATTACTGAGACAGATATTGTGATAATGATTAACTTATAATGCCAGGATGGACATATATGTATTATATGTTCATATGATATATTGTGCAGCACAAATCATCACTGAACCCCACTGGGTCAATAGGGGTGGTGGTGGCCTAGTGGGTAGGAGACTTGCCTCTGGACCAAGAGGTCATGGTTCGAATCCTACCTTCAGCACACCACCACTAGGTTCCTGAGCAAGACCCTTAACCCCAAGTTGCTCCAGGGAGACTGCCCCCTGTAGTTAAGGAATGGAAGTCACTTTGGATAAAAGCGTCTGCTAAATGCTGTAAATGAAAATGTCACTGAGTGTATTTATTACATCCCTTGTTTTTTTTGCATTTTTTCTAGCTCTAACCCTTGCTTCTGCACATTAAAATGATTGAAATCACTGCTTACTATGTGCACAGCATGACTGATTTTAGACACCTACTTGATACATAACTAAGTGTTAAAATTTTTAAATATGAGTACTTTCAGATACCATTTTAGTTTTTTGGCTGAGGCAAGATTTTAAAAAAAAATGCATGTTATCCACCTGATTACTACCAAAAAGTTATATTTTTGTGTCATCTGACCATAAAGCCTGGTACTAGTCAAAGGTCTAGGACAGGGGTTGGCAACCTGTGGCTCTGGAGCCGCATGCGGGTCTTTCATCCATATGTTGCGGCTCCCTGTGGCTTTGGAAAATAAATAATAATTTAACACTAGAGCGGCTGCGTGCGTCAATTGATGCAGTGCCCAGTTTCGCACATGACGCTTCCTGATACGACGCTGCTGCAGTTTGTTTGGGCGTTTAGTCCTGCACAACAGTATAAAACATGTGTAAAGATAACAATAATATGTAAAGATACGTGCCTACACCACACCTATATGTCTCTTACAGAGTATGCTGCTGCTCCAATAGGCCAATAAACGCAATATACAATATATACAAAGAACTTTAAGCAACACAAAATAAGTTTGTGTGTAGGTACATCCGCTGTATACGTGTATATATATAATATATATATACACGCATACAAACATATATTTATGTACACAGTAGTATTTACACAGTGTCCTCTTCCAGGCAGGTTCACTAAAGCTCAGGTTGTTTTAAACATTTTAACAGTGGATATGAACATTTTTGGACATTACAAACAATACCTTTTTCTCAGAGCTGATGAACGACTAAGATATTGGGCTGTATTGCCACTTCATGTTTTTACCCCCGCTGAAGAGTTTCTGAACATAAAAAAAATTGGATTTAAAAAGTAAAATATAATTGTAAACATTTTGTTTGTAAAAATTCCTGTAGGTACCCATAACTGCAACATGTGCATGCTTTGTTCATGAAAGGTTTTGTTTTCTCAGAGTAAATTCATTTCAGTTAATTACATTTTGTCATGTTCTCAATGTGAGATTGAGGTAATTAACCACAAAGACTTTTTTATACCAAGGTAGTCAATAATTATGGAGCTCACTGTATATTTCCTAGCTCAAAAAAACCATTTTGCTACTGTCATTTTTAAGAGTGCAGCTGAAAACATGGCTTGAGCTGTGTTCATTGTTAAAGGTGGAACTGCAAGAGTTCACTGCATTAACGCCTCTCCAGAATCCAAGTTTAAATCCAAGTTAACACCCTTGCTCCAATACACCCACTACACCTGGCAATTGAGAGATCAACTGAACCTGGTATGTGTGGGGGAGGAAATACGCAAACTGTGTTGGACACAGTTTACAGTTTTGCAAGTTTGAGTAGTAATTTGAAAACCTTGTGTAAGTAATGCTTTAAAAACTCCTCTCAGCAGTGGTGCATGCTATCCTTCACATTTTCGAACTGCCTGGTGTGTTATGATAGGGGAGACTTGGACAGTGGATGGAAATTGGCAGTGACTAACACTGGAGAGATAATTGGGCAAACCTGAAGAAAAAAATAATAAAAATAGGTGCTTCCAGCTGACATTTAAATGAGGCAGACTGGACTACCGCGTCCCATCAGTGGGCCAGATGAGGCAAGGGGGCGTGAAGTTTCCAAATTCCTGCTGCTCGGGCAGCATTGATTTCGCTGTGCTTTAGCAAAACAAGGGGAGCCGACGCGGGCTGTGAGAAAGGCCATGGTGAGGAGAGCTGGGGTGCAGGACTGTGTGAAAATAGATAACCGATTAGTGCTAATGAAATGAGGTAGGGGTTGGAAGAGAGAGAGAGAGAGAGAGAGAGAGAGAGAGAGAGAGAGAGAGAGAGAGAAGGAGATCTAGCTCATTGAGAGCTTGCGGGCATGAGAGGGAGGAGAGACACTGACAAAAGAATCAATGTAGCATATTAGAGTAAGGCTCAGCCTGCCAGCTCAGGAAGCCAACGCACACACACACATACACACACACACACCCTCATCTGCTTCCCACTTCAGCATAGACAGCAACTTTACCTTATGTTTCAACTTTACCTTATATTTCAGCATGTGCCCACTGACTTTGATTACAAGTGTGTTTGGAGTGGGATCTGTTCTATCCAAATCCATATAAATTACTGTCCGTAGTTATTTTGTTATATGCCCCAAACTGAGATAAGAACGAAACATTCTTTAGTACTCCTTTAATCAGCCTGACCTCTGTACCACACATCATCAGAAAGAAACTGTCTCAGCTATGTCTCCTCATCTTCTGCACACCCCTACAATGCAGGCACTCCTCAGTCCGCCAGAGCAAATTTAGTTCTTAAAGCTCCATAAGGAGTCCCTGTTGTCTTTTATGCTGCAATTCATGGCCAATTCCACTCCATTCCCTCCTCTGGCAATTAGGAGCAAGTCAAGCACCCTGGCTGCATCAGGCCTTGTCTCCAAAAGAAGCTCTGAGCTAAAGATTTCTGTTCTCTGACACATGACTCACTGATGCTATTCCATCACCTCAATCAACAAAAAACATCTAAAGGTTGCTGCACCCCCCACTGGTCTGCCTCTCTGAGGAACATTGTTTCAGATGTGAAAGACACTTTTAACTTCACACATATGGCATTTCACAAAGGGTGGCATGAAAGCAGGAAATGTCAACGTGACATAAAAGTCACAAGCAAATAAATTATAAAGAGAAAAAGTGATACCTTTATATAAAAGTAGAAAAATACATAAAGCATTAACACGAATTCCAGACTGGTGCAAGATATGTTCAGAACTGGATCATGAAGCAAAGGAAGAAGATTTCCTGGGCTGATGAATGGGCTTTCTGTTACATTATGTGGGTAATGAAATTAGAAATAATGCTTGTTTCTGTTGTTTTTGTACTTATAAATTGGATAACTATAAATTGGATGTTTGAGTTTAGATCTGTTTTGCTGAATTAACCAATTCCTAAACAAAATATGTATGTACAGCTTTTCAGAGCACAGCTCCTCCCATTAGGATTCTATGTTTGCGTTCACATCATTTCATCCAAAGTGATAAATGTTTGGATACATTTTTATCCAAAAACAGGTAGGTCCATGAATAAACGAGGACAAGGTGCATGTCCGGGTATAAATAGTGGACCTGAACATTGGTTCCAGGTGCATGCATGTGGGGAGTGACCGTGGGGCGTAGTTAGATTTTTGAAGACTGTGATGGACTGGACGTTTGCCATGACGTAGTAGGAGGGAGGTGTGTGTGTGTGTGTGTGTGTGAGTGTGTGTGGGGTGTGACCTAGGGCCATGACTAGGGCCATCCCGGGGACCACGATTGATTGGACGATCGCGGTGGTGCAGTGGGGGGCGTGGCTGTGGTGGTGGCTGGATTCGTGACAGTTTTGATAATAAATCACACCTTGGGAGAAAAATAATCAAATACATGGAAAATATAGGATGTGCCCTTTAAACCATAACCTGAGTGAGAAAAAATGAGAGCAGGTAAGGAGATGCTGACTGGGTGAAAGAACAGAAATCTATGGGAGAGGACAGCTTGGGCGAAAAAATCTCTTTCTCCTTTTCTGTTTCTCTCTCTTTTTCTCTTTTTCTCTCTCTGCAAGTGTCACCTCATTCTCTATTTCATCCAGTCCAGCGTGCAGCAGAGCCACAACATTGCTGTCACAAAAGCTTCATTTGTTCTGTTCCCTGCACCTGCGGATGACCAAAAACTCCAACAAAACACACAACTGGAAGCCACAAAAAGGATAGAAACACACAAACAAACAAATGCTGCTAATTATCACCCTCTATCTAAAAAGCTCAGGTCTGTAGATGCTGTTATAAAAAAGAACAAATGAGCACATGAGATGAGATCCAGACCAGATTGCTGCTGTCGCACCAACAGATTAGCTATGGTTGTTGCTATTGATTGTTGCTATTAATTGTTACTGTTGCTTACAGTGGACACAGGACCATCAGAACCATACCGATCAAAAGTAGTGGTCTGGTCTCATGAATCATGATTTCTGTTACACCATGTTTATGGTCAGGTGCACGTACGTTGCTTACATAGGGATGAGATGGTACACAACTTGGGATGTATACTATATGGACAAAAGTATTGGGCCAAGTATTGGGCCAGGCCTCTTACTTCCAGTGAGGGGCAATCTTAATGCTTCAGCATACGAAGACAGTTTGGACAACGTAATGCTTCCAACTTTGTGGACACAGTTTGTGGAAAAGCCCCCTTTCAATTCCAAAATGAACGAGTTTGAAAAGTGAGGGGTGCTATAATGGTTCCGGCGCCCATGCCTCAACCGCATCCAACACATTTGGGATGAACTGGAACGGAGATTGTGAGCCAGACCTTCTCATCCAACATCAGTGCCTGACCTCATAAATGCTCTTCAGGCACAAATTCCCACAGAAACTCCAAAATCTTGTGGAAAGCCTTCCAAGAAGAGTGTTAAAGCTGCAAATGGGCAGCAACCACATATTAAAGTCTGTGTATTTGAATGCAATATCATTAAAGTCTCTCTTAGTCTAATGGTCAGGCATCCCAATACTTTTGTCCATGTAATGTGTATCATGACTATAAGATCAACAACCCCTTTGGCAGGGCAGCTGCATCATCACAGTGAACATGTCAGGAGGATGTAGACAACGGAGCAAATGTTGAAGAAAGGAGTGGTGAGAGAGAAGATGAATGAGATGGAAAATAATTTGGTTCAACTTATCTGAGTACCCTGGGACACACTCCTGGTGGAACATGGCATTTTCAGTTAGCCACTTGTGTCAGTTAGTCAAATGTCAGCGGGAGGGAATGCGCAAAGTGAGCGGTTTGCTCTTTGGTAATGGGAGAGGACCGAGGACAGGAAATTAATGATTCTCCTGTTAGAGTGCAGCGAAATGGAGCGGTCATGGCACACATTAAAGTTTAGCTTGATGTCGGATTGTGAATCAAACACCAAAAGCACTTTTTGACTTTTATAAGACGCCTTTTTGCTTTCTGAGGCCTTGTCAAATCCCAACCTACTCTGTGGTCTGGATGAGCGTGAAAAATGTATAAAATTTTCAAAATTGTAAATGATGAGGTGGTAGAGTCAAACAGGAGCTCATCCTTGGAGTGCAAAAGAGCCGATTAACTCTAGTGCTAACTCAAAACCGACTTAAATGTGAAGAGTAGTTTCTTCCGCTTGCTCTAAGAATATAATACACCTATTCAACTTTGTCTAGACATTTTTACTTACTTACTTTTACTGAACTGATCTCATAAAGAGAACTTGTTTTACTGCACTTGGGCAAATAATAAATTCTAATAATTCTAATAAATTCTTCTAAATAAATTCTAATAAATCTAGTATATCTAAAATATTCATCATACGATATTATTTATCCTATTTCATTTTTATATTTTTGATATTTTGCTTCACAGTCAATAGATGTTTTTACTACTTAGAAGTCATTTTATCCAGTGAATTATTCAATTTTAAGAAATAATCCTTGAGCCAGTCAAACTTGTCGTAACAAATGTCAAATGTCAACGAATAGGATAAGCTTGATAAAATAGCTTAACAAGCTAAAATAAGTTTTATAAAATTTTAAAGAGGAATATTAGATATACTGTAGTGGGCTGGTGCCCTGCCCAGGGTGAGTCCCTGCCTCGCACCCGTGGACCCCAGATAGGCTCTGGGTCCCCTCAGCCCTTAGGATTAAGCGGTTACAGAAAATGAATGAATGAATGAATTAATGATTGTTTGATATATTGATTATATTTGAATCTTACTTGCCAGGACACCAAAGAAATTCTTAAAATAGATTTTAAAAAAGTCAATTTTAGTTCCAAAACATATTCTGTGGCATCACTACACTTTAGATTGACCATTTTAGGTCCTATGGACCCATAAAACAAATATGAGGAAAATATGCAGCTGTTTAAATAACAGTTTCAGTTACATATTGTTTAGTATTTAAGTTGAGGGTGAACAATATGATTTTTATTTTGAATGCCTTTCTGAGCATAAGGTGAATATTTGGAGTTTTTAAAGAACACTGGCGGCTTCATTTTAAAGGGAGAATAAACTGAAAATATAAAGTACTATTAGTATTTTTTATATTGGTTATGTAGCCTATTTTATGAAAACGCATATTTTATATATAGTTCAGTAATAACACTTGTAAAATAAATTACATACTTAAATTTACTATTTAAGGCATCTATTTATATGTCATTACAGATTCATTTCATTTTAAAACATTTAAAAAATGGTCATATATTCTAAAATAATACTGTAAGAAGATATATATATATATATTTTTTTTTTAAGTTTTATACTACACTTTAGTATGCTGCAGTTTTTTAACATACTGAAGCACAATGAAACAAAAGTATACTTGACTGTCAGTTTGAAATTACCACCCTGCCTTTTTCTTGCTGTTTTCCTTTGTTTGCATTTTTCCTCCTGTCTGAGCTTGTGCTTCTGTTTTTAGTTATGGTTCCATAGCTCCTCCCGTTCTCTGCCCCTCACCTGTTCTTAGTTTCTTACCCCTCCCACCATGATCCTGCCCAGCTGTTTCTTGTTCCGTGTCTGGTGTATATATACCCCACTGTTCTGCTTTGTGCTTTGTGGTGTCTTGGATTCATTATGCATTGCTCGTGTGTGGGCCTGTTCTGGATGTTTTCTGCTTCTTCTTCCCATTTGGTTTCAATTACATGTCTTTGCGTTTATTTTGTTCTTTTAGAATTCACTTCGTCTGTTTATATTTTTTTGCTTTCGCTTTGGACCCCTCTTGCATTTGCATCCTGCCTCCTCATCTCTGTCTCCCGGTCACACATTTCAAATTAAGTGATGTATTCTGAGTTTTGTGCTGAAATAAAATACACTTCAGAGTATCACACTGAACCACACGTTAATATATTTTATTGTAATTTTCAAGCATATTGTAGTAGAATTCGTAGTTTAAAAATTAAAGTCCACAGGTGTTCCACACAAGCACACTTCAGGGTCTCAAGTGGTGCAACTGACTGAGGACTGGCTCATCATCAAGAGAGTGTAAATTCAGTTCCTGGCAAAGCCTATTTGTAGCCGGGCGTGTGGCAGCCTTAACCCTCTGAGCTTGATAGAGTCGGGGGAGTACTGGAGGGAAATGACTGACAAATAACAATTTTTAATGACTTCATATATATGTGATGCTATTAATTAATTAAGTAATTAATTAAATTTTAAGTTTAAGTCTACAAAATTACATACTTAAATTTACTTGAGCACAGCTTCAGTTGTTTAAATAAAGCACTCAGAATGCAGTTAAGGCATCTATATTTTATGGCATAGAGTTTCATTACAACTTAATTCAGATTAAGTTGCCATATATTCTTCAAGAATATATGGTAAAAAAGCAAGTCATTTTAATTGTAACTTTTTAAAACTGCATTTAAATATGTTGTTCTTTCACAAAGGAACTAGTCCTGTTGCTCTGGATTTAGTGAAGTGCAGAATGTGAACATGTCAGATAGTATATAAATTGAATGCAAAAAAAAATGCATATTGTGATAGACCACTGCAAAACTGTTCAGTTTCTCAGGTTTCATCTTTTCTAGGTGCAAGTATTGAACTGAACAGCTTTGCCTCAGTTTTTAAGGACAGCTGACAATATTTCTCCTCATTTCCAAATAAAGATATTGTTCTTTAAAGCACAATTTTAAAGAAAGTGACAACACATCAAAATAAGAGAAGGGAGGTAGTGTTCACAGAACTTGAATTAAAAAAAAATCTCTTGTTCACTCAAACAAAATGACAGCAATTACCTTTGATGTATTTCTAGTAGTGTTTTGTCATCCAACTGGTCACATTGCAAGAGGATATTGTTGATTACAGCAGTGTTTTTTTTTATAGTTTTCCTCATTAAATAATATATGATTCAGATGATCACCTGATCAGTGCCTCCTAAAGCAGAATGAGGTGCTTGTGTAGGAATTTAAAAGACTCATAGAGTCATAGAGTACCTTAGTTTCATAGAGTACCTTGATACCCTAGTTCCCTAATCAAAGTGATGTCAAAATTTAAAAATGATAGGATCACAAAAAAGGAATAAATTCAGGGACTCCCTGGCTATGTGTCACAGCCCACTGGGGGTCTTCAGAGCCCACTTTGCGAACCATGTTCCTAAAGAATCTGTGGGTGGTTATTTAAAACACCATTTTTGTAAATGAGGTGTAACAGTGTATTACTTTATTTCCCTAGAACCATGCATTCAAGCCAGTGACTATTCAGGAACCTCCAGTGTCAGCATAGGCTGAATGATCTTACACTATTCTATCACCAATCTCATAAGGAGAAATATCATCCATGGAATCCATTTAGATATGGCACGAGGTAAGTAAGGCGTTTTGCAGGTGTAAGTGCTGCTGGCTGCACCGAGCCGCTCGGCTCTTCTCTGTAGTTGCTGATGAATATGTATAGCTGTCCTCTGGAGTGGGGCGCTCATGAGGTGGGCCGGTGCTGCTCATCCTGGAACGGGTTGCTCATACATATTCAGCAGGTCTTTCATACAGGCAGCAGGAGGGGCCCTGCAACACTGTGCACATTCAGACCACAAAACCTTTCCTTCTGTAACATGCTGCTTGGGTCATAGCTGAAGCAACTGCTGCCAGAAAGGAAGAACAACTCGTTGGAAGTTTAACGAGAACAGCTGGCAAAGATTTTGCCCGTTTTATGGAACCGTAACGAGGTGCAGTTCCCGCTTAGCGCACGGCGGCCAACCGCAGCAAAGCGACTGCACGACAGCCAAAACAGCAAACAAGAGCACGCCTGAATTTTTCATGTTGCATTATACGGCACACAAAGAGCTTAGAAAAGTCATTGTGAAGTGAAGGGCAAATGGCCTGCCTTCAAAAAGCCTAACTGTTCAAGTGAACAGCGGCTGAGTGAGCAGTGTAGAGAGAGAGCGCCCTCTAGTGGCTGCCACCACGCAGACCAGGCAGAGAGAGCTAAGAGCCTGAACGGGACTGCTCAAGCAACACTGAGGTTCCATCAGCTGGTCACATCTTTCTAAATGAAGTATACCAGTAACTAAACATTGTAAATCGACAGCTTTTACATTTAAAAATGAGGTAAAGAAGTCATTCATTTTTACAGTGACAAGCATGCAGGTAGATTCACATTCAGTCCCCTTATTCTTCAACTGAACCAGTAACCTGATGAAGGTCAAAGAGGGTACAGTGCATCATTAGGTTACTTTAAGTTGTAATGGTTTGCCAGAATAGAATACAATAGAATAGAACAAAACAGAATTGAAAAGAACAGAATAGAATAGAAATTGAAATAGAATAGAACAGAATGAAATAGAATAGAATTGGACAGAACAGAAAAGAACAGAATAGAATAGAAAGAAATAGAATAGAACAGAATGAAATAAAATAGAATGGATCAGAATAGTATTACTTTCACATCATAAAGAGACTGAGTTTGTGACTCTGTTGTTTGATGTTAATAATGAGAACAGTAATATTATGAGTAAAATATGACTACAGTATATTGCCACTGTTGGAACACTCCAAACTAATCTATTCCCAACATCTCAGGAGAAGAAAACTTTCCTAATTAAAAAAAAAAATGTATTGCTCTACTGTATTGTATACTTCATATAACCACAGTAACATAAAACTCTTATTTGTACAATAAAAAGATTCATTACTTTTTTATACAAACTACCTACGTATCTCCGCTACACTATAATAATGTAGACTTGGTTCTGAGCTCCTACTATACCTGATGGAGTTCTAAGTGGATCGAACTAGGCGAGCTTTCCAACCGAAATATTTAAATAGGATTAATGACAACAGACAAACAGTAATCAGATTATCACTGGTGGCCTAGTGGTTAAAGACTTGGCCTTGTGATCAGAAACATTCAGATTTCAATTATTTTACTTATATGACATTTCTGTATTCATTTTTGATAGGTGAATATAATACACAGGCAAAATAGAATAAAACATTCTAAATTTCTATAGGGGTAATACAGACACAGATTTCTCTTGTTATTTAGCTATGCTTCCGAATGTGGCAAATTACATTATGCTATATAGGCATGAAGAACATGATAAAAATAGTATGGGTGTGAATTTTTAATCTATGGCTCATTCATGACCGGGTAATCAAAAAGTGAAGTTACTTTAATGGCACAAAAGAGACTTTATTGCAAATGTTGGGAAATATGTGTGATTGCTGTGAAATTCACAGAGGATGTTGCTATGGGAGGATGTGTTTAGTTAAAACTGCGGAGCTGCATATTAATGCTGGGTTACATTTTATCCCGTGTTAGGTTGTACCCTGTGCTCCCCTACTAACAGCAGTACAAAATATTAATTAATAATGCAAGTATATCAGCATGGCTTCATGACTCATGCTCTCCTCGCCTGGTACAGTATCTGTTCTCATTCAGCTTTCGGCCCGACGCTCTTCTTTAAGAGGAGACAGAGAAGTAGTGATGATGAGGCTGAGGAGCGAGGGACAGTAATTGTCACTGTTTTACTTCCATTATGCCGAAATTAGCCACTTTGTCAGTGGTTGGTGGCTGAAACGCGTGCACTCTAAAGTGCTCTAATTGAGTTCCACCTGTGGTGCTGAAACAGTTTGAGTGTGGCCATATGTAGAGTTCTCTCACCCACACACACACACTGCTGCTGGACATGTTAGGTTGAGTGTGGGTGGTCCAGTGCTGTCCACCTCCTAAGCACTTAGCACCCATGTTATGAGTCATTAAGCCATGAGCTCTGGCGTAAAGCGAGTAACAGAGCATTCTTGTTCTCCGAGTTCTTGCTTGTGGTTGCTCATGTTGGGCACTGTGGCAGAAACATACAATTTTTTATTGCGCAACGTGTTTTTCTGCACCTTACAGGACAATCAGTGCAATTTTTCATGTTGTGCTCTATGAACAGTTAACCACCGCTAGTTATGCACTCTTGAATTCACTGGCAGTCACACTCCTAATGATGGTGTGAAGCCTTAGGCAAATATCATTTGGAAGTACCATCCTGGTGAAAGAGAAATGTATGTAATTTATACATGTTTATTACTTAATAATAATACAATTTATTTATAGTGCCCTTTTCATCACAAGGTCTTGAAGGGCTACAGATTAGAAAAGAAAGAAACAAGAAAACAAGGCAGGCATTAAAAAATAGAAAGATTATTAAACAATAAATACAGAAAAACATCTAAGAGGGGGAACCAAAGGTTTTGTTGAAAAGAAACAAGGGTTCCCTCAGGATGTCTAAAGCGCAGTTAGCTTGAGCTGCTCTCCATGGGAACGGCAGGCCAGCTGAACATCCCTAGGCATGATGGTGACTCTCTTGGCATAGATGGTGCACAGGTTCGTGTTCTCGAACAAACCCACCAAGTAAGCCTTGCTGAACAGACCCACCAAGTTAAGCCTCCCTGGCTTCCTGCAGGGCCATGAGGTCGGTCTTAAAATCCTGAGCGATCTCATGCACCAGGCGCTGGAAGGGTAGCTTGCGGATCAGCAGCTCTGTGGATTTTTGGTAATGGCAGATGTATTATTATTATTATTATTATTAAATGTATTATTATATTTATTGCTTATTACAGAAATATTAAAACATTACAGTACTATTGTGGAACAACTTCTGACCATTTAAGTGTATTTAAATTGTTAAGCTGTGATCAGCTAGATTTTAAATGCATTTAATGATATTAAATCCTTAAATGCCTCTGAACTGCAAGTGGATTAAGTAACTGCTATTGTACTTAGAATACATTATAAGTGTACAACTTAGTGTACACATGTCACATGTATGGTACACTTCAGAACACTTCAGTTCAATCGAATAAGTTATAATGCACCTACAGTGTTCTGCAGACACAGCATCATTTCTCTTATTTTGATGTATTGCCTTTTCTTTAAAATTATGCTTTAAAGAACAATATTTTTACTTGGAAATTAGGAGAAATATTTTCAGCACTTCTTAAAAACTAAGGCAAAGCTGTTCAGCTCAATACTTGCAACAATAAAATATAAAACTGAACATTTTGGTCTCTTTTTTTGTCCAGGGGTGTATAATACAAATAATACAACATATTTAGCCATAGCCAAACATTAGCCATTGCTAATTCCTCACTAGTTAGGACTCTCCCCATCACCTGATGCTTTCAACCTGTGAAGGTGAAGGAAGAACATGCCCAGATATGGATAGGAAGTGTCAGTCATACAGTTACACCACTTGGAACTCTAAAATGTCCTTATCTGTTCTAAACCAGACTTTAATTAAACATTGAAACATAAACATTTAAGACAAATTCTACAACCCTTCTGTTAGCGTATACAACAGTAGAATGTATTTTTGTGTAAGAATGCTTTAGTGTATTAAGAAATGCATTTATTCAAGTGCATTTCCTTGTACAATGGTAAAGTATCACTTTACAGACATGGCATGTCTAAGCTGGCATGATAATTAACTATGCTTTTGGATTAACTAGGCTTCAGGATGTTTACGTTTACATTTACATTTACGTTTATGGCATTTAGCAGATGTTCTTATCCAGAGCGATGTACATCAGTGCTTAAGTACTTAACGTCTGTTCTTCATACCTGTAAACCTATACTAAAATCAACACCTGCTTTTAACCAAGTTACTGCCAGCTGGGTTACACACCTTAACAAACCCAGTTTAAAGGGAAAAATCAGAGGTTAATATACAAGTAAGGGTATAAGAGATAAACGAGAGAACTGGTTGGTCACCAAGGTGCTCCTTAAAGAGGTTAGTCTTCAGACGACACTTGAAGACAACGAGGGATTCCGCAGATCTGATTGCAAGAGGGAGTTCATTCCTCCACTGGGGGGCTAAGACTGAAAAGAGTCTTGATGCATGTCTTCCTCTTCTTTTGAGCAACGGAGATTCAAGATGAGCTGTGCTTGAAGCCCTGAGAGGACAAGAAATTATTCTGCTTGATCAGTGCTGATAAGTAACGAGGTGCAAGTCCATTCTTGGCCTTGAAGCAGGGGCGGACTGGCAATCTGTGCATTCTGGAAAAGTCCAGAACGGCCATCCAGTCCATGGCCATGGGCCTGCCTTTCTCCTTAACTGAGAAATCATCTAACACCAGCAGATGGTGCTAAAACAATCAGGTGTAAAATCCATAGGTAAAAGCCAACAAAAAGAGTGAATCATTCTGTTGGGGTATAGAACTGTTATATTTATATTTGAAGGCTTAAGTAAGCCTTCAAATACAAATAGAACCCTGCTAGTGACTGTTTGTACTTGTCCAGCTGGTGGGCCTATATGGGAGAAATTCTAGGGCCGTTTTTTAATCCCAGTCCGCCCCTGCCTTGAAGGCAAGTGTTAAGGTTTTTAACTTTGGATGTCTTTACATATATGTACAGTCAAGTACAATCAAGTATGCTTAATTGAAAGGGCTTCAGTAATGACTGTGGTTAAATATATTTTAAATGCGACGTATGAGTGCGGGAGTTTTCCTTTTCCTTTTTCTGTGGCTTAGTTGTTATTATGATTTTACAACTGTCTTAGGATCAGTAAGTGACTTAGGCTAGGATGTGTTTCGACTTACACCAAAATTCGGGTTACATCACTGCCGAAGGAACACATCTGTGACGTATCTAGAGGACCCCTATACTGTCTGGCTAGGGCTATCATGAACATCCTATTGCTCAAGCAACATTAACATTTGGTGGCTAAGCTGTACCAGAAGAAAAAGCAGTACATATTGCATTACTACAAACAGAAATGCAAAGAATTTGATAAGGATGACAAAATGTAGAATAAAGGAAAAGGGAAATAAAATGAAATAAAATTGGAAGCAATATCGTATAAGACATTAACATTTCTGTTATTCTAGCTACTTTTTTTTTACTTTAAAATTAGATTGAAGGCATGAGTGTGAAACCTCTTCATCTTAAATTTAAGGCGTTCATTCAGGAACTTCTAGTATTTAAGGAGGGAATTTGAAAAAGTAATTCACTAGTTTTACCTCTTTATCAGCCTTAATCTGTGCACTTTTCTCTTAATTTTCCTTAATTTCCTGTATGGGAAATTAAGATCAAAATTAAGGTCATTTTAAGGAGTAAATATAAGGGGTTTGGTTTCGTAGTGGTGGTTAGAGTTACCTAAGATCAAGCAGTTGAATTGTCTAACATAAAGACATGGGGAGGTATTCACTGAACTGTTTGCTGGTTTGTTTTCTGCAGCCTGTTTGAAGGTTGAGCTCCAGCTGCAGTAGTACTGAACAATAATAACCCATAGCTGGGATTCTTAGCGCTGGGTCCTCTGCAGCCTTGGACTCAGTGTGTATCCTCATTACTGACAGAATGTTGTTTCGCAGCGCCTGCTGCCTCAGAGAGTCGATGTGACCCTGGGGAAGAATGGACCCCTACAGAGCTGTTGGAATCCACCTGACTGCCTTCCCACCTCTCTGCTATCTATAAAGCTACATAGACAGATAAATGGACAGATATCCAGACAGACAACATTTCACGAAATTATTACAACCATATGTGCTTGAATGTAACTTTCACATTTAGATTTTCTGCAGGTCCGTTTGAAGGTTGTGCTCCTGCTGCAGTGCTACTGAACAATAATCACCCATAGCTGGGATTCTTAGCACTGGGCCCTCTGCAGTCTTGGACTCTGTGTTTCTCCTCATTACGGACAGAATGCCATTTCACAGCGCCTGCTGCCGCAGTTAGAGTGCAGACGTGGCCCTGGGGCAGAATAGACCCCTGCAGAGCTGCTGGAATCAACCCCACCACACCCCACTGCTAGATAGAGAGACAGACAGACAGGCAGACTAAACCATACTTAAACAACCCTATGTACGTTTTACATTTAGAATTTCTCTTTGGTGTGTGTGTGTGGGAGTGTGTGTGTGTGTGTGTATGTGCTGACAGGTCCTTTTTCCAAATTATTGATAAGAAAAAAACAGTAAGCTTTACTTATGAGGAAAATGTAATTCACTACAGCATAGCTTAGTTTTCTGGCCTAGCAGGTAATGATGATACATTACTGTGATATCAACTACGGCTCCAGCTATGCTGCACTGCTCTCTGACTCATATAGATTTTTCCTCCTTTGACCAGCTGAGAGAGAGGGAAAGAGAGAGAGAAAGAGGAGAGAGAGAGAGAGAGAGATGAGCTCTCACTGAAGTAGCCTCGTTTCACCTGGGCACGCATTCACAATGGGGCCATGGGCATGAAAACTGGCAAGCTGGGCAAAAATAAACTGTCCTTCAGTGACTATTTAAAATCAAATCACATGAGCAGCAGCAAAGGCACATATACATAATGAAATTATGGATGAAAGAAAGAGAGAGAGACAGAGAGAGAGAGAGAGAGAGAGAGAGAGAGAGAAAGAGAGAGAGAGAGAAAATGGTATTTTACATATTCAAACACTTCTATTTCAGCCTTCAGTGTTGTACAACATGAGCCAAAAGAAAAAGAATGCAGAGCTTTTAATGCCATAAAATTTGAAATATTTATAGCCACTCCACATGAAACATTAGCATGAGTCAAACCAGAAGCCAGGTGTGGCAGTTATCTTTCTCTTGGCTGAACATCAGACAAATAGAAAGGCTGAAGAAAAAAAGATAATGGAGAGAAAAAGTAAATTAGTTTTCACATCTCTTGGTCCATGGAGCAACCCAAGCAACCCTCTTTTAGCATCTGTTGCTGGGCTGGGCAAGCTGTACAGAACGTTAGCAAAAATTCCATTCAATGAGACGTTTTAGCTGGGAGAAGTTGTTGCTTTGAATGAATGTTTTTAGGGTTGAACCCCAAAGTGACTGAAAGTGACTGACCATGATGAAAAGGTTTTCAAATATAGACCTTCTAGTCCTTCAGCTTTGACTAGGGCCAGAACGTGGATTCAAGGTCCAGATTTGAAGAATGCTGCTGTGGATCTGCATGGACGCCAGTGAAATACCATGAAACAACTGACATCAGAATCATTTACAGTAATTTCTTTTATAGAGTTTCTTTTATATGTTAGCATAAGCCTACAAAGGGATAAATTGACCACTGTTCCTATATGGTAGATTTCCCAATTGCCTGTGCTGTTCACCCAGTGACAATATAGAATTCAATTCTATTCAAGTTTTATTGATATACGGCTTTTTACACTCAATGTTGTCACAAAACAGCTTTACAGAAGCCTGGTCCGAGCCCCTAATGAGCAAGCCGAGGCCGACAGAGAAGAGGAAAAACACCTTAAGCAGTAAGAAACCGTGGAAGGAGCCAAGACTCAAAAAGGGAACCCATTCTCCACTGGTTGAGAAAGAGATGTCTCTTTAGAGAAAATTAACAATAGAAGGCCTTTGTGTACAGACTTCGCCAGAGCAAAACAGATTGGTCATCTACAGTAATCAATCAATAATCACAGCCAGGGCTTTTGAACAGCAGTTGCCCTTGAGTAGGGGAGGAGCATTTGGGGAGTCAAGGACACATGGCCAAGGAACCCCATGCTGACACACTGATGTGCCACCCCCCAAACACACACTGTAAACGTGAGGAGTGGTGGGAAAACAGCACTATCATCCTAGTTTACTAGAATTTTCTGTTCAGCTCTTCTCTGGATAGAAAATTCAGCAATTTGAAACAAATAGTAGTATTCAAACTTTGATGAAAAAGTCATGTGTTACTGCCCCATTTGATTGTAGCAAACATGTCAGCAGATGAAAATTCTTACGGATGAAATGACTGTTGCTGTGTCATTTGCAGGGTTGCACTGGGTGACAGCAAAGTGGGACAGCGTCTTCAGCCTTCTGAGTGGCCATTGCCCACTCTACTTGTTATCTCTGATGTGTTTTTGCTACAGCCATTCACAAAGGTTGATTTAAACTGCTCTACCAAGAGTAAATAAAGGAGCATTGTGCATGGTGAGCTATACTGCGACACAGGTGACACTTTCAGGAATTGTGCATGAGAGTAGTTGATGGAAACACTGATTAGTTTGCATTTTCTTTTACTGACTCTTTGGACATTCATTTAAAATTTGTGAGCCATTTGAATGGAAATGTTATTACACTACTGTCAAAAAGACAAAATTAAGGATGACTAACGCTACTTGTATGTTAACTAGTTAATTAAATGCTCAGCTGAAGGTTTACAGATGACTGACCAACTATATCAATCATCTTTAAGTATTTAGCTATCTAGCTAGGAGAAACAGCCCTTTTACTTAGCTAGGTAATGATGAAAGCAGCCTGCTCACAAGCCCGTGAGATTGCAGTCCAGTAATAAATTGCTTTCTCAGCCACATAGACTTTTATGCTGAGGCATATACATCCCTGTGCCTACATGAGTCATATTATATTCAAAACGAGATGTGCTTCAGTAGTGCCATTGCTAATAAGCCCTAAAGTATACTTATTTTATACTAAAACTGAGGCAGTATACTTGAAGTTAACTTTTTATGTACTGTATTTCTATACTTAAGAATAGTATAGTGAAGTATTGTCACGTCTGGGTGTCGGAAGATGAAGCAGGAGGCATGGAGACACGTTTCCATCTTGCTATTCTTTGTTTTATTTTCAAAAACCAAACACAAAATGGCTCGAGGGCCTGATACGTTTACTCAAAACACAAAGAAAGTTCCTAAACCAACCCAGAGCTAATGTGTCGGTGAACCTGCAACCATGAAGTGAAACAAAACCCCTTAAACACAAACACCACAGTCATCCCTTTGGCACCAAGTTTGTAAAATAGGACAGTTGCACCAGGTGCACACTGTGTCCGAGTTGAACTGAGCCGTGCCTTGAAGTGGTAGGCCTGGGCACAGTTCAGTTGGACTCAGACTCAGTATGGGGCAACCACACAGGCCAAACGAACTGGATTTGGTGTCAAACGTGCTTGGGAATCGTACGAATCACCTCGTGTGAGTACACCTCAAGTGTGGCCCCGCACTTGCAGGAGCTCTGATTAATAGTTTGTTTTATGTATGGGGCGTGCCGATTCTACAAATAATACAGGTTCAGGCAGAGTCAGTGACAACTCAAAGCACCTGCAGAATAACTCTAAAGGCCTGTCTGTCTTCCCAAAGTCCATATGTCCAGTCCAGTGCATGAGGAGGACACTCCCCTGTGGATTGTTGGTGAGCATCAGGATACAGAGCCTGGCATTCTTTTAAAGCAGGATTACTGCTGAAACATGAAGAAACACAGACAGAGACAAACAAGACTAGTCGGTGGGTATGATGGAGAATGGGTGGCGTTTCCGGGGCGAACTGGTCTTAAATTGGGAAGAGACATAGGAGACAGGTGAGGCTGATGAGGGAGCTACCATAACGAAAGAGTCCACAGGGGAGAGAAAACAGTTCCCAGGCTCAGTACTTCAGGGACTGACACATCTGTGGGCCTCCCAGAGCCAGCCGTGACACAGTGGTACTTTTGCTCTGCAACTGTCTTAAATATCTATTGGACTCAACAAATAACTTAAATTCTGGTCTGCTCTTAGATGGAACTGGTAGAGAAGTACCAAAAGTGGTCTGAGTCCAGCTGTAAGTTTGGGTGTAGCTATATGATCTCCAGTGGGTGCACTAAAAACCCACTTAAAGACACCAAGATGGGCAGTTGCTGTATTCTCAGACAGGACTCAGACAATGACTTGAAGTTCAGGGTCATTTCCTCAGTGCAGAGAACATCAGAAGTGACTACTTGTTTGCAATGCAAAGATAATATCAGTTGACCATATAGATATGCATTTCATTCATTCTCTTTCTCTCTCTCTCTCTCTCTCCCTCTCTCTCTCTCCCTCTTCCACACACTCACTTTATTGCAAAAATCACACTTCCACTCTCTATGACACACCACCCTTACACACTCCAGCCCCTCAGAGAAGAATTCATTTAGGAGAGCATGAAATAAGAAATTTCATCGCTTGACTGGCCAGCAGGCACAGCCCAATCACACCCCACATTAACATTAATATGAAATTATGCAGATGAGACGACCTTTCACAGTGACCCTCTTACCCAGTGCAGAGCCCCTCTGCTTCAGGGCCAGAGCAGAAAGTCATTTTCAAGCAAATAAATAAATGCACTGATACAGATTTGGTGTTTGGAAAGTGGCAGAGTGGCTCTTTCTGCTCTGGCAACTTCAAAACTCTATAACATGGTTAACGCCATGCGAGCTCTTTGAAAGCAAAGTATGTGAGTAAGGGCTGTCAGTCAGTTGCACACGGTATTTTTGGAGCCGTATACTAGATTTGTCAGACAAATAAGAGTTGACACTAAGGAAGACGACACTATTGAAGAGTGCTTTTCTCTCACCGAGTCACAGTGGAAACGTTTGGGGGGGTTCAGGTTTTCCATTCGGCTCTTCATGATAACACCATCACTCCTGAAAGCTCATCAAACCATTAATGTCAGGGCATCAGCAAATGGAGGCTTTGAGATTTTGGCACTGCTGCACGATTCGGCAGTGAGGAAACGATCATTGACTAATCACTGCTGGCACTCTCAGTGTTGTTACACATAATAGTGTGTAAGGGAGGGGGTATTCTATTCCAGACCTGGAGGACCAATATCCAGCACAGACTGTTGATTACCCTGCTCAGCCTCACCTCATTCCACACATCTGTTAATGACCATGTTCAGTGGATGAGTTACAGTAGGGGAAAACTGGATTTGCTGGACACCAGCCCCCCAGGAACATGTAGAACATGCTTCGTTGGAGACTGAATGACTTTTTTCTCAGATTTGAAAAACATGACTTCTCTGTGGAATCTAATAATGTTATGGGAACTATTTTAACTGATGTCAGCTGTAGGATTATAGTTGATCCACTCAGGATCATTCAGTCTATCTTCAAACATGTGTGTACTAAAAAATCCACTGGCCCAGATGGTATTTATGCACTGCTCTTAAAGGCATGTGCAGAAGAGCTCACTCCAGCTTGGTGCGCCATCTTTCAGCGATCTGTGGATTCACACACTGTTCCTGCTCTGTGGAAAAAATCCACCATAGTTCCTGTAGCTAAGAAACCGTGTCCAGCTGTTAATAATGATTTCAGACTGGTGGCCCTTCGATTCGATTGACTTCGATTGTAATGAAAAGTTTTGAGAAATACATGTTATCCGTGCTTAAAGCAGAGGTCAACTTGGTACTTGATCCATACCAGTTTGCTTATAGGCAGGGGAGAGGTACTGATGATGCCATAAACAGCATCACCCATTTCACTGTCAAGCACTTGGAATGCCCAAAATCATATGCACAGATTTTATTTATTGATTTTAGCTCATCTTTTAACACACTTCAACCCCATTTGCTCATTTCTAAACTGAAGCAGATGAGTGTTAACCATTTTATAATCAAGTGGTATTTCTTCTTTTTAACCAACCGAAGTCAGCGGGTAAGAGTCAACACTACTTTTTCAGAATGCAAATCAATGTGCACCACAAGGTTGTGTCAGCTCCCCAGTCCTCTTTACACTCTATACTGATGACTGCACAAACAGCTATCCAGGAAACTTTGTTTTTAAGTTTTCTGATGATACTGCCATCCTCAGTCTATTGCACAAAGATTCTAGCACCTCAGCTTATTTTTCTGAAATAGAAAACTTTGTGCAATGGTGTGATGCTCACCACCTCACATTGAATATTAATAAAACTAAAGAGTTGGTCCTAGACCCTAGATCAATAGGGGACCATAGTCATGTTGTTATACACGACTCACTTACTGAGCAGGTCAGCTCATATAAGTACCTTGGAGTTCACTTAGATGACACTCTCAGTTGGTATGTGCATGTTAATAGCTTGTGTTCTTGTCTACAGCAGAGATTGTATTTCCTACATAGACTGAGAGAATATGGGGTGGACAAAGGCATCATGTTTTTATTCTACCAGGCAGTCCTAGAGAGTTTAGTCAGATATGGAATGTCATCTTGGTCTGGCAACCTCACCACAAACTTGAAAACTAAACCTGCTCGTCTGGTACACACGGCCATGAAGGTCATTGGAAAAAACGGCTACCAGACCCTGCAGTTCATTTATGAACAAACTGTCTTCAGGCAAGCCCAGAGGATAGTAAATGACCCGACTCACATCCTTCATTCACAGTATGACCTCCTGCCTTCGGGCAGACAAAACAGAGTCCCTCACTGTAAACTCAACCGTTTTAAGAATTCATTTGTTCCAACCTCCATCAAACTTTGTTTGTGCAAGAATTAAGAGTGTTCTTCTTATGGTAATTAGCATGAATTCTTTATGAGGTGTATGTAAGGATGTATGTGCTTTGTTATGGGATGCGTGCAATATTGTTATGTTATGTAATTGTGGTGTTCGTATAGACGATGTTGTATTATTCATTGTCATTGTGGCCATTAAGCCATAACGGAGTCCAAGACAAATTTCCCCGAGTGGGACAATAAAGTTTATCATATCGTATCGTTATCCTGCTCTAGGTGTTAGCGACAGCTGATGAGTTTATGGACTGAGGTCTAATACATAACAACAACATATTAACACTAATGTGATGCTAAAAACAGAAAGGGACCCTCAGGGCCTTCTAAACCTTGGAGAAGGTCTAATTCCTTTTGTTCGTTTCATCTAGTCGAATCATGTTAGTATTTCAACTTGACAACTAGAGCAGTACTACTCTTATTTTATGTTTTATTTGGAAACAATAAAGCTGTTTCACATTATAGATATGAGTGGGTGCTCCATGCCAGGACTCTTAGCTTCCATGTCGTACTGTTAAATAAACCATGCAAGGTCTTTTACACACTTCAGATGTCAAGAATAGTCAAGAATAAGGTACATGATCACAAAGAAAGGTTCAAGTCCTGTGCAGACTAGTCTTTTACAGCCATAAGTACCGGCGAGAAGATGAAGAAACATTGAAACATCCAGTCAAGGAATCATAGATGTATAACTTCAATGGAAAAATTGGACAGCATCAAATACAGTGACCAAGAACAAAAACTAAAACACAGCAAGACACCTTAAACAGACTTTTACTACATGCCTACCAATAGACACCTCAAGATATGGACTCACCAGGCTCCATCATCTAAAGGTGCTCACCCAACTGGAGCAGCTCACCAATCATGACCACCTAGACCACCTTACCATCTAGAACAGTGCACTATGCCTCATTAGCTGGATCAGTCCCCTGAGCCCAGACCACCGGAAGGCTGGGCTCGCAGACAGAGAACATTTCACCTCATTTGCAGGAATTCACCAAGAAAGCAGTGAAGCTAAAGCCCTCAGATCTCTACAGAGACGAACAAATTAAAAAAAGAAAGCAAGAGAAGGAAACTTTTCCATCTTTCACTTCATTTCTCTTTGTGTGGCCATGAAAAGTAGTATATGACTTTGAGTAGACTAATTACATTTACGCAGTTAAATGTACTCAAATAACATTGTGATTATTTTATAAATACCATGGTACATTATTTAGAATATTGAGTTTTTTTAATAATAATTCTACTAGCCTGTGTGTTCACCAACATTTAGTTACTACTTCCTTTAGTTAAAATCCCCACACCCTGCTCCCGGGCATTGCATCATCGACTGCACGGTTTCACTTAAATACAGAGAACATTACAGAGTGTGACTCGGTGCTACTTCTGGTTTGATTAGTGTACTTTTTTGGAGACCCTGTTTTATTAACATGGCAAACACGTGAATTCCTGCAGTAAAGCATCTTGAACAGAACCAATGTGACCAAATAAACTTGATTAACAAATAAATGATTATCAGATGTGTCTCTGTCTTTCTTCCCCAGCCCTGCCATTCAGTACTTTAACACATTCAGAGCGGCATTACACACATCATTAAACCCTCTCAACCTTGAGCCTAGCAGCTCAGCTGTTCACTAAGAAGAATGAACACGCACTCTTCCAGGTCCAACACATTTTCCAATCGCTTTCTATAGTTAGTGTTGCAGAGTGGCCTTGATTCTCTCTCTCTCTCTCTCTCTCTCTCTCTCGCTCTCTCTCTCTCTTTCTCTGTCCCTGACTTTTTCTCACCCTTCACTGCTCTCTCTCTCTATCTCTCTTGTTTCTCACTCTTTCATCCCTATTCCTCTTGTTCTCTTTGTCCCTCTTTTTTGCTTGTTGCTCTGAATTTCTCACATTCTCTCTCCCTCTCTTTCTTTTTTCCATTTCTGTCTCTACCTTGCTTCTTATTCTCCTTCTTCTTCTTGTCCTCTCTCCTCTTTTCTTTCTTTCCTTTTCTCTCTCTTTCCATGCCTTTCTCTCTCTCTCTCTCTCTCTCTCTCTCTCTCTCTCTCTCTGATGTATTAAAAGTCAGGTAAAAGTCTTTTTTCTTTCTACTTGCTCTCTTGCTCTCTCTGTTACACACATGGGGCCCAGTGTAGTCCCTATTGTCCAAATATTGAAATATACTGGAGCAGTGTGCAGAGATCCTGACCTCACTTGCTGAAGCCCTAGAATGACCACAGCACACCCATGGAGAAAATGCAACCGAATGCAGGGAGCAGCAGTACTCACTCAGAATAAGTGGAGGACCACAAAACTATCAAATCCAGCAGGAGATTTAATCATCTTTAAAAGTGCTACCAATTGAAACCTGGGGGGGGGGTATAATAACTCATTATGAAGAGAGTGCGGTGCAATGATGGCTCTCCTGTGGGCTGTTTTGACTAGAATTAAGGTCTGGAGTGTATTTTAGTTTCGGTGAGTGAATTCTAGCATTCTAAAATCAATGAATCTTTTACTATTTGCATATCTGCTCACCTTACTTTCACCCACTTACGATGCACAAGACATCCAATATTCAACCATGGAAAAAAAATAAGAGCTCTCCTTTTTTTCTGGGAGTGTGTCTGTGTAAAATGTGCATGTCACTATTGCATGTTTTATACACTATTGACCACACTTGATTAAAAATTCCAAACAAAAGAATGTTTGGAGAATTTTTTAAAAAAATTAATACATATAAATAATTAATTATACATTGGAAATGTTAAACTACACTCGTACATTTAAAATAGTGATGTTAAGAGCAGAGTGTGTGTGTGACTCTGTTTCATCCCCTCAGAAACTAAATCAGGAGTGAAGCTGCTGGAATACAGCACATTCTACAAACACTACTGCACTCACAACACATATGGAGGCATTACTTATTTTTTTACAGGGCCCACACTGCAATAGTTCATAAAAGAATACCAACCTGTGCATTTTACACACACACACACACACACACATGCACACTGTTGTATAAACAGTGAACGGAAAAAAGGGGAAAAGTGGTCTCTTATTTTTCCCTTGGCTGTAGTATAAAGCAGCGTGTTAGTGGCACCCTGGCTGAAATGAAAAATGTAATCATGTTTGCATTTGTTGTAAACCAACCCATCTCACACGGTAATCCCACAGTAGAGAGAGATTTTTTTTGGTCTACAAACTAAGAATATCTTGCAGTGGGTGAGGCTTTGTGTACCTGCGACCCTTGTGACGATTAAGTAGTTGCAGAAAGTGAGTGAGTGAGTGACTAAGAAGATCATGAGGGTGGGAGTAGCTTTTTTTTTAAAAATCACAAGCAGTTTGGAGTGAATATTTAAGTGCAGATGTTTGTAAACACCTTAAATTAGAGTTGAAAGTCTATACTTGCATCACTTCTTAATTGCCTTATTTCAAATCCATCCATTGTTAACAAATTGCAAATATTGTATCAATGCCCAAATGCTTATGGATCCAAAGGAATGACAAAAAGACACACTGGTTGGGAAACCAAACAAACACCCTGAGATACACACACACACACACACACACACACACACACACACACACACACACACACACACACCAACAACTGTATCTATGTGTGAACAAAAAACTCTAAATAAAAAAAACTAAGGCTTACTTCAACCAAACAAACTCACTCTGTGAACCTGTGCTCTACAGACAAGTCTCCAAAGTTCTCCTCTGAAGTTGTCTCCCAAAGTTGTCTCTCAAGGTATTGAGGGGCATTCCTATTCCTGGAATGCCCCTGTAATTTATTGTAAAGCTGTTTTAAAGCTGTTTAGAAATTCAGCTTGAGAACGGTTTACTGTAGTTATATGAACCATAATCTCAGCATCCTAGACTAGAATTAAGGTCTGAACTGTATTTTAGTTTCGGTGAGTGAAATCTAGCATTCTAAAATGATTGAATCTTCCACCATTTGCATATCTACCCACCTTACTTTCACCTACATATGATGCCATCTAATATTCTCCTGAGACCTGGTAATTCACTTTTTTGTGCTGTAGTACACATTTAGTTTTTGGTTATATCTCTCATACTATACAAGCCACTTTGCTAAGCCCTGATGTGTCTTAGGACAGTAGTAGCTTTAAAATGATGTCACATGTGTGGGGGTGTGACTTTGCCAATTCTCCTTGTATTTTCAAAATGGCTGGCATCTCCATGAGGCAAGCATGATAATTGTATTTAAAATGTTTTTTAATGTTATATTTGGATTAATTTCCCAAAATGAACATCTAATAAGTAATTTGAGTAAATTTTCAGAACTAAGCTTATTTAGTTTTGCAATGCAGATGACTAATTTAGATGACTGTTTAATACAGATGACTGTGTACTGTAGTGCATGTCAGGACTTGGTTTTTGTGATTATTTCACTTTGGTAGGTAGGTAGGTAGGTTCCTGAATTGTATTAATCTTCTAATCTTCTAATGAAGCTAATGATCAATGGAATCCTGAAGTGCACGTTGTAAAATTGAAACAAAATTAGGTAAAAACAATCAGGAGGATACAGAGTAAAGCAGCATGTTCAAGGGGCTCTCTGGCCAAAATGAAAATTGTGATCATTTGTTGTGAGCTTTTAGAGTATATATACTCTCAAAGCTAACTATTCCTGGAATGCCCCTTTAAATGGTTGAGAAATTCAGCTTGAGAACAGTTTACTGTAGCTATATGAACCATAATATCTCTTGACATTTTCATGTTTAAAGAGAAATCTGCCTGCTGCAAAGTGTTTTGATAATATCACTATTTCTGTTTTCCTATCATTGCAGAGACATTAGGCCAAAACATACACAAACACACAGTTTTGTGATATTCTACTCATCAGCGTTGCATTACAGTATCACTGTAGCTATTTTCTTATCATAATTTTTCTAATGAAAGCTGAATGTTAAAGTCAAAGCAGCAAAATGTAAGTGAGTTTACTTTATAGTTACCCACAGAGGTGTTTCTGTAATAACTTCAATAAGTTCTGAATTTCTGTTTTTGCTATCACTATAGCAACGATTCGCAAGGCTTCGCAAAGAAAGTAATGCTGAGGGCACACACAAAGTCATATTTTTTCATATAGGGACCAGCCAAACGTCCCCAGTTTATTAAAATTTTTACATATTCCATCATTCTTTGGACATT
This sequence comes from Brachyalestes nurse, assembly GCA_037974405.1. Taxonomy (NCBI): domain Eukaryota; kingdom Metazoa; phylum Chordata; class Actinopteri; order Characiformes; family Alestidae; genus Brachyalestes; species Brachyalestes nurse. The sequence continues at coordinate 10,176,138 of JBBPCY010000028.1, read as the reverse complement.
GGGTGCGCGCACACACACACACACACATACACTGACACAGACACATACACAGCTTTTATATATTGTAAGATCATGGATCATAGATAGTATGTTCTCTATATATTTTACAAATGAAAATGTAATTTTTTTGTGTAATCATTTTACAAGCCTATGTCTAGTCTAGTCTTAAGAAAATGTTCTGCCCATTCAGTTAAGTCAATACAACATTTGTGGACCACATTAAGTCTCGACACTGTAGGCCTTTCTCTGCTTTTCTTGAATTTTTGTCCTAAAAATGTACAAATACACACACACACACACACACACATTGCCCCATTCCCCGCAACAGACCTTGACAGGCTCTCTGTCAGTCAGGATAATGGGAAGCGATTAGGCATAGGATGATCTCATTACAGAGACAGGCAGGCAGCAATGGAGGAATAGATAGTAGAGGAGAAGAGTTCTTACCTAAGAATAAAGATTCACACTCTCTCTCTCTCTCTCACGCTCTCTATCTATCTATCCCCCTCCCTCCCTCCCTCCCTTCCTCCTTGCTGTCAAACCAAAGAAAGAATGAAAAGAGTTCCAAGTCCCCCTAGTGGCAGATTCCAAACTCTTTTACTGTTTTTGCCACCAAATTAAAAAAATACCACATGTCAAAGTGAGGATGAGGTGAAGATTGTTTTAATTCCAGTCATTTGGACTTTCTCAAAATCATCTAGCATATTATTTCCACATACTCTATCAGAACATCTTTCACTTTTCTCCCTTTCATCAGTGATTCTTTTGATGTAGCTTGATTTAATGTGGAAATGATGTACACATTTGAACTGAGTTGTTCCAGAGCACTTCACAGAATGACTGGAACTGAACTCTCATTTTTTGTTGCACAAGAAAAAAACTAATGAACTACAAATCCAACTGAGGTAACATCGTATTATAAATATATACTGTAAAGTCAATGTATACTCTTTTGTTGCATGTATCTGTCATGTCCCCTAGCGGCCTACAGGGGTCGCTGTATTGGTTTTGGTTTTGCACTTTTGGAAGGGGATTTGTGTTGGGATTATATACACGTGTTTTCTGTTAGTTAAGTGATTGTGTTTGTTCATTGGTTCCTTTGGGTTGTTTGTGCACTGTTTAGTTGTGGGTTCTCCGTTGCACAAGGTCTTGTTTTGGTGAGTGTCCTCTTAAAGTTTGTGAAACTGTATCGGCCCTCGTGCCTTTTTTTGTTTGGTTTAAATAAAGACAACCAAGAATGGAAATCAGCCTGTGTGCCTCATGCATCCAGGGGCAAGACGTGACAGTATTCATGTTTTTAAAAGATATTTATATAAGTTATTTTGGCTATGCAGCCTTTTGAATGACATCAATATGAGAATGTGTGCACTAAAAAACTTGGTCCCTTATTATATTAGAAGTGTCTTATCACATTAAAAATAACTTACAAGGCTTGAACAACAATCTACCAACTGGTGATCTATTTACTGTCACAGATTACAGTAGTAGAATTTATGCACATCAGTTTTAATGTATCATAATGTAATTTGCTAACAGGAGAGACAGAAAGTTGTTGAAGATTATGGAAAATTCTAAGACATTGATATAGGAACCCTGGTGGAGTCAAAGGCCGGTGCTTGGAATGTGTCTATACAGGCTATACAACTGCCTTCCTTCGTTTACTACAGCAATGTGTTTGAGTAGTCATCTCTTTTGTAGTGAATCTTTCAAATAAAATGTACAATGACCATTTTTGTCACAGAGGAACACACCAGAGCACAGCACACAGTATGAGCAGTGTGAAATTTCTGCATTTAATCCATTCACCAAGTGAGGCAGTGGACAGCCAGTGACACAGCGCTTTGGGAGCAGTGTGTGGGATGGTACCTTACGTAAGGGTACCGCAGTGGTGCCACTGGCAGTCCTGGGATCTGAACCCATGACCTTCTGATTGCTGGGGCAACTCCCTAACCACCAAACCACCACCTGTGCCAAAAAAAGTCTGCCTTTAGTCAGGTCTGAACCCAGAATTCTCTTCAACACCCTAACCACTCAACCTTGAAGGGGGGGGATTGAAACAGGATTGATTTTTACTGAAAAGATGAAAGGAAGAACATAATCGGTCCTCACAACAACATTTAACTGTTGGCTTTTCTTAAGATCACGTTTACCATTTAGATCAGACGGAGCCAGCACAACCAGAGCAGTCAAAGTAATGGTGTCCTGGTGGTTAGGGAGGTGCCCCTGTTATTGGAGGGTAGTGGGTTTGATTCCCAGGACTGCCAGTGGCACCAATAGAGAACATTTGAGCAAGGTATCATTTACATTTACAGCATTTAGCAGATGCTCATATCCAGAGTGATGTACATTAGTGCTCAAGTAGTCCACGTATGTACTTCAGCCTGAAATGCTATTTTTAAATCCACATCTGCTAGTTAATGCCAGCTATGTTGCACACCTAAACAACTGTCAAAGAAAAGTCAAAGGTTGAAGCATAAGTAAGGAAAGCATGCAGTTAAGAGTATAAGTGCCCAAAGTTTTTTTTGTTGTTTTAATGAATGTAGGGAAGAAGAAATGAATAAGCAATAACAAGAGCCCTAGTTAGTCTCCAAGGTGCTCCTTGAAGAGGTGGGTCTTCAGAAGACGCTTGAAGACAGCGAGGGACTGATCAGAAAAGGGAGTTCATTCCACCACTGGGGGCCAAAACTGAGAAGAGTCTCGATGTATGTCTTCCTCTTCTTTTGAGCAACAGAGGTTCATGAGCAGTGCTTGAAGGCCTGAGAGGACAAGAGATGACACACTACTTCATCAGTGCTGATAAGTATGGTGGTGCAAGTCCATTCTTGGCCTTGCAGGCAAGTGTTAAGGTTTTGAAATTAATCACAGGGAGCCAGTGAAGGCTCCTTAGTCAAGTTGTGGTGTGTGAGGATTTCAAAAGATTGAAGTGCAACCTCACAGCTGCATTCTGAGTCAGCTGAAGTGGTCTTGTCTCCTTCATCCAGTAGTGAGTTGCAGTAGTCCAGTTTGGAGATGACCAGAGATTGGAAAATTAACTGCTTAGCATTCATGCTGAGAAAGGGTCGGATTCGTCTGACGGTGTAAAGGTGTCTGCATGTCTTGGAGATGTAGTCAACCTGCGGTGAGAAGGTATCATCCCCACGCGCTCCTAGCCTGGGTGCTACATTGCTAGCACTGCTTCACTTGGCGAATGGGTTAAATGCAGGTTAAATGTGGTGTGTTCACACGTGACAAAAATGACCACTTTACTCTTTACACTTTACTCTTGCAAAAGTGCATATTCTTCCTTCTTAAACCCCATAGTGGAGTTTTCCTGACATAGTTTAAGGCCTATGATTAAGAGCCCTGCATCCATGTTCACCTCATAAAGGCCACAAATGAGACTTCCTTAAACATTAAGGATGATGCTTGCCCTGGTTGGATAAAGCATGACAGTTTTTCAGAAGTATATTACAGGTGTGTCGTTGTGTTTTCAGGTGTATTGTTTTGGATTGGCTGTTGAGGTTCTTGCCTTTTCAGATATGTTGTATTTTTGGAGCTATTACTGAACCTGCTACTCTTATTTTCAGAATGACTGTTTTTCCTTCTCCTCTTGCATTTTTAGATTATTATAGTAGCTGTAGTTTATGTTGTCAGATTTCCAGTTCCCTTATGATTTCTCTGCTCATTCTGCCAACATTCTAGCATGTTGTCAACCTGCCAATGATATTACTGAGAAATAGAGCCTCCCAACAAATTCTTTACTCTGTGACATTAACAAAACCCTTATACTTCTATTTTTTACTCATAATACCATATGAATGACACTCTGCTTAAAAACTTTTGTGAGACTGTGTTGAGTTGAATTGTGTTGTGGAATGTAGGCAACCCACAGCCCTTGACATGCCCAGTCTTTACATGTACATGAGTGTTTGGCCGGCTCTCCCTTGGGTATTCTTACCTCACAACCCTCTGGTCTATTAGCACAGAGTCATCAGACAGGCTAGCCATGCATGGAATGAACTCTGTAATACAAATTGTCACTGTTACTTACAGCATAGTCCACACAGAAATAAACATGACAGCCATTAATTGCTTGGTCCCTGAGTGGCACGTACTTGCAAAAAGGTAGCGCACCTTGAACCTGGCTGAGAGAGAGCGAGAGAGAGAGAGAGAGAGGGGAGGAAGAAAGGGGGCAGGAACTGGGCACTCAGCATGTTATAGTTAAGAGCCCATTTCCCTGAGTGATTCCATTAAAATTCTCCACAGGGCCAATTACAGCGTGAAGTGAAAAACGTCCTCCCTCATTAGGCACTGATGAGAAGGGGATGCTGCTGGTCAGCTGCAGAGGGAGGAGTAGAGAGAAAAAGTGTGAGAGTACGTGTGTGTGTGTGTATGTGTGTCGGTTTTTATCACATTGTGGGGCCCAGGTATGGTTAGCACACTCACTGTGTGGGGCCAAAAAACATGGTGGGGCCAATAACACTGGACCCCACAATATTAATGCATAAATCATCATAAAAAGGTTAATATATATGCCTACTGCAAAATGTAGACTGGAGCCTTCAAGCATAACAGCTAGCATTCAATCTG
>JBBPCY010000028.1:10144791-10163139 GCA_037974405.1 Brachyalestes nurse | reverse complement strand
TCTCCTCAGCATCCTCCTCCCAACACACTCAGTCTCTCCTCAACATCCTCCTCCCAACACACTCAGTCTCTCCTCAGAATCCTTCTCCCAACACACTCAGTCTCTCCTCAGCATCCTCCTCCCAACACACTCAGATTCTCTCCTCAGCACAAGTCCAAACCAACACAAACTCACCTTTTCCTCCAAATGGTCCAACTCGAGCTCCCCCTCTAACAAACTCATTCCTGATCCTGTTCATCCTCATCACTCGCGGTGCAAATCTTAACATTTTCAACTCTGCCACCCCCAGCTCTGAAAATAATGTAACAATTTATAAAAATATAAATAAAAGTCTAATTATGGTTATGTAGAGGATGCGTTCCCAAACCTTTGCTCAGTTGATTTGGTTGGTTAGTTAGTTAAAGTCAACCAGAAATCAAAAATTCCCAATCATAAACTTTCACAAGTTTAAGCAAAAAGCTCAGAGACTAATATCAGGGCAGAAGAAAAATGAATTATTTCCAAATCCTTTCGAAGTCTTTACGGGCAGGGAGACTAGTTCTGAATTTCAGTGTTGCAGGGGTGCCAGCTTGTTCTTCAGCAGTGCTGACCTATCCAGTAAACTATTTGAAACTATTTGAAACTCTCTTTTTTGGCTAATAGAACACCATACAAAATAGATTGAACATGCACTGATACATGTGCACATACACAGTAGGCCTACGTGTAATCGGATCACAGGAATGTGCAAAAGCACAGTTCACAGTTTTGGAACAGGCTGAGAGGCTACAACACACCTGGAAGATAAACGTTCTATCGATTAGTTTTCATTCTGTTGGTAGGCTAATTTAGAAAGAAGCTGTAGTATGATACCTACAAGACATTTATATTCATTTAACGAAGATCTTCACAGTTGACATGTTTTGCAACTTTCCCATTCAGGCTCTTTTTTAAATTGAAATGTCAGAGGAATAGCCTGCTCTTGTAGTCCGTATGTGACCATAACATGCGCCAAATGAAGAATACATAGCTTAATAAACTGTGTGTGGGTTGAATGTATAACTGACCCCCCACTGTCCTACCAGCGGAACATCTGGTTACATTAGTGCTATATGTTATCCACACCACCTGCCTAATGAGCACTCTTCCCTTAAACACCCTTTTTATGGCCGTCTGGGGTCGAAATAATGAGTTTGAGCTAAAGAATGATGTCTTCGTCGCTTGCTGTTGCTGTGTTTGAGTGAGGATGGAAGCAAGCAAACAACAGGTTGGCACTGTAATGCCGCCCATTCGGGCTGATTAGTAAATTAATCCACCCCTGAATAACGTTTTGCTCCCAGGAGAGTGTGAGTGAGTAGCCTCTTCCTGAGCCTGGCAGGAACAGATTAATAGGCTGATTCATTAGCTTGATGCAGGCATGCATTCAGTAAACAATGGAATTTTAATGCTTCCCAATGTGGGATCTGTTTAATTATTCTCTAGAGATCATCGCCAAGGCACCAAATAATTTGAAGAGACGCATTCAGCCAGAAGCAGAAGAGACTGCCAAATCTAGTCAAGCACAGGGTTTCGTGTTGACATAAAAAGGTCAGAGAAACGTTAAACACAGATTAAGACGATATGCATCGGTCACATTACCCTTCCCTGTTTAATTACAGGTGTTAATGTGTGTGAAGACACATTCCATTCACAAAACAAGTTATGGAGCTAGGAAAACAGGTTTTGGAGTTATACCCCAAAAGAAAGTGAGAGGATTCAACCACTGGTGGGGCCTTTTGGTTAAATTAATCTATTTTTGTTGGATTTCTTAGTTACTGAGAAAACAAGGCAGGATTTGTAAGTTAAACTGTTAACAAAGCAAGACTTTTCCAGTAGATTTCAAAAAGATTTCTCAGTTAAAACAGATCAAAAAAAGTAAATTCTCTCTTTTAACCAGATCTCTCTGTTAACCAGATGAAACATAACAATTAACCAAGTCGAGTCAAGTAGGTGTTTATGGTCATTTCAACCATATACACAACACGCAGTGAAATGAAACAACCATGATGCAACACGAAGAACAAACACAGAACACCACAAGACTTCACAAGTGTAGGCAGGATGGGACTAAACAGAGTACAAAAAATAACAAGCAACTGTACAATAATTTACAGGAATGGTCTGCTTATGGTGCCGCCAACAGGATCAGTGAGGGCATTGGTGTGAGTGAATACAGTAATATGACAGACCCTGAATTCTAGCAGTGGTGTTATTAAGTGTTCAATAAAATGCACACCTAACACAGCAAGATTTCTCTGTTAAACAGACAACACATAATTTTTCTGTTAACCAGACAACACAGTAAGCTCTCTTTGTTAATTATATAACACAACAATATTCTTCAATCGCTCTTATTCCTAACCAGGTTAAAGCATGCCTGGTTATTAGTAAACGAGCTATTGGCTATCAGTCCTCTAATGTAGTGAGAGACCCCGCTTTCTGAATGATGACTCAGGTGACCTTTCTGGCCTCTTGTCGTGTTGTTGATTGGTATGAAACAAGAGTGTTCTCGTTAAACTGAGTGCCAGTCATGGCTGATGAAGTCATTTCTGGGAGATCAACCTCGATTCAGCTTTGCCATTAACACCCCACCTCAACCCAATCACTAAAGCTTGCGAGGGGCTTCTGGAAGCAGCTCTGCTCTTATTGGCTGGCTGAGCTGAAGGTGGGGTTTTTGGGTCCGCGCTTGTCAAGAAGCAGATATCGACGAGCTCGGGAGGTTGAGTTTGGAAAAAAAAAAAAGAAACGGTAAAACGGCTGAAGTGGAGGAGAAACCGCAGCCAGGTGCCGGTTTGGACTTCCCAACCCAGACGAGCAGGCTTGAAGCTCAGCTAGGAGAGCAGGTGTTCACCCAGACGTGGAACAAAGAGGAACGCGAGGAGGCGGCACACGGTCAGAGGGGTTTGGTTTGGGGGTGAGGGTTTGAGGGGTTTGGAGGATTCTGGGGTGAGGGTTTGAGGGGTTTGGAGGATTTGGGGTGAGAGTTTGAGGGTTTTGGAGGGTTTGGGAGTGAGGGATTGGGGGGATGTGTGCCGCGCTCTCGCCTTGACTTGCGCGCGTCGCCCCAAGTGCCCCCAAGGCGCGCTCGGTGCAGTGCGCTCCGTTATGAGGCGCGATGGCTCGGTGCGACCGCGCGCTCCAGACCCTCCTGGCCACGGCGGGCGCGTTCGTGGCGTTTAGCCTCATGAGCATCGCCGTGGGCACGGACTACTGGCTGTACTCGCGCGCGCACATCTGCAACGCGACCAACATCACGACGGACGAGAGCCAGACGCAGGCCAAGAAGAGCCGGGGGGACCTGACGCACTCCGGGCTCTGGAGGATCTGCTGCATAGAAGGTACTTTTAGACTTTTCAAGTGTAATGTGCTCAGTTGTCATGCCTGAACACATCACATCACAGTACACAGTGTGAACAGTGTGAAATTCTTTCTCTGCATTTAACCCATTCACCAAGTGAAGCAGTGCGCAGCCCAGGGAGTGTGGGGCTATCTCAGTGGTGCCATTAGCGGTCCTGGGATCCGAATCCATGACTTTCTGATAGCATGGGGCAACTCCCTAACCACCAGGCCACCAACTGCCTAGAACTGAACTGACAGGGCTGGAAAAAGTGGAAAAAGTAACTCGGGGCCTCGTTCTGTGAAGGGTGGAGTGAGGACAGTGGGGTTTATTACAGAGAGACGCACCCAGAAACATATCAGTGATCCAAAACTTCAGCATGCACCTTCACCCCATCTCATCTCCTCTCATCTTTTTGTTTTAGGTCTTTTTCTCCTCCCTTCCTCTCTTCCTTCAGCTCTTTCACCTCTCTCTATCTTACCCACCCACCTCTCTCTCTCTCTCTCTCTCTCTCTCTCTCTCTCTCTCCCTCGCTCTCTCTTCTCTCATTTTCTTGGCTCGTTTGCTTTAATCAGTTTTCTCCTCTTTCTCTTTCTTGCTCTCTCCTTTTTTCTTTTGCTCTTTCCTCTCCTCTTCCTTTCTCGTGATCTTTTTATCGCTTTTCCTTACACCCTCTTTTTCTCTCCTCTCTTTCTTCTGCTCTTTCACCTCTCTCTCTGTGTCACCCGCCCACTTTCTCTCTCTCTCTCTCTTGCTTTCTTCCCTCTCTTCTCTCGTTATCTTCTTGACGCCTTAGCATTAATCATTTCTCCTCTCTTTCTTTCTCATTTCCTCCTTTTCTCTTTCGATCTTCCCTCTCTCCTCTTCCTTTCTCATAATCTTTTATTCTGCTTCTTCTTACCTCTCTATTTCTTTCTCATCTCATTCTCTCATTCTCTCGCTTCTCGCCTTCTTTCTTTCTTTCTTTTTTCTTTCTTTCTTCCCTCTCTTATCTTCCTTCCTCTGTCTTCTCTTTCACTATATAATTTTGTCTTTTGCCTTTCCCTTTCTTCCCTTCTTCTCTTTCTCTCCCCTTTTGCTTCTCTCTCTCTCTTTGCTTTTTCCTCTTGATCTCTATCTGTTTCTATCTTTTTCTCTTTTTTCCCTCTCCACTATCTTTCTCTATTTCCCATTTCCTCTCTTGCTTTCTTCTGTCTTTCCTCTGTTTTTCTTTTTCTCTCTTATTATCTTGTTTCCTGCCTTGATCTTTCCTTCTCTCCTTTTCATTTCCGTGTGTTCTCTCTTGCTCCAGTCTCTTTTCTTTCTTTCTGACTATTTTTCACTATTCTTTTTCTTGACTACTTCTTTCTCCCTCTTTCTGTATCTCCATCTTCCAGGCTCTCTCTCTCTCTCTCTCTCGCTCTCCCCTGAATGGACTGCAAAGTGTATGCAGTCAAGAGTCTCCTCTTAAGTATCTGCCTTCATTCATGTCTTTATTGTATTTGATGCTGTTGCTTGGCAACAACATGTCTGAAATCGCTATGGTAACATGGCCAAGGTTTAAAAATAGATGAATCTGTTGCTTCTTGTCATTGTCCACCAAAAAATGAGACATTCACCTTTTCCCCCTTTTTTACTGATGCAACATGAGGCTTTGTTGACCCCCAGTCAGGCGGATGCATGTCCCACTCATCACTTCATCCAGACATAAACACACAAGAGCCATTCTGTCACGAAATCGTGCAAAAGCTCTCGAAACCACCCAACATCATGCAAATGATGAATTCAGAAAAGAATGGCAAAGTAGCTGAAAGCAGCTGCTTCTCGTGGCCGAGACTGATGCCCATTGTTCCAGCAGATGAAAGCATTAGTGGTGGGTGATTATACTTTCCTGACAACAAGGGTATAATGGCTATCAAATATTATATCTCAGATCAAAACCTTGTACCTTCCTTCATTCCTTTATTCATTTTACCATTTAAAACATTTTAGGAAAAATGGACCAATATGAAAGACAAATCAAACAAAATAATAAGTTACATCAAAGTTTCACTGACAGATATTTTATTCTTCTTTTATACTGTCATATGCAAACATTTGGACAACCCTGGCAGAATTGTGTGTTGTTCATTTTCTAAGTGAATATAAGTACGCTCCTCTACAGAGGACACACTTTTAACTCGCATTACTGTGTATGTGTTGTTAATTTATTGTACTGGGAAATAAAACACGAGTTATGGCCCAGGCCATTTTCCATCATGTTAATCTCAGCAAATAAATAGAATGTGTGCACTAAAAGCACAAAAATGCCACATTTACATTTACATGTGTTCCTTGTAGAGGGTGTGTTATGCATGTGACTGTATTAAGTTAACACTTCAGAGGTGTAAGGTTTCGGTTTAAAAAAAGCCTAGAGAACTCAGTGATGCTCTGACATCATGCCTAATTCGTACAAAATCACCTGAAACACTCTGTTGACCCCTTAAGGACAAAACATCGAGAGCATCAGTTCCTTTTCATTCAGCTGGACAGCTTGTAGCCCATGAGATAACATTTGCTTTGGTTCCATATGGATCAGAGTCTTGAGTGTTTGGGTTTGTTTTCCCTGGTGGTGTCGTTCCCTTCGCGAGGCTGGGGAGGCTTTGAGGGGGAAGTGCTGTCACTTTGCCATTCCCAGCATGCGCCACAGATCTGTAATTAAAATGCAGCACTGAAAGGCCACGCAGTCTCTAATTAGCCACCAGGCTCGAATTCTGCCACCGTACCAAACACTGAGGACCGAAGTGATAACATGCTTGGAGCACGTGCCGGGCACAGGCCCTCGACCCTTCTAAGGCAGGAGAGCGGAACATAGCAATCATTCTCAACATGTTGTGGACCTGTAGCCTTCGTTCTCCAAAGAACCCTTTTTGGTACCTTTGTTTTGAATTCAGTACAGTCCATAATAGCTTCATACTAAAACTATAATCCCTTTTTTTAATGAACTAAATTTAAAAATACATTTTTTATGCTTTTTTTACAACATTTTGACAAATTGACAGAGGGAGATGGTCTAAGGAACCCTTTTTGGCACCTTCATTTTGAATTCAGTACAGTCCATTATTGCTTCTGTCATGAAGAAACTATAATCCCTTTTTTAATGAACTAATGTTTTTTATGTCAATTTTTACATCATGTGAATGTTTTGTGACAAATGGAGGCTAAAATGTTGCTACATTAACCTAAATGAAAGTCTCCTCCTCCTCTAAAGGCACCATTTCAGGGACAGTAACTATGTGAATACATTTGCATAACTCCAACTTGCAAAGCCATAATTCCCGATAACAACGAAGTGATCCTTCCTGGCAGGCCGAGGCAGCGGTGACAGCTGCTCTGGGATCAGTTTTGGCACTTCATGTGTTAGATGGGGAGGAGGCTTTGGTAAGCACTGGGGGAGGGGGAGAGGTGTCTCTGCCTGGTGCATTACACCTCAATGAAGACGTCAAAGGCATCCTTGGAGACATTATGGAAATCAGATGGTTGGAGCAGCCCTGAGGTTGCCATGGAGAAGATGTGCTCAGCAGAGAGCATTGTTACCTCCAGGCAGGCCTGAGGGACTGGGCCATCGCTTTTTTGTCACACACAAACACACCACTCTCTCTCTCTCTCTCTCTGATGAGTGTCTATGTCAGTCAGGTGAGGTGCTTTATTTCTTCTTTATGAGACTAGGCACACCTCAGACACTGGGATAATAACTGCCACTCATAAATCAACTGTCTTAGCTCTCAATCTGATCCCTCTTCACACACAATACAGCGTGAGAAATGGAGTAAACCACCAGTCTGATGACTCTTAGATAGTCTGGATCCTTCCGGGCAGCTCTTGTTTTTGACTGCTTGAAGAAATGATTCAAAACCTATTAGAAGAGAATGGACGTTAACTGTAGAAAGATTAAGATTGAAGATTTCTCGGGTTCCCAGGTTCAGGCTCGATTGTGAAAAAGCTGATAGGAAAGTAGTCTCACTAGGCCAGACCTGATGTTGGGAGGAGGGACAGCAATGAGACAACGTGGGTGGGAGCATAGCCTTATTGGGCTAAGAATAAACTAAGAAATTTCAGTACCAGAAGACCTCTATGACAAAAATGATTTTTTTCTAAACTCACAGTTAGTTCAATTCACTGCAGTGAACAAAAATGTTCTTTAAAATGTTACAGAAGTTTGAGGTCATTAAGGAGCCATATGACTATTCCTACATGCCACTTAACATTGTTGTGCACTGAATGGACATTATAAGACGAGCAGTCCTACACAAACTAGAAAGTTTGTCACGTTGTAATTTTTGGCATTGGTAGGGTACAGTTTGAGTAGCAGGTGTTATTTTAAAATATCCCACCTTTCATGCAACATGATTTCATACAGACACCACAAGCAAGTTGTCAGTATTATTCATCTTGCATTACTTTTCATACGTACACAACATTCATTTCATTAATTTTGTTACAAACTGCAATTTTCACCAATAAAATTGAAGAATAGGAAAATACTTCCAGTTGCATTTTATTGTTACTCTTGATTGCACAGAAATAAGTCCTGTCTGCTAGGAGCACCTCCAACAACAAAGGCAGCATTTTGCTTCTTTAATATAGTGATAGAAAACACAGTAGTACACAGAAAGCTCCAGTACCACATGCTGATTTACTCTGTGGATATATTTTAATGAGTTGAATGTATCACACAGGTTTTGATAGGTAGGAAAGGGTTAACTGTTAAAGGTTCTACTCTGAGGCTGGATTTTAATGAGTTGAATGTATCACACAGGTTTTGATAGGTAGGAAAGGGTTAACTGTTAAAGGTAGAACTTAGTACTCTTCCTTTGTTGACTGAGTACCATCTGCCACTGACAGGCACTGTTTCTCAGGCCTGTTACTGGTTGTGTTCATGCAGCTTATGACTGATACTGGACATGCTGAATACAGTATTACTAAATATTTCTTTACAATCTTTAGGCCTGTAAACTCAACTTGCTCTGGCATTTTCAATTAATTCCAGTTTTGACATTCAAATATTATGAAATATTAAAAAATGAGTAATGTAGAAGATTTTATCAAGCAGGTATTGATATAAGAGGACAACTCACAGAACAATCTTGAATTAGGATTGTTTTTGTGTGTGTGTGTGTGTGTGTGTGTGTGAGAGTTTTTTTTTTACAATGACTAGACGAGAACACGTGGCCCAGTTTCCCAGACCTATTTAATACTAATTAATTTGATGCTCCTTTTTAACCACTAGACCCAATTAATGCCACGCTGGGCCACAAAAGCTGTGTCACAGGGTATAGACAACCTCCCACTTCAACTAGAATTTCGGAGAGAGAGAAGTAGAGAGACAGAACAACAGTATTAAGGACTAAATATCTAAAGCTGTGTGCAAGCTTGTAAAAAAAGATTCCAAAATGGTTCTTTGGAGTGAAGAACAACTCATGGTTCCCTGAAGAGCCTTTCGGTGGTTAAAGAAACATTTTTATAAAGGAGAGTGTGAAGTTCCTCATTAGACTAATTGTGATGTGACTAAATGCAGCTGGAATAGTCTAGACTTTCTTTCTAGACCTGACATTCTGTCCAGTAAGATGTGAAATCTAAGGAATGTTACTTAATCATGATTTCCTTACTGTTTAGGCCTCAACAAAGGAAGCTGCTACCGTATCAATCATTTTCCAGACGACAATGACTACGACACCGACAGCTCAGAGTACCTCTTACGTGAGTTCCTTTCTTTCTCAAAGAACATTCTGAAAGCTCCAACACTATTTTTTGGGGTATATTTGTTGTTCATGTAGGTGTCATTCTGGTCAAACAGCACTTGAGCTATTAAAAGTCTTACCTGTGACCTGGTTTTATGTGTGTGTAGGTATAGTCCGTGCCTCCAGTGTGTTCCCCATTCTCAGTACCATTCTGCTGCTGCTGGGGGGGCTGTGCGTGGGAGTGGGACGCATCTACAGCAAAAGGAACAACATCCTGCTCAGTGCAGGCATCCTGTTTGTGGCAGCAGGTAAGAAAGCTCACACTGTGCTAAAGCACACTGTAAAGTTCTACAAGTACCAGCACAAGATATTTCTAAGACTGACCTCAACAAAAGATTTTCTTTAGAGTTGCTTGATTTCTGACAATTAAGTACTTATCTTAAATCTGCCTTAAAGGGAAATTTTCACTACACACACCATGCAAGTGTACAAATTGCTCAGTAAAACAGAGTAAGGCTTATGCTTAAACGAGATTGAAGGTTTAGTTAATCAAGAATGCTACAATTGATTAGTTGAATATTTCATAACTTAACTTAAATTTTTTTGATGCAACAGGTCTGAGCAACATCATTGGCATCATCGTCTACATCTCCAGCAACGCCGGTGACCCCAGTGACAAACGCGACGAGGATAAGAAGAACCAGTACAATTATGGCTGGTCCTTCTATTTCGGCGCCCTCTCCTTCATCCTGGCCGAAGCAGTGGCCGTCCTGGCTGTGAACATCTACATTGAGAAGAACAAAGAAGTACGCTTTAAATCACGGCGGGAGTTCGTCAAGTCTACCTCGTCCTCTTCTCCATACTCACGCATGCCTAGTTTCCGCTACCGGCGGCGGCACTCGCGCTCCAGCTCACGCTCCACGGAGGCTTCCCGCGAGGCCTCTCCAGTTGGGCTGAAGATGGTCAGCTCCGTGCCTCTGGGAGATATCAACATGTACACACTGACCAGAGACCCGCTTAAGTCGGGCACGGACAGCTCCTACAGCCCTGAACATGACTCCGGGTTTCTGCAGGTGCACAACTGTTTCCCGAAAGACTTAAATGATGGTGTCAACAGGAGGACCACACCAGTATGAGACACCTTCTGAACAGAAATGTTCTAAAAATACAATGTTTAATGGCCATATAAACCAGGAGCATCACCAAGGCCTAATGGCTTAATAGCCTAGTAGAAGAGCCATGACTACGGTGATGAACAAACTACCTAATGACTAACGTTAACTCTAACTTTGATTAGGGAATTAGGGCTTAATAAACAGCTTTTATTCCTTAAATTTCACCAGTAGACACTGATCCAGTGTTTGCTGTTACAGTATTACTGAGAAAGGATCTGAATGACAGATGCAAAATCTGTACACCGATCAGCCACAATATTAAAACCACTGACAAGTGAAATGAATAACGCTGATTAACTTATTACAGTGGTACCTGTTCAGGGATGGGATAGTTTAGGCATCAAATGAACAGTCCATTCTTGAAGTTGGAAACAGGAAGAGTGGGCAAACATAAGGACTTTGACAAGGAGGGCAAATTATGATGGGTCTTGTTCATCTTGTGTGGTGTTTTGTTTTTAGTACATTCCAAAAGCCATCCAAGAAAAGACTACCAGTGAACCAGCCACAGGGTCATGGACACCCAATGCTTTGATGTGCATGGGGAGTAAAAACTAGGCTGTCTGGTCTGATCCCACAGAAGAGCAACTAAAGCACAAATTCTTGAAAAAGTTCATGCTGGCTGTGATAGAAAGGTACATTGAACCGTGTGTCATATAGGGCTGTGTCGCCGCAAACCAGCCATAATCCAAGCTGACCCCTGTCCACCTCTGAAAGAGTCTACAAAGGCAATGTGAGCATCAAAACTGGATCATGGAGCAATGAAAGAAGGTGGCCTGGTTTGATCACTTTTTATTACATAATATGGATTGCTAGGTGAATGTGTGTTGTTTACCTGGGGAGGAGATGGCAACAGGATGCACCACGGGAAGAAGGCAAGTCAATAGAAGGCAGTGTGATGCTTTGTGTTCTGCTAGGGAATCCTGCCATTCATGTGGACGTTACTTGACACATACCACCTACCTACATACCACCTGTTGCAAACCAAGGACACCCCTTCATGTCAACAGGACTCCCAAATGGAAACGGCTTCTTTCAGCAAGATAATGTACCCTGTCACACTGTAAAAATTGTTCAGGAATGGTTTGAGAAGCATGACAAAGAGTTGGCTTGGCCTCCGATTTTCCCAGAACTCAAATCAGTCAAGCAGCTGTGGGATGTGCTGACCTTGTGTAATCCATGGAGGCCCCACCTTGTAATTTACAGGACTCAAACGATTTATAGCTAACATTTTGGAGCCAGATACCAGAGCACACATTCAGAGGTGCTTGACAGCTGTTTTGGTGGCATAAGTGCGACCTACACAATATTAGGCTGGAGGTTTTAATTATATGGCTGATCAGTGTATACCCAGTACCGGACAATTTACAATGGTATTTCGACAATAAATGAGACATTATTATAAACTATGTGGGAAATGCATTTAACTAGTACACATTAAAATATGCGTTCAATTGAGTCATGAAAAAAGTTCATTTTGAACCTGACTACCCAAATACAAAAATGGTGCTAAAAGAAATAGTCTAACAGCTCAAGCCTTTCTCTTCTTGTCTGTTATGTACATACTTGAGTTTAACCCTGTATGCCTTTGTTTGTGCTGTATGTTTGTAGCCACAGATGTCTTACCCTATTCTGTGTGCCTGTATGCTTATCAGTATCAACAGCCCTGATTGTCAGAAGCCGTAGGTACTGACTGCAGAGAATACGGTGTTTGGTTGTTCTGCTGTTGTGAAACTAGCATAGGCCTACTGCCTCTTAAACCACAGAATACTTAAAGAGTCAAGGGAATTTACCTCGCCATGCTTCGCCCAAAAATGTGCTCATTTGGGCTCACTTGCGTTTAAAATCCCTTTTAAACTAATGGGAAGTTCAGAGAAAATCAGAGATCCTCACATGTGAATTATTTATGTTGGACCACTACAAAGATTGCTTAAAATTGCTAGACAATGTTTAGTTTCCAGTTTAAAATCTGAGCTAAATTTGGTTGTTGTAGTTACTTAGAAGTAGGTGACATAGTATTGGCGACCATTCAAAAGTTAGCTTTGATTACATTACACTAATTAATTCTAACATCCTTTCACATGGATACTAAATAATACAATGGAAGAGGCCTTTGTTCAGTAAAGGTTTAAAAATTTCAGGGCACTGACATGGACATATTTTCACTTATTTTCATGGATTTTTGGCCAAAGTTCTGTAAAGCTTGTCCAACTTTGCAACAGTAGCTACAAAAGAACACATTCATGGATGGAGTGTGGACATATCAATTGTGGTCAAGGGGTAATTCAGTGATATATTAATTATACTTTACATTTGTTTTTTTTGTTTTTTTCAATCCTTATAATGATAATGGTTCTTCAGCTGTCAGTAGAAAACCAGCCAGTATTTTTCTGTCATGGTGAATGGGTTAAAGATGTTATTCCACTGCCATTGTTGTCACTAGGCATTGAAAGCCAAAATGACAACATTTTGCCAAAACGTGGGTTAAATCCCCCCATCCCCCCCCCCCAAAATGAATGTGAATGATGGCCGTGCCGCTGCACCCTGCTGCTGCAGTCCTGTGTAAATCTGAATGCTGCGTACCACCGGGACTGTGACATTGTGTGAGTCTGCAGATAAACGGAGGGCTGAGAAATGTCAGACATCCTGAAATGAAAGTGCTTTTTTTCTTTTCTTCTTTTTTTATCCCGTCAGTACCGAAAAGCATTTCATTGGTATGGTCCGTTTGCCGATAACAATCAGGGACCGAGAAGAATGAAAGACTGTCAGTCTCGCATCAGCGTGGCCAAACCAGCCATTCGGAAGACCATCCGTGTCTTTTTGGAGCCTTATGCTTGGAATTCCTGTCAAAACAGCACGCCAACCAGTCACATACTTTGTCGCTGTTTTTTTTCTCACTTTAGCAGGGTCTCGCGGGTTCCAGAAAGACAGCTTCCCACTTTCTCATTCTCATTTATTAGTGCACTGTTGTTCATATGAGTGCTGAGACGTATAGTTTTTTTGGTTAGATGCCAATGGTTAAGCGACTCCTCATGCACTCTTAACAATAAACTTTGCTAAATGGTTCTTGGCTTTGATGTAGAACCTTTATCTTGTGTGAATGTTCTTTAATAGTTAAAAAGGTCCTAAACACTCATGCATCTCATTTACGAAAAAAAAAATCTTCAAAGAAGCATCAATTGAAAGGTTCTTGAGGAAAACAGAATTGTTTCCGCTGCAAAGAACTGATGTAAGCACCTTCATTTTTAAGAGTCTGGAATGAAGCATCTCAATTACTTGTACATAACTGAATGATGTTGGTTTAAATAGCATACACAGCTGCGTTCACTTAGTAAATCCGTTTTTTACATGAGCTTAAAGCCATGCCTCCGTATAGCGTGGTGTATGGTAGGTAGTTCTAAATATCGACTTTTTCTATGATCCACTGACCGTGTGCGCTTTAGGTATTATTTACAGAGCCTTTCTATCTAGTGACATAATCACTATTACCTGCCTGTAACTCTCTCTGTCTTTCTGGAGGAAGACATTTTCTCTCCTCAGCTTCTCTTTATTTGCTGATGTTGTTCTCAGTATTACTCTCTCACCAACAATGTCGCCATATTGTTGCTCACTTGAATAAATGAAGTCAGGGCACATCTTGCCTTGCTCATGGTTGTGCATTCTTCTTTGAACGTGGTATCACTGGTTGACCTTGATATACAGTATATTTGTGCTAGATTTGAGAGCTACTGGCATCTGAGTCATGTCATCCATTTCAAGCAAAAAATGGGCAAATTTTTTTCACATATAATATTGATGTTGGTTAATGTAACAAGGTCAGTCGTAATTCATTTTTATTGGACATTTCCAGCCTCTCTTTTTTAAAAAGCTATTTTAGTTAGCCTGCCTTTAAAACAGAATGGGCAGGTTAATGTAAATGGATTGGGGTCTGAGTCAGGAATACACATACATAGAAAGATCTATTAATACATTGTAGCAGCACCATTCAAAGCCTTACTGAAGTATTCTGTACAGCAGCAATATGCAAAGTGAAAAAAAATATTACTTGAATGTCCATTAAATGTTCGTACTAGTGAAGTTCAGGACAAATGTGGGGGTGGGGTGTTTTGGGAGAGGGAATAATAAAATAAGCTTTAATGTTCAAAGTGGTTTCACACCATAAAGTCCTATGTTGAGCTACTATTAAGTACTGACCTCAGACTTTTTAGTGCTTGTAAAACATGGTTTCATATCTTCTAAAACAACAAGAACGCATTAACACCTCCAACTTGCATTATTTTCTGCTACACACATTTCTTGTTGTCCAAGTTCAAACCAATGCAAGAACAATACTAACAAAACTAAATGATCCAGTCATCTGGCAAGTCTGGTAGCAAGCTAAACATGACACGTTCATCTCATTATAACTCGATGATTTGACTTGAAAAAGAAGTCAGATTTCTAACATTATCCATGGAAGATACACACAGCCTATTATAAAATATTTTTGATGAGGTGGCTAGGTCAGTGATCCCTAACATGAACCAGCTAGCAGGCTAATGTTAATGCTAGCCAATGACATTTGGAATTATTTAGTTGTGTAAGCGTCCATTTGTCATACGTGAACAGACCACAGCATGAAACTATATAGAATATTCAAATACACTTGTGAACAGCATAAAACTGTATAGACAACAGTGAAGCAGTCGGCAGCCTGGCATGCGGCGCCCGGGGAGCAGTCTGTGAGGATGGTACCTTGCTCAAGGGTACCTCAGTGGTGCCACTAGCAGTCCTGAGATTAGAGAGCATCTTGTGCTTTTGAGCATCCTAATAATTACGTAGAATAAAAATAACAGTAGTGGACAGTTCTATGACAGGAAAATGCACTGGTGCAAGAGATGGCCTAGAAACACAGATTTACTTACACTTGAACTTGCGAGCTAGTTGTGACAATGCAATATCATTAAATAAACTCAGACACTTGTCTAGCTAAGTCACATTAGGGATGATCAAAGTTATTTATTTTAAGATGTATCCCTCCTGAATAATGTTAGCATGACAACATTATGACAATAAATCCTGTTACTGACTCTACATTACTAACATTGCTTACCTAACCTCCGATTCGTTGACAGCTTTAGAAGCCTTTTTCTCACAAATGTAATGTTAATGTTAACAAACTTTGAATTTGTTCTCTCTTCTCTGACTCTGCTGGATTGGCTGTGATTGTTTGAATGGTCATTGTGGGACAAGTAATTTGTAGAACAATGTAGAGAGCATTTCACTCCATATAATATGATATGTCACAGTACATTTCACAGGCTGTGTGAATCTACAGCTGGGGATAGAGGTGAATCACTCCCATCTTAAACACAGATGTTTAAAATAAACAGCTTCTTATTTGTTTCCCAGCAGAACATTACCACAGCCAGCTTGCCAGTCATCAAGCCATCACGTTTTGGGTCTTGGGTCGCTCAGTTCCCCACACTTACGCATTTTTCCTGCTTCCAACACATCAACTTCAAGTACTGACTGTTCCCTTAGTGCCTAATATATTCCACCCATTGACAGGTGCCAAGGTACCAAGATAATAAATATTATTTACTTCACCCATCTGTGGTTTTAATGTTGTGGCTCATCGGTGTAATTACTTCATGTTAAAAACTTTACTTGTTTAGATTCTCACTGAAAGATGTGTGTGAAAAATAACTGTGTGTCTGTAATGTTTGTGCTGCTAGCCAGTAACTCCTGCCGGCTTCATTGCACCTAAATGATGCACCTTAGCTGTTTGATATGAGTCTGCAGATAGTTAGCAGTGGCTTCAGCAGACCAGATAAATGTTTTCCTTTTAACATGAGGTTATCTTTACAGTAAATGCACAATAAGATTGGAAGATACCGACATACAGTTTTGTCCTTACTTTTAAATGCTTTTTAGAAAACAAGTACCATCTCATACTGTTTGAGCATTAGTTTACAGTACCTGACCATCATTGTTAGATCTGTTACAGGCACCAGAAGCTGCGAGCGTGACCTGAAGATGCAGACAATGAAAGTACTTAATTTCCACTGCATGCAATTTGCACTGTGTGATGCAGTTTTCTATGAGTAATGTTGAGAGGAAAATTATTCTTAGATATTAAAAAGTAATTCTTGGCTTTTAATGACCTTGCTCTAAGCAGCTTGGGTTTGTTTTCCTCTAACAACTCTTATTACGTTTGTGTTTTCAACTCACATGATTAGTTTTCCAGAGCCATGAGCTAAACATTGTCTGGTTACCCTACTGCTGGTTACTCCACTACATGCCATGCACTAAACCTAATGGAGGATTATGAAAACAGATTCAGTGTACAATGGTTTTGTTTTAGCCTACCTGGCCTTTATAGTGATGGCCCAAGGGCCAAAGTAATCTTTAGCACAATCCTTCTCATCACTAATGCCAAAAGATGACTTACATTAATCATTTCACATGAAAAGGTTTCTATGAACAGTTAAAATAGAGATGACCCGTCTTTCTGTAGTACATCTACTTATTCTGGCAATGAACTGGAAATCAGCTTGCATATTTTTTATCAATATTATCAGATTAAACATTTTTTTTCCAGTTATCTGTTTACTAGAACATTGATGGCTGTCTGTTGGTGTGTGAAATGTTCTGACTCTGTGTTGAGCTGCTACTGAGCAATGAGGAATGAATGGGGAGCCAAGCCTAGATAGAAAAGATGATTCATATAGGGTTTTGCCATCATACTCGGACATACCATGAAGTAACACTGTTTTTTTATATTTTAAAGTGCTAGTTATAGTCACACATGAACACACCACAGCACAGCACACAGTGTGAACAGTGTGAAATTCTTTCTCTGCATTTAACCCATTCACTGAAGCGAAGCAGTGGGCAGCCAGGTCGCCTTTTGCGGGAATGGTACCTTGTTCAAGGTGTACCTCAGTGGTGCCGCTAGCAGTCCTGGGATTTGAGCTCACAACCTTCTGATCACAGGGGCAAGACCCCAACCACCAGACCAACAGAATCAACCAAGGGACAGCTTGGTTGGTTTTGTAAAAAACTGTTTGATTCTGTTCGGGTCAAGTGTTGTCCAGGTCTTGTCTGGGTCTGGCCCTAACGCTATCGAAGAGCTAGTCAGCATTTGTTTAAGGTTCACTTGATGCACGGATCCACAAATTTGCCCAATTGGCATTTGAGATTTTGGAGGTGTGCACACTGTGGACTCTTTGAGCCTCCATGAGCAATGCTTATATATAAACCCCTTCTCTGTGGGGCAGGTCAGATGCGTTACATGCATTTCTGAAAGAAATATAACATACACATATTCATTAAAATATATTCCATCAAAGAAAAAATGCATAGTTTAATTAAGAGACCACCAAAAATCAACTCAACTGGTTCTCAGTCATTTAAAACCCAATCATATCTTACATCATATGACAAGACAAGATTATTGTTCTTCTGTAATCTTATGTATGAGGACTTTACCTGCTTATAAAACAGCATTGTGCACCAGCAAGCCAGGAAATTACAACAAATAATGTCATGATTCACCACCCACCAACACCCCCACAATACAGAGTGAAAACACTCAGCTCAGAAACCCACCCTGATATCATGTTTCAGTCAGATACACGTCATGGTACTGAAGAAAAATGCACTGTGATTTCCAGATCACACTGATATGGAAAAAGGACCATTTAAGCATGTAAGAGGAGGGTTATATGTACAAAAGGTTGTCACATAACAATAGTTATTCATTAATAACTTTTAGAGCATATATTGAAAATGTAAATGTAATTTGTAAAGGCATTTTGTGAACAACATAGATGTATGACTGGAAAAGTTATAAATACATAGTTGTACCAGTATTTATATCCATTTATTGTCACAATTATAATGAATAACTGTTCAGTCAATAGTATCTGATTACTGCTTTTTCAGTACAAAGAACTACATGTTCAGGAACTAATACATGTTGTATTAGTTCCAACAAATTGTTTGAAACCTGCAGTAAACAATATCTTTTAAGAATCTGTGTATACATACATGTCTGCAACAGTAATGGTTTTAAGAGACTTTATATATATATATATATATATATATATATATATATATACATACATACATTTCTGCA
>JBBPCY010000028.1:10113395-10144691 GCA_037974405.1 Brachyalestes nurse | reverse complement strand
GAGAGAGAGAGACAGAGAGAGAGAGAGAGAGAGAGAGAGAGAGAGAGAGAGAGTTCCGCCACTGGCTGGTTCGATATTAGATCCCCACACACTTTGACCAAATTTATATTTGACAATCTTATATTTCAGTGTTATGTTTCACAGCATACCTTTCACCCTCCAGAAGATACAGTCTGTATATGTTATCCAAGTTGTAGAAGAAGCCTGTTTTGAATTTATTTGTATATATATATACGTGTGTGTGGGGGGGGTGGGGGTGTGGTTGTTTGGGTGAGGTTAAGTAATTTTAATGTTACTGTTGAAAATTGTTCTTAACTTTAATGTAAAAGATTTTTTGTTATTTTGTTTCTGAGTAAATGTGGGCCACTTCCATTGGTGTATTTGCTATGCATACAATTTAAAAGACAGATGATGCTCTTGAACAGTGTAAAAACAAACAAAAAATGGAAAAAGGAATTCACAAGGTTTTGATATGACAGGAGCGATGCGCAATTTGTATGAGTGCAATCATTCCTATGCTCTTGAATTCAGTCCACAGCAAATACCCCCGCATTCAAACCTTATCTTGGCACGTTGCCAAGAAAATGAAAATGCCTGCAGAAAACAAGCACACTGATATGCCCTCTGCCCCAGAATGCGCTGTATTCACAGTTTACCCAGCAGACTCGCCTGAAAACTTGGCTGCTGCCTGCGCTCCGGCTACGGTCTCAGGAGGAAATGGCAGCGAGGCTCATTGGTAGTGCAAGTGCATCATAACGATGGGCTACTGCGGCACCTGCAACCCTCAGCTACAATCACTGTCTTCATCTCTCTTTGCAGTCAAGAACTGCTCCTACTTCAAACACTTCACGTCAGGGGAGGAGGCCGAAGTTTTCGAAGTCAAGACCCAAAAAGGTAAGTGGCCCTCAACTTCAATCTTGCCTCACACCAGGATCCATATGGACACATCAAAGTGGGAGAAAGCCCCTTCACACTGACCTGAGACTAATTCCACCATCTCTTCCTTCCATGCTAAAGTTAGGCATTGAAGAGAGAATGCTGATCTCAGAACAGCATAAAACGACAACGCTTACCCAGGACTGTCAAAGCGGAAGATGGGGAAAGATGAAAATGAAGAAGGGCTGAAGTGCATACTGAAGCTCTTCAAAGAGTTCCGCCACCGGCTCTGTTCAATATTAGATCTTCACACACTTTGCTGTGTGTGGGCAAAGAAATGTATAGCCATGGTTAAATATCTGCAGTAATGGACAAACCTGTTCATTCTACACTGGTGCGTTTCTCCATGACTGGACAAGCTCCTTAGACCAAGGGCCCAAATCATGGAAGATCAAATTTTATATTTTAATGTTATGTTTCACAACATACCTTTCACTCTCCAATCAATACATGCTGTATATGTTACCCAAGTTGTAGAAGCAGCCTGTTTTGAATTTACTGGTTTCACAACAAAACAATGCATATCCAGGTATCAGCATATTCAGCCTTCATCAGGATAGCCCCACTCTTTCACTTTCAAGTTTCAAGGAATGCTCCAGTCTGAGCTGTTTGTTGAATAAAGGAAAAAATATGGCAGCCATTCAGAATGTGGAATTAAATGTGATTTACATAAATCAGTCTCACGGAATTAGTAACAAGTAAAGAGTTTGAAAAATGTCCATTAAAAAGGAACGACCAAAGACCAACAGCTCATACAAAGGTCATAAGAGAAGAAATGTCAGATGTGGCCCATTTTAAATCCCCCTTCCACTATATAGCATCCTTAAAGTTTAAAGGAAAAATAAAAAGCAATACCCTTCTAGCAATCACTTGGCACTTGGCCGCTATTTCAGGAAGTGGCTCTTTTCCGTCCTCCCAGGCACAGCATAGCCGTTTGACCTATATGTTAGATGTGATATTTTGGGGCAGGTCGGACAGGAGGCAGGGTGATCCGGCAGCTAAAGACAGTCTCTAGAAGGGAGATGACTGGAGTTACTCAAGCGGAGAGGATCCTGGCTATTTCACGCTCCACGCTCCAGAGCAGCCACACAGTTAAGGAGTAAAAAGACTCTCCTTATCTCAGTCTGACGACGCGGTGGACGCAGAACATGACTCATTGTCAGGCGTTTTACGAGCTCTCGCCACTTTCTAGAAATGTCAATAGCCTTTCTAACAATCAATACGTCTGTAGTCTATTACTAATTAATGACACATTAAATGCAACAGCAGTCTGGAGGTCAGAATGATTAGTGCTTTAATGTGAATTAGTGTGGTAATTGAAGCTGTTCCCATGTAATGAAGCCTGGTCAGTTTAACACAATTTGTGGAAAGGGATTATAGTTGCACGCTCATGAAAGGAAGCTTTAAGGATTGTTGAAGATCATTTATCAAGATGTGCAAACCATCTTATGGTCAGAGGGTTCTACTCCGACCATAAGACGACGAATACATTTATTCTTAAAAAATAAAGGCTTCTAAATTGTTCTTGACGTCTAGAACAAATCGCGAGACTGATACTAAACAGAAAAGTGGTTCTTTAGGGATTGAAGGGTCTTTAGGGAGCCAGATGTAGCTCCTCTATGGCAGTGTTTCACTATTCCCTGCCTCAACACACCAGATCCGGCTCATAAAGGGCTGCACCACTATTCTTGAGTAGGTGTGTTGACTCAAGGAATACCTAAAACTGTGCAGTGGAGATCTTCATGAGCAGGATTAAGTAACAAAGAATTGAAAGTGCACCAATTCAAAGAACACATTTTGATCAAGGATGCCAGAAAGACCACAGGCTGAGACTGACTACATGTATATACACTTATATATATATATATATATAGTATAACCATATTATATGTACAAATAATACTTACATTAATATTTATCTTTTGTTTAGTATTATATTGTTTAGTATATTGTTTTATCCTGTTGTGTTTGAGAGACACCATTGACTGGGATCAAATTCCTTGCATGGGCTTGCTTACATACTTGGCCAATAAACGCGACTCTGATTCTGATATCCTTTTTTTAGAATACAACATCTCAGCAGCTGCCATAGCCATCTTCAGCCTGGCCTTCATGACCCTGGGAAGTCTGTGTCTCCTAGGTTCCTTCGGGAAGGGCAGGGACTACCTACTACGGCCTGCTGGCATGTTCTTCGCTTTTGCAGGTGAGATCAGAGCTTGATGTAATTCTCAAAGCGTATTCGTTCAGAACTCCATGTCAGTTAATGAACTCAGGGAACAATAAATGAATAGAAGAATCACATTTCCCTTATCCCGGATGTAGTCAATCAACCAAGACATGTTAGCTGAAACGGTTATCTAGAAAAAAGGACAAATGTGTGGATGAAAGTTGTTATCTTTTTGGGATTATCTCATGTTCATCTCATGTATCAGTACAGAGGTCATGGAGGTCAATCCTTGAATGCTCCATTGCTTAGAACACATAAGAGGCCTGAGCAGTGTAATATGATGTGCACTGATTGATAATCTGCGAACCCAAGAAACCACAGCAAAAACCACAGGGTTCCCTTTACCTTGCACCTCCCTTCAGGTCTCTGCATCGTCATTTCAGTGGAGGTCATGAGGCAGTCCGTCAAACGCATGATTGACAGCGATGAAACCATCTGGATCGAGTACTACTACTCGTGGTCGTTCGCCTGCGCCTGCGCCGCCTTCATCCTCCTCTTCCTCAGCGGCATCAGTCTGCTCATCATCTCCATGCCTCACATGCCGCGGAACCCCTGGGAGACATGCATGGATGCCGAGCCTGAGCCCATAGACTAACAGAGCACCTAGTAAGAACACGACACTGACAGAGGTGTGACGTTAGTGGCACAATCAAGAAACAAAATGCTGCATGTCAGAAACACTTCACTTAGACAGCAGGGGGTTTGTGACTGTTACACAAATTGTATATATCATTGATTTTGTATGCTGTTATTGCATGAACTGTTTAACACACCCTTTATTAGGTACACATACACTACATGGACAAAAGTATTGGGATGCATGACCATTACACCAACAGGAACTTTAATGACAGACTTCAATATGGAGGCCAGTCAAGTTCTTCCACACTGAACTCATCCAACTATGTCTTTATGGACCTTGCTTTGTGCACTGAGGCACAGTCATGCAAGGGCCTTTTCCCCAAACTATGTCCACAAAGTTGGAAGCATGGTGTTGTCCAAAATGTCTTGTTATGCTGAAGCATTAAGATTGTCCTTCACTTGAGGTACGGGGCCCAGCCCAAACCCTGAGTGTGACCCAATACGTTTGTCCATATAGTGCACCTTCCACCTACACATGTATGGGACCTTTCCATAGGCATACAGGAACTGTGCTGTACCTAAACAGTACTGGCACAGAAACAGTCCGGTAACAGCCTGGTAACAGTGTTTCACACATTTTTCTGCCCACAGTTTGTTCCTGTACTAGCGAGAAAGTTTTTCTGTCAGAGCTGCTTTTGTTATTGTGATCTTTTATTATTTATAAAAGTCTTTTTATTTTTTGTTGCCATTCTTTAGTTGTGCAACAGATACCTAACCCAGCTAACCTGTTTGCAATATCCAGGTACACCTTTGCATTTCTTATAGTGTTCAAGATAAATTTGTTAGCATTATAGAAAACAGAAAACATAGTAGTGCTTGTACTTCATTGACTTCCCAATTGTTCATTGACTTCCCAGTATGTCTCTCTATTGTAGTTTTTTTGCATGAACAGTAAAACAATGGCCTTTTTCCACGTTGTAATGACAACAGTTCGACCAATTAGAAAGCACTGGTCAGCCTGACTGCGGCCATCTTTTGGCCCTGCCGTGAAGCAGCGCGGGTATGGCTCGAGTGCAGGTTGCTTTATTTGTAACAAAAATACATTTTTTTCATGGTTCCTTGTGCCTGTGGAAAAGTGCCAATAGTTGCACTATTGACTGCACCCTGTCTGTTACAGTCCATCTGGTTCATCCCTCAATGGAAAGCAACCACCGTAGGATCACTACTGACCAGATATTATTTAGGTGGTGGACCATTCAGCACGAGCATCAGCGTGTTGAGCCATCAGGTGCAGCAGTGTTGCTGGAGTTTTCAAACTCTTCAGTGTCATTGTTGGGTTGAAATTAGTCGCCAACCAAATATACCCAGCCAGCAGTGGTCCCACGGTCAGACATTGACCTCTGATGAAGGCATAGAGGATGACTAACAGATTGCTCATGGAAAAAGATGAGCTGTCGTCTCTAACTGCACTCTAAAGTGGCCAGTAAGTGCACAGTGTCAAAACATCAGAGCATCGCAGCCGAGCCTGATGCACTCATACCAGCGCCACACACGCACTACCATGCCACTCCTGCATCAGTATTGCTGCTGTGCTGAGATGGGTCCAGCACTCCAATATCTGGTCGGCGTTCCCTTTCCATTAAAGGGGGCTGATCACTCCAGTCAGTGATTGTATAATGAATAAATGCACCAATACTTTTCTGATGGTCAATAAGTGTAGGCACAAAGTACACTATATGTCCATAAGCATTCAAATGCTCCTTCTGATTAATTCTTTAAAAGGGTGATGTACACACAGCTTGTAAAATCTCCATGATTGCCCGCATACTTTTGGACATTTAGTGTAGTTGTACTTCAAACAAAATAATAAAAAAAACTTTTAGAAACATTCCACCCAACGTTGCAATTTCCATGACATGCAAACACCTACACTTTCCAGTGTAGACAGAATCCATTCATTATGAACAGTAGGTGGAATGTTCCTTAAGTACGGACACTCTAGGTGAAGTGTAACTGAGGATGCAAGCGTGCGTTTTCTTTACGAAACATTCTTTTAAGATATTTTAGTAACGATTTGTAATTTAAGATTGTATTAATGCTCTTCTGTACAAATGCACCACCATATAACAAAAGTCTACTGTAGAATTAGATCTGTATGTAAGACAAGGTCCTGTCTGAGGTATTAGGACATAAAAAAGGAGTTGTTATAAAACAGCTAGTGTATATATGCACTTCCTGCACCAAAACTGCTTTACAGGTTGTAGATTTTAGTGACTCATTCACCAGAACAGATTAATGCCTGGTGTTTTCCAGCAAGCCAGACTCCGCGCAAAAAAAAGAGCCAGACATTCGACGGCTGAGGGGTCGTAATGTTGGCGACCGGTTCATGTCTCCTTTCTGTTATGAATGAAACAGTACAGCTAAAAAGTCACAACAGTCATCTCTACAAATGCATGTGATTTCTGAAGATGTTCTACCACTGCCCCCCAAAACAGATGGGCTTTCGCCTGACCCTAGTCAGCCAAAACCAAGTTTGCTTGTTTGTATTTGTACTAAAGCTACTAGGCTCTGCATGATTAAATCACATACTAGCCTCAAACTGCATCCAGTTCTTAAGTAGTCTTCTAAAGCAAACTTGCTTATGTGGTTG
The DNA here is from genome assembly GCA_037974405.1 of Brachyalestes nurse. NCBI lineage: Eukaryota > Metazoa > Chordata > Actinopteri > Characiformes > Alestidae > Brachyalestes > Brachyalestes nurse. Next base: position 10,138,296 of record JBBPCY010000028.1, on the reverse strand, counting down.
CTGACAGTGAGACATGCTATAATCTGAAAAAGGACACAGGTGGCTAAATACACCGTGAAGCCTGAAATGTACCCATGCTTTAGTCCTGTTTCATAGAAGAAATGTCCTATGGGTTTGGTTTGGGTTTGGTTAGGGTTTAAGGAATGCAAAAAGAAAATGTCCAAAAGTTTTAAAAACCATATATATCAGACTACATGAAGGTAGCTTGCTAGCTACATGAGCCTTGTAGCTCACGTATAAAAAAGAAGCAAACTTCAGAAGTCAAATTAACCAGAGGATGGGTTCCCCTTTTGAGGCTTGGTTCCTCCTGAGGTTTGGGGAGTTTTTTTTTTTTTATAACCTCTGTCGCCTTTGGCTTGCTCCTCTGGGACTCGGATCCTGATTCTGTGAAGCTGCTTTGGGACATTAGTTGTAAAAAGCACTATATAATTAAAATTGAACTTAATTGAATTATGAAGTGACAATAATTGCAACATGTTAAATGCTAATTTGATCACCCTTTGGATTAGCTTAAAATTGCCCAAGGTTTTATTTTTTACAAGGGCAGGATCCATGCAAACCATGGAACCTATCAAACCTCAGATGTAGCACAAACCCACCTTTCAACTTTTGTTGAAGTTAACATCTCAATCAAGGCAAATTAACCTTTGCCCAGTTAAGCATAGTCCCAATGAGCAACTTTACATTATACAGTGACTGTTATTGTACAGAAAAGATTCTAAAAAAACTCTCCCATTAGAAATCCGAGCTTCATTAGCACCAAGTGGTGCGACACAGAGGCAGGTTGACTGTGGTATGGAAAAAGAAGCACACAGCATTCAACTCTTTTATTCCTTTATTCTTATGTACAGTTTGAGAAAAGTTTGTCTACAGCTATACAACTTTTTATAATATTTTTTGTCTGAGTTGGTTCACCACTCAGCTGCTGGCACAAGAACACACCGATAATGATTAAGGAATTCATGATAAAAAAATAGCCAGCTGGGGGAGGGGGAAAAAAATCACTTCAACAAGTTTACTTCTGATAGTAGATGCAAAGAGAGCAGACATAATTAGAGGAAAAGAAAGACAGGCAGCTAAGTGGTCAACCAATTCATTGTGTTTTTAAAAATCTTTTTTTTTTGTTGTTTTCATATTTTTGTGTGTGTTTTTCTTCAACATTTTGGTATTTCTTGATATATATGCTGATTTCTGTTTGTAAAACCACAGATGTCAAACTGTAAAAGAACCAACTAACTAAAGTAAGTAAAAAATAATAAAACGCAAAAAGTCTAACTATCCGACAAAATCAAAAGACATTTTTTTATTGTTGAGTTTTTTTTGATTGTTATTCTATTTTTTTAAGCCTTTTCACTTAAACAGGTGTATATAATTCATATATATTCACTTATTTAAAATACGAGTAATACCCATTGCTACTATTTGAACTCCCTATGCTAAGGTCTTTTAACAGAGAGATGGGGTCGCTGTTCTTTTTGACCTGCTCGGGCAGTGGCCGGGGTTTCGGGGGGGCTCGGAGGGCGCTGGCGTAGGACATGGTGGGGGGCTTGGAGTGAGTAGAGGCCTGGGGAACTCCTGGGCTGGTGTTGCCTCCTCCTCCGGGGTCCGGAGGCGTCTGCTTGCTGGGCATGAGGGGTGGGAACTGTCCATGGTGCTGGAGAGACGTGAGACTAGTGGGATGGGGCGGCTGCTGCAGACAATCGGCCTGACTGTGCTCCTCCGCCGGGTTCATCGTCTTAGAAACTGAAAGAGGACCAGAACGCACTGTTACAGGTAATGCTGAACTGTTCAGCTAGGGTTTAGTTTAAAAACCTAACACAATAATGAACTGAGTTCTGCTTAATGAACAAAATCTCCTAACTCCACAAAAATGGTAACTTTTTTTTATTGCCCCTGGTCACAAAGCACAAAGGATTCTGATGAGATCTTCCATTAAAAGGTAATGACTTTTGCCTGGCTCGAAAATGCCTTCAGGGTTTACACTGCACCACCATGTACCAGTGGGCAAAGAAAAATAATGTTAACCAATATATTCCTCACCGCCCCTTTATTCCACTCCTTTGTAAGAAAACTGAAAATCACAGAGTGCACTGTGTGAAATGTTGAATAAAGAAATCTATCATCAGTTTCTTATACTATTTTTAAATGTGGCATCATGGGCTGTTTTTTGTCTGTTCAAAGTTATAACTTAACAGAAATAAATATCTTGACTTATCTTGTGTGAGTTGTGTTATAATATTGTGATACTATATTTTAGTCCCTGCATACACTGCAAATGGTAATAGTACAGTAAAGTTGTAAGAAAGCTCTCTTATTTTAGAACAAAATATCGTTCAAATAATATAATTTTTATTAATAATTTTAGTCTTTATTAACAGTCCAATTGTTAATTTAATTAGTAATTTAGCACTTGAAACCATCTTACATGAATATGCTAAATTGCAGTCCTGTGTTCTTTCAAAAACCTACCTAAAATGTCCCTGTGAGGGACAAGGTGGCTCGCTCCATTGCATGGAATGTTGTGGAGAGGAGCAGTGCCCGGGTTTGGGCCGGGGCCGCTGGTGCCAGGCCACATGTCTGCTGGGGGGTATCTGTAGGAGGGCGTGGGGTGGTCCTGAGGGTCCTTACACTGGACCACACTCTCCGGGTATGGCTGAGGAGAGCTGGAAGAGATGCGCCTCTGGTACAGTGGCCGACCGGGCCCTCGTGGTTCATACTATGGGAGAGGGAGAAAATAAGCAATTTAGAATAAAAAAAAAGTATAGAGAAAAAGGAGGCGCAAGTTTAGTTAATCATTTTTGTAGGGGAGCAAAATACATTGATATCCATTTTTTTATTCATTTACAAATTGGGAAAACTGGTCCAATATGGGCAGAACACCACTGCTATTATCTATAACAGTACTTAGGGCAAGCCTTTCATCCTCCAGTGTACATAGGATACAGTGTAACTACATAAATGTGTAAACATGTATGTAGTCAGACAATTGTCAGACTAAAATTAATCAACGCTCTTTAAGCTGTCGCTGCACATTATAATAGAATTATAACAGAACTTTAAAATGCACAAAAGTAAAACGACAGGTGACTGTTACCAGTACAGATGACAGATTGGTTTTGTGGAATGATTATCATCCCAGAAATTTCATATCATTGCTGTGGATTTGCCAGTGATGACACTAGCAGTGCTGGGATTCGAACCCACAACCTTCTGATTTGCAATAGCAACTCCCTAACCACCAGGCCACCAGCTGCTCCAGTATAGAAATTACTGACTCCTTATGAGTATCAGCCAATACTAAAAGTTTTGGTACAACTATTGGCATTAAAAAAATGAAGCAGTCTTGCACCATCTCTTAACACTACAAGCATCAAAAAGAGCCTCACCTCTTCTACACTGTGCAGGGTGCTCTGTTGAACCTGGAGCTGCTGCTGCTGCTGTTGTTTCTGCTGCTGGTGCTGCAGCTGACCAAGGGGGCCATGCTCCTGCCGGGGGCCCATGGAACGCAGGCCGAAGGGCAGAGGTGGGCCCAGCACCTGGCTCTGCTGTAGGCCAGCATGCGGCCAGTGAGCCTCAGGGAGGAGGTACTTGATAGGCAGGGGGCCGGCTGTGTGCTCAGGGGGCAGGGAGAAGGCGGCTTGGTTGAAAGCCTGATGCTGGTGGAAGGGTGGCATGCTGGAGGGGAGGTCGCGGCTGGTCTCTGGGTAAGGAAAGGCCCCTGGGGCAGGGGTGTGATTGTGGGTGCTCGTGGAGGTGGAGGAGGGTGAGGGCAGTTCTCCTGGGCTGCGGGGCTGCTGGACCTGCCTATACTGCAGCAGACGTGACTGAGGGGGCGGCATGTCAGCAGCTTCCCGCTGCTCAAATGGTTCCTGAGGGAGCATCTCTCTCAGCAGACCAGGATACCTTCAGTCAGAGAACATAAGAGACTACATTAGGATCTCCTTATTTATATCAAGATCACTCTGGATGAAATATGCTTCATGCTAATGCTTCATTCACGGACAGAGTCAAACTGCTTCAGCAAACAAAACTGTCAAAATAAACATAGAAACCAGCACTATTACCTCAGTTAATGAAGAACTGTTTAACTATTGTACATGTATATCGTCTGCATATGAAAAAATTGCAAAATTGCAAATGTCTTCTCTGTCTTGTGTCTTAAACCAAAAACTAATACCAAAACATAAACCTCAATGTGAATGTCCTGCTTTGCATGCAACAACGATGGAGTTCTGACTCACCTGGGCATAGGTGCTCGAGGGTCTTCCTCAGCAGTGGGGCCCAGGCCCCAGTTGGCCCGAAGAAGCTGCTGCGGGAGCCGCAGACCTGGTTGGCTGAGATGAGCCAGCTGTTGAGCCAATGGGAAGGGAGGTCCAGCGCCTGGCATGAAGGGCCCAGGCTCGTTCCACTGTCCCAGACGAGCCGCCTGCTGTTGTTGCTGCTGTTGGGCACCCAGAGCATCTAGGCCTGAACAGCTCTGGCCATCTAAAACAGCAACAAATAGCTTTCAGTGCGAGTGTGGGTGTGTGTTTGAGAACACCTTTGAAAGGTTTTGGAGGACTGGTGTCCAGCACAGCTTGTTGATTTGGCATCCCTTTAAAATCTTAGATAAAATGGTACGATGGAAGTACGAGACTGTGTGGAATTACAAATCAATCAAATAAATATGAAAGTACAATACCAATTATTATTAAAAAATGAAATTTAAGCAAAGTAGTATTCCAGGTATACCCAAAGTATCTCCCAGCAGTGAGTCCAAGCTTTCCTCCCCAAAACTGTTGAGGCGCATGGGCTGCTGATGTGGCTGGGGCTGTGGCTGAGGATGAGGGGGTAGGCCTCTTACTACACTCTTCAGCTCCTCAGGCATAGCCCCCACAAGGCCTTCCCCTCCTTCCAGCCCCTCCAGGCCGGGGGACTGCAGGCTACGCTGGCCCAGTGGGTGGCCGCTGAAGAAAGAGGGTGGGAAGGTGGGCTGAGGGTGTTGTGGGTGCATGGGCCCTGGGTGTTGAGCCTGCATGCGGAGAGGGGGTCTGGGGAGGCCGTACTGCTGTGGAAAGGGGCCGGGGGCCGGATGAGGAGCAAAACCAGGGTGGGGAGGGGCTAGGTGAAAGTTGAGTGAGCGCTGGGCTGGCGGTTCTTTTCGCAGGAGGCGGCTGGCAGGAAAGCCAAGGCCAGCATGGGTCTCTGGGCTTTTGTTCTGAACAGGCTCCGGCTCTCCCTGGAAACGAGAGTACCCCAAATTACACTCATAACCAGTAAGAACAATAATTTAATGTAGCGATTACATCACTGTGGCAAGTGTCAGAATTGCATCGCCAAGAACAGGAAATAACAGCACTTAACACATTATCCACATACAGACCACAGTGATTTGTGCATGCAGACTGCTCTAAAATCAGTTTTTAAGTATGAAAACTGCAAAAATGGGCATTAAGCATTTATTATACAAATTCTCAGCTATCTAATAATGGACGAATACCTGTTTCTCCTTCAGTTCGGGGGCTTTCCTTTCAGGTGTCAGCAGCCTGCTATGCTCCACTTTTCCATTAATGTCAACCTTGCCTGTGATGAACATCACAGTAGTACATTAGAGCCACAGAACATCACAAATAGCACAGTGAGACAGCTCCCCCGCCTTATCAACCCTGCTTTGATAGATGCTTACCAAATTAATCAAACAGCGTCAAGCTTTCCCCCCCAATCACAAAATAAAGCAAAACACAACAGAATGTTTTGGGAGCACAGCTGCATTTAAAAGAAACTCTCCAGCTGCAGCCAGGAATTTTCATTTTCATGGCAAGATTTTGGAAAATGAGCAATTATGTTGTACACAATGTTGTACACTACTCGTTCGTTTTCAAAAATACAAATCTGAGCTTATAGTAAAGCAAAACGCTGCTGTCAGATCATCAGATAGCCTACACTCTGCAGTTTTTTGGATATTTTAAGCAGGCTACAGTTCCATGCACTGAAAGCTCACTCAAAGCGAGTACCTTATGTAAGCCACATTATTACGCCCCCCTTCAACATGCATCCACAGCTCAGACCACACAAGCTCATTTACAGTAAGTATCTACAAACTCTGGTAAGGCAATTTTGGCCGACTATGCAATCTATTCTTTCAGCTCTTTCCTTTCATGTCTGGCCAAGAAAATGCAACAACATACGGGATTGGGGTAAAGTGAGGGGAAAAAGTATTCAGACACCTTGTATTAACCTCATTAGCACTTTGTTGTAATGTCCTGATGTGTCAACACTAAGAAGCAGTTCATTTTCTGCACCCATGTTCTGTACCCGTGATGGGACTTTCAAGGACACTTAAGTTAATAGATGGTGCTGCAAGCAATTTCAGCTCTTTTCAGAAATCACTCAAGTAATTTTAGCTGCATGTTTCTGTCGTCAGCCTCTTCCCTTTCTTTACTGATTCAATTCTTTTCAGAGAGATTGGGATTTATCTTCCCGATGCTTTGTTCCATTCATGTTTCCCTTTCAATTTTTTTTAAAGAACACCTTTATTTAGGCTGATGAATACATATTTGTTTTGCTTATATTTATAAGTAGACAAAAGATGTGTACATCTGAAGCGGATACAAAACACTAGAAGCGCTTTAAAGTGTCTGAATGCTTGTTTCGATTCACCGTATAATGAAAAAGCAAGTTCCTAAAGAATAGCTGCAGCTGAGAATATAGTACCATTGCCACTGGGTTCCTGTAGCAGCTCCTTGTCACTCTGTGGCACTTGGGTGAGGCCGATTGGAGAGGGCTGGCTCAAGCCATACAGAACCGGAGATGCACGACTGGCTGCTGGCCGCAGGTTCAGGTTGTAGGCTGCCATGGCTGCCTGGTGGCTCATGATGCGGGGGTCCATGGGAAAGCGACTCTGATACCCTGGCCATGGCAACTGAGAAATGACACACGTGAGAAGAATGGTAAAGGGACTGAAGGAAAACAATAGCCAGACACAAAAACTACTTCCAGGTTGGAGAAGTTTGGCAAAAACATGTTTACAAAAATCCAGTTTGTGCACTGTGTGTTGAACTAAAGTGACAGACAATTAAAGTGAGCTACTTCAAATACTTTCCATATCTGTGAAAAATCACACAGTTACTACAAACTGGTTGATTAGGTTGAATGAAATCTTTGATAATGTTCTGTACAGCTTGTCCAGTCTGACGACAACTGCTGAGAAAGAAAACTGTTGTGGGCAGAGCATGGTGAGACAGAGCAAATGTTAAACATGTCTTCCTGTTATAAAGGTAATCCACTAAACCTTAGTGTATAAGCCTCAGGGGCCACTGATCTTTTCCTCACTTTTTTGGTTATCACAAACAGCTGTCACACAGCTTGATGGCACATTTGAGGACGTACATTGACGATGTATTTGCCAACAACCTCATGAGCTGTCAGTCAAATGCAGAAGCAGAATGAGAAGTGAACGGAAAGTGGTGGGAAGACTCCAATCATTGTTTACATGACACAGACTTGAGACAGAGACAGAGGCTTGTGGTTCATTAACACGGGCCAAACATCTATCAGAGAGACAAGTGCCCACTGTGATTAACCAGGAGATAGAGTCGCGTTACCAACATGTACTCATACGTCAATATTGAAGCAAAAGAGTCCATTAGAATCCTTCTTTCTGTACTATTCCTGTTCTAGCACAGGATCAAAAGCAATTTATCTACAAAGCTCCTTGTATCTCAATTAAACAAATGCAGATGACAACGCAGATTCCAAGCTTCCAGTTCATCAGTAGAAAAGGAGATAATGTAATGATCTAAAATTGCAATTAGATGCTATGTACTAGTATGCAATAATATAATTAGATAACTACATAATTGGTGAATTTGCACTGTGCAATGAGGGGCAAATGATAATATAAACTTTAGACTTAAAGGGTTAAACCTGAGCAGAAACACTAACTGGCCACATGTGAAGATGAGCGCTCTGAAGTGTGGGGATGAGCTGTCCAGCACTCACCGGCAGGGGCATGGGCATGACCATGTTGCCCCCATAAACAGCGGGCACATAAAGGATGCTGGCTCCGGTGTGAGGGTCGATGCGCTGGACAGGGCTCGGGGATTTGCCGGTGGCTGGTGCTCCTCCTCCGGGTGGGGTAAAAGCCTGGATGGGATTTCCCATCAACACGGCAGCACTGGGCTGAACTGCAGACACAACAAGTCATTAGTGAGACAAGACTCAGAGAAGCCATTACACAAACCTTCAAAGCATGCAGTAATCAGTGCATGTTGGTAATGGCTGCAGCTGTTATTTGACAAGAGCATATACAACAGTATTAGGGGTGTGAACACTTTCCATTTAAATCTCATCAATGAGTCGGTTACAAGAATGGAAAGCAAGCAGTTCTGTTTGTCTCTCAGATGAAGAGATTAAACAAACATTTCAATGTTTTTATCCTGTTTTCTTTCTGCCACATCTGTACTGTACCATGAGTTACCAGAGAAATAGATACATTTCTCTGTAGTGCACAGTGTAACAGTGTAAAATGTACTTTTTATTATGGTAAACAGGTTCACTGTACTTTTAGTCGTCATGTCATATTCCCATAGCAAACTAATTTCCACAGCAATCTGTCGCATTTCCCCAATATTTACACTTTTTATATGGTGGTATGTTTATTTAAAAAAATATTTTAGTTTATTTACTTGTGTGACAGGATCCACACACTTAAACAGTACTAAGGAAAGAATACAGTCTGTTCATATTAAAACCTAGACAGGCTAAAGTACAGCCTCCACATGGTACTATTAGGTTCAACATGGTGTTGCAACTAAGCCTCCTTAATTGAACAATAAGAGAATTTGGTACAGAATAAGATAATTTACAGCACTGGCTCAAGATTCCATATCAAGCTATATACAAAAACATATTTTGCATAAATGCTTACTGTTGTAATTTAGACAGCACATAATAGCACACTGACTTCTATTACAAGTCAGTAAAGCACAGAAAAATGTGATGAAATGGTTGTCGTGGTAATCAGCTAAGCACTACAGATGAGGAACTGTAAGAGATTAAACTGATAAACAGCAGAGTATTTCTTTAATGGCTATTTCACATCTTGCCACCTCTTCCCTGCTGCTGCTTCTTGGGTAGAAATAAGTACAGCTAAAAAGAACCATTCTATAATAACTTTTGGTCCGCATAATGCATTAAAGATCAGCAAGCTGACACTTGCAAATGAGTATTGTGTCACACACTCAGACAATGAATGAAAACATGGAAATCAACTTGACTTTTGAGGTGTATTCAAATTCACAGTATATTCACTGTGACCGCTCCAGCTAACAAGGTCTCAGGATCAGCCCATTGCCATGTCTACACATGTGCACAGGGACAAACACACACATACTGATGTGCACACAGTCATTTACTGACACGCAACTCAATCCAGGGCAGTAATTCTCAGTAAATTGCAGCGAGTGCCGCATAATGCAGGAGTCATGTTTTGATTGGGAGAGAAGTGGGGCTTGAAGGAAGCTGGATCCACTTGACTGGTCTCAACACTCTGACTCCCTCAGCCTGAGTGACTGCAAAACTGAAGCCCCTCTCTCCCTTCTCTCTTTTTCCGCTTCAGTGACCACTCAAGCGGCGACCCCCAAACGAATAACCTCGACTCACAGCGACAGCGGTTGCAAACCATACCAATAATGTGCCCATATGCTCCTATCAGAGGGCAAAGAAAGGAAAAATACTTCCCCTAACCAGCTGCTGATACCCTTCCTGAACTCACACTAGAAGCACCCTTGCTGACACTTTCAGGCACACACCAGGAGAAACTGAAAGAGCTGAATAATTTCTACACTCAAGAGCTATGAGGCCACTGACTCTCCAGCATGGCATTGAATTGGTCACAAAAGTCACAATAGAGAACACTGACAACAGCAGGCATGACTATAGTGACCGTGAATAAATGCAGAAATGCCCTAGCTGTGGCAGTCAGTCACTACATACCATCTTGACTGCATTTACTCACCTGATGACATCTTTAGAGGAATGTACTTACTTTACAAGTATGCTGTGAATTCACTGAAAAATAAGTGTTCGAGGAAAAAATGCACAAAAAAATACACCCCTACTGCTGATGTCCATTTACATCCTGAATACTACAGGCAGACCCAACAGAGGCGTGCAAATGAGTCGATAACATCGAAACGTGACCGGATGAGAGGTCAACGAGAGACTTACCAAAGCCTTCAGGAGGGAAGTGCTCTGCATGATTGGCAAGCTGTCCTTTTGCCTAAAGAGAAGAAGAGGAGGGGGTGGAATTTAGTTAAGGAGAGAAAACAGGCATCTGGCCCGGTGTCCTGTATCTGTCATAGCAGAGGGCTTAGGGCTAGATATGGGCTGGGGGGGATCTTGTACATCCAGCCTGCTGTAAACACAGAGTTAAAAGGCCACACAGCTGAAATGTCCTCTAGCAGGTCCATTTTTGCACCCACCCAAGTAATATTCAGAAGCATTTTAGACACAAATGAACAATTCTTGGGGTTTTTTTTCAGGGGAGTTGGAGGCAAAAAGAAGGTGAACATAATCAATTGCCTATTGTTATTTCAAACCTCTAGGAAACAAATGGCCACAGGACAACATGAATTTATTGCAACAGTAAAAGCTTTTTTCCACAAGGTTAGGTAAACTCTGACAGGCCTGGAGAGCGAGAGCGTAAGGGTTAGGGGATGAGCTGGATGTGGGTGAGGAAAGGAGGCCTGAGGTTATAGACAGAGCAAAAGAGAAGGAGAATGATAACAAGGGCTGCTGGCCATGCAGAATCATTCATTGGCTTACAAGGCAGAACAATCTATTTCTTCACCGCGTAATTGCACTGAGGTATCGCACAGATTTTGGCGCCTTGCTTTTGCAATGCTGGCAATGACTTCCCAAATCAGAGCTCATTGATGTAATCCCGCAAGAAAGCATGCCTTTTCATGATGGATCAATGTCATTTGTGTGCATACAGAATGACACTCAAACAGCATCAGCAGCCGATTCAGCGACTGAGCTAGTCAGAGTCCTAGCGCTCTGAAAGGTTGCTGTTCAGGGGTCAGCTCGATTGCTGTTAATGTGACTTGCTGTTAAAGGGAAGATTACAGATTACGGAACTTGTCATTTCAATACCACATGATTGGTAGTATGTGCAAGAATGTTCTATTTAAAGGGAGGGGACACAAGGGACATCTATATAAAAGAGATGCCAAACAATTAAAATAATTGGATGCAGCTTCTTATTTTCATCACTGACATCAAGGGATCCATTTTCCACCCAACAGGTGTTTATCATGAAAATCACATACATTTCCAGTCACATGTTTTTGTCCACCGAGTATGATCACCATTTGAGTACCTTAAATAGCCAGAATGTGCCATTTTTGACATATAAAGTCAGCTAATATATTTATAATGTGGATCACCAGACAACTATTAGTATATTTTTTTCTGAGATTGTTTTATTGAAGCTATAACTGGATGATTTTGAAATGGTCCCTTTGGGAGTTGCAAAGTTATTTCCATTTGGTAAAGGACAAAAGTAATGGTGTTAGTAATTGTCTCAGGTAGAAAAAGGGGTGTAATTCACAGATAACCATGTTCAAAGGCCACTCTGAAAACTTGCTTTTAAGAACTGCGTCTCTGTTGGTACAATGGAGCCTGTTTCAGAGGGTTATTAATACAGTAGTTGTCCATTATACCCCCCTCCTCTTTACCCATTCATGCTTTTCATTTAGAAAAGTTGCTTTGGCTTTCAAAAACGAACAGTATCCATGGCAACGGAGCACATTAATCACAGAATCAAATCACCTCAAATAGAAAGGTGGCCTTTTCTGCTCCTGTTTGGTGGGACCAGGAAAGCACATCAAGGTTTGAGCTATTAGAGAGCTCTCAGGAGGAATAACTGTCAGTAAATCCAGCAAAAACAACAAACAGGAGGACAGTTGTGTGACTTGTGTACAAACCAGCATTGTATGCACCGTGTTTATTCAAGAAAATAAATGTATGCGAATGAAAATGACAAACAATAAAAGTAAAAAAATATTTTATGCATTTTTTATGCTATTAAGTCTAGTAACTGTCATTAATGAATACAACAAGGAGGCAAACCAAGTTACCATGTTAAATGTGAAATAACTGCCAAATCAACTTTAATCTAAGGAGATAATGAATTCAGCAGTAAAGAAATGAATGGGAAAATGAGAACAAGACAAAACACGTGTGTGAGAGCAAAACTCAGAGGATTGAGATGAGAGAGACAGGGAGACAACAGACAAGGAGGCAGGGAGGGAAAGCAGAGAAAAGGATAGTGAGGCAGATGGAGACAGGTAGAGAGGGAGGGAAGTCTCTTCAGTCATCTTCTCTGGCATGTTTACCTCCCACCCCCTAAGGGAGCGAGATTGATTGGCATATTATTCGTCTGGGGTCTCGCTCCTGCGCGCTCATACTCAGACGGATGCTCCCCACCGCCCAGTCGAGCCCAACCACTTTTATTAATGTCACACAGAAAGAGCGTGAACACGATTCCTCACTCTTCAGCGCCTGCCCGTGATCAGAGCTGCTGCTGTTCAACATAACCCCCTACACTTACACTGCAACAGCCAAGCATTACCCACCACACTGCTATCGCTAAGCCTTACACACTATCCATCACAAACTACAGACAAGACTTCGCCACTACCCACCACACATACAACTACACAGCCTTACCCACTACTTTGGCCAAGCATTACCCTTCTATCCCCTATGCACTATTACAGACATGCCTTACGCATTATCCACCACACACTACAGCAGACAATCCTTGTCCTCAATCCTCCATACTACTATTGCCAAGTATTGCCCACGATACGACTCTTGCCAGGGATTAGCCCCTAACCCACACTGTACAACTGTCAACCATTACCTATTATCCATCCCTGCATTACCCACTATATTCCTATTGCCATGCATTATCTACTTTCCCCCCATACACTAATACTGCCAAGCCATACCCACTACCCAACATACCACCTTTGCCATTCATTATCCAAAACCCACCACACACTAGTATAGTCAAGCATTACACACCTCCCACCACACACTAACACTGACAGGCCTTGCCCACTAAAGACCACACTACAACTGCCAAGCATTACCCACCAAACAACTATTGCCAGGCATTACCCACTACACCCTACTACAGACAAGCCTTACCCTCTACTTACCAAACAATACAACTGCCACACCCACTACTCCTGCCAAGCATTACCCAGTACCCACTCTGCATTACCTACCCTGCATTACTCACATAACTACTGCCAAGCCTGCCTACTACGCACCATACTACTATTGGCATCCATTGCTTATTACACATCACACATAACTAGAGACAAGCCTTACTGTCTAACCACCACACTCCAACTGCCAAGCCTTACCCATTACAACTGCCAAGCATTACCCACCATACACTGCCACCCATACCTCATTTACACCGGCTCTGACCATTACTGGTCTAGTTCCTCATGCACGGTAGTACTAATCATAAACTACCTGGAAAATTACCTGGTTTACCCTCATTTCAATCTCACAAAATTAAATAAAAAGTTACTTGTCAATAATGTGTCTAAAATTAGAAAGCAGGTTCAGTACTCAGTGCAGTGTGTCTTCAGCACCAGGTAAAATGCTCTGTGCATGAGGTCTGTTTCACTACAAATGGACATGTAAGCTGTTGACTGAGAAATTAAATAAGCCAAGAAATAAAAATATATAAGTCAAGAGAAGTGAAAGTGACCATTCTGTCATGCGTGAAAACACCACAGCACAGAGTGTCAACAGCACAAAATTCTTCCTCTGTATTTAACCCATTCACCTAGTAAAGCAGCGGGCAGCCAGGAACACAACGCCCATGGAGCAGTGTGTGGGGACAGTATCTTGCTCAAGGGTACCTCAGAGGTGCTTAGCAGTCTTGGGAATTGAACCCACAACTTCCTGATCGCAGGGCGAATGCCTTAACCACTAGGCTACCAGCTGCCCAAATAAGACAAATTAACAGGAGTGCTAAAAACCTAAGGGCATAAGAATAATTATCCAAAATCAAAACACGATGTCAGACAGATCAGACTGCTGGACAGGACATTAAGTTCTGTAAAATCTAATAGAGTACAGCATGATCTAATTACTATGTTAATATGTATCTATGCACAACAGAGAGTAAGTTATTCTTACAAATATTCATAAAATTGATAACGCAGGGCAAAATCAGGCAAAGAAACATAGGACTATGTTTCTACTTGAGGAGTCAACTAGTTTACATGATAAATCCCACTGGTTTCTTAGTGAACATCCTACATCTGTGGTAAGGTAATAAAACAAAGCACTGTCCATCTAACCCATCATAAAAAGACCAGGGAAATTTGCTCGCTGTACTTGCATGCTACAGAAACGTCCAGAATTAGCTTGTGAAAGTGGAGTAAGTACTCAGCTAAGCTTGGGCAGCACAGTGGTAGTCAGTACCTTGGGTGGGGAGTGCTGGTGTTTGCTGGGACCCTGGAGATGCTGTGGTCTCAGGGCGCGGGGGATGAATTCCGGGGCTAGGGGGTTCAGCACGTAGGTCTTCTTTAGCTCCAGAGCCTCCAGCTGGGCTTTGATCTGCTCAAACGTGATGCCGTGCAGACTGCTGTTCTCGTGGCAGATGGAGATGAACGTTTCCCAGAACTTTCTGTACAAAGACACAGAAATGTGTACTGAGTGAGATGGCCCACAATCACAGATGTGCTTGCTGTATACACAAAGAATTACACTGCCTTAAGCAGAAATCTCCAAAACTGCTGCTGGAGAGCTCCCCTTCCACAGAATATAGTTCTGACTATGGGTGTAACGATGCATCCGAATATAGTAACATGGCAATGCAACACGAACACGGTCTCTGATCTCCGTGAAAGCTGTTAGAGAGCATCAGACCAGGTGTGAACAACACAGTTACAAACTCTCCAACAGCAAGGTAAAAGAAGCCTGCACTGAAAATAGTTCACCTGTTTCTGAAAACTGCTGGGGGAAAAAAGATCCTGCAAATGTTGTCATCTTTAGATCATAGACATAGTGGGGTAAAATGGGACTGGAATCCAAGCTAAAACTTGAACTCATGCTGTCAAGTCAAATTTTGCTTTCTGGAGGGCACTCAAGCTGTTGAGCTGCAAGGGAACACCCTTTAAAAACTGTGCAAAGACCTAGAATGTGAATGCAGCCCACAAGCAAACTTGTTATGCTTAGTGGCTGTCACTAGCAGTCAAAGCCGAGAACATGAGAAGAGGGGGCGGGCGGAGCTCTTCGGGCCTTGCTGCCAGAGCATTAGAAGCACTCATATCACAGCCACTCAAGCCAAGAGAGCCCGCAGGGAACACGTTTTCATTATTGAGCTAGCATTTAAATACAAGCCAGAAAACGGGTATCCATGGCACACCAACGTCCTACATCAACAAATGACTAGCATTTTCTAAACCACGACTCTCAGAACATTCAGTCCAGAACCGAGAGAAACCAACCGGGCGTCCCCCATACAGCAAGGCTTTCAGATGAATTGAGAAAAAAAAAAAAAAACACACAACCCAATCTAAATTCAACTGCCTTCTCTGTGCTTAATATTGAAATCTAATATAGGTCTTAATCTTAATTCTGCAATATAACAGCCATATTTATGCCTCTTGCTCTGCTAAAAGAATTTGCCAGAATGACTAGAGAGCCTCAGAACTCCCAACAGAAAATGAAGACAAAGAGGATCCACAAAGATTTGTCTTTTTAGTGCTGTTGGACACTGCACACTCAATCTCAATAAGTGTCTAGGACATCAAAGGCCTTCCAGTTCTCAGCTGGGCAGTCTTGTAGCATGGGACGGTGGGTTTAATCGAGTAATATTTGGTCTAATTTGGGGAAATGAGAGTGCTAATCGCTGATGCTAATGCAGGGAGTGAGGGAGGCTTGCGTCATGGTCTAGACGGCACCGTCCTGCATCTCTGCTCAACTCATTAGAGCCATTCTGAAGACGGGCTCCATTAACTCTGACTGGGAGGCAGCTGGGGCAAGCAGAGGACACGACAGCCCCGCTCACCATGCCTAGCACTGGTGCTGACACCCTGATCCAAGATCAGCTTCAAAGTTTCTCTTCTGCAACAATTCAGAGCCTAAAGGATCTTTTACACAGTCTGTAGCTGTCATGATAGACAAGTGAAGCATTAAACACATGTACATAAATCATTATGAATCTTCCAATCATCTATAAATATTCATTGCCTTTGAAGCTGACTTCATGAACTAGAAAGACAGACTTTACTCAAATTTGTGATCAAAACAGGGAAAGCACTTTTTTCTCTAACTGCATTTTTACTGAATGCTTTTAACAAACACAGTACTGAAGACAAAACACACATAATTGATAAAAACAGTCCTTTCAATAAGACAAAACCACCAGATTCCAGAATGTACAGTGTGTGACTATGAAATTCAGAGCTTCAACAACAGAACGGTTGGTCAGAGGTAAAAAGATTTGTAGCTATATTTTGTACTTGGGTACTTTTTTTTGTTTAATTCACAAGTGTGCAAGGACTTTCCTTTCTGCTCCAGTTACTAGCTGTGTTCTACATGCCAAGTGGGACACTGTGCTTTCAGAATGTATGAAACCTGTAATAAAGATTTTGGGTGAATGCTGTAATTATAAGTTGCTTGTCCAATGTCTGTCAAATCGTGACATAGTTTATCTGGTGCCACTCAGACTATTTGAACTGTATGCTTCTACACTAATTGACAAGAGAGAGAATAGGAAGAAAAATATTTTCAACCACCATTCCTTATTTTCATTAGCATTAAAAGATTTAAGTGTTAGTTTAAAACTTTGCTATAGACCATTCAATTTATTATTTATTTAATTTTCCGCCCAACAAAGCACCCTCATCAAAATGTCATTTTCAACCATCACAATTTTGATGCATACTAAATAATTATTTTTTATAGATATTCTACCAGTACAGGCAAAAGTCAATGGTATATGCAATATTTGATCAAGAAAAGCTGCCAGGTTATCTTTTTGGGCCATCTGGTGTTACGAGCTGATGCTCCGAAGAAGTGTATCTGATTTATCTAATCAAATTCTTAATGAGAAAGTAAGAGATATAAATCAGATGTGAAGGTTATCGCAGCTACGCGAAACAGCCCACAAATTAGATTAAGGTGCTCTAGGGGAAACAAGTTTTTGGGACACTAAAGAGACACTAATGACCACATATCTGAGGAGCAACAGTAAACATAGATTTTATAGGGATGAATCTGGTCTCCCATTGGTGAAGCTCGTAGTTGGTCTTACAGAGTTGCCAACGCTGACCGTTAAACATGCTATTGAGCATTAGTTTGGCTCAGAGCACCACATCTCCTCCTACCACAACACACACACACACACACAGATTGATTTAATTGTCGGGCCTTTCAGCTTGACATTTCCTGTGGTTGGGCTCCAACGATTGGCTGACGCAAGGCAGTCTCCATAGCGACCAGTGAGCTGCAGCTAGGGAGGATAGGGATCGGGGAGCAGAGGCTGATGGACAGTCCTCTCAAGAAGCATGCGTGAACACACACGCAAACAAACACACCCCGGGTTTGTCTTTGTCTGTCAAACACCCTGACAGCAACACATCTCGCACTGAACAGCAATAGCCAAAATTTAAGTTACAAATCAAAGACTTTATTACATTAAAGCCTGACCCCCAAACACCGCATGCAAGTCTGCCACTAATTCCAACGTTCAGTGTCAGTTCTGGCATGATTACACACGTGTACATGCATACACACACACACACACACGTGCGCACACACCATCTCAGCCAGTGCAGTAGCTTCACACCATATTCCTCCCACGACACGCTGGGAAAAGGTGCCAAGTGCATTCATGTTTTTCTCACTGGGTCCTGACGCTAAAGGGCCCAGCATGAGGCTGGAGTGTGCCAGGCCAGGCGGAGATCTAAGACGGAAGCTGAGGGCACCCGGCCTTCTTCAGGCCAGAGTCACAGCACAGGCTTTTGCCAAAAACACCCTTCCGTGTGAGGAATCCACTCAGAGCAGCCTGTACTTTTGATGCTCCAGCTGCAGCTTCAGCTCTAGCTTCCTGCTGGGCTGCCCAATTAACCCCAATTAATAAACTGCTATTACCAAAATTGCAATTAATAAACTGTGCACTAAAGTCACGGTTTTGCTTTTTGAAATGAGCTAGTTGGGGAAAGGTTGCAGCTGATGCAACCCAATTAGAAGAGTGCTCGCTGTATCGCAATCAGACATTTTTTAGTTACCAAACAGCACATTACACAAGCACTGTAATCAATCGCAGGATTTTCCAGCATGTGCCCGGTGAGTGCGCTGATCAACAGAAGACGTTCTGAAAATTTATCACAGGTGTTCAGGCAGCTTGTCAAATCATAGCAATTTCTGCATCAACACTATGTTGTGGGCAGTCATTAAAATAATAATAATAATAATAATATCACTTCCCCTCTTATTAATGGCTATTATAATATCCCTAATTTAACATCAGTTCTTACATGCAGCTCCACTACAAACATAACATTCAACTCATCATCACTAGACTTTATCTCCACTGCCTCCAGGGGTTTTAAAAATTAACTCTGGATTGTTTGACTGATGGTATCGGATTACCTGCAGCGGCCCACGGAGCACAGCGCAATGGGGTCTCCCACAACGGCCACTAGGGACTGGGCACGCGTGATGGCAGTGTTGAGGAGTTTGTAGTTGGATAAAAAGCCGTAGTCCAGGTCCTCTGTGGAGTCTTCAACTAACTGCTCCTTCCTCTTAATAGCTGTCTGCTTGTGCTTGCAGGTGTGGCGGGTGCGAACGGTGCTGAGGAACAGCACTCGGAACTGCTTACCTACAGGGAGGAGAGGAAGAATTACTGAAGAATACTTCACCACATAGCACTTTAATGGGACAAAAATCCAATTTATTTTATTCTAGTTTAAAAGCATGTGTGTATATATGGCATTATTTGGACTCCAGATTTTTTCAAGTTGACTTATGCGTCAACAAAGTCAAAGTCGAGTCGACTAGTCGTTTGATGATGTCATCATACACGCAGCTGAGGAACACAGGCGTCCCAACACTTACACTTTTATTAAAGTTCTCTGTAACATTAACAATCAACATGACAATTAAACAAAACAAAACAAAGGCTAATGCCTTGAATGTTCTGGTAAATTTAAGTGTACAACAGAAAGTGGGAACAGCTTAAGCCGCGCAGCGTCCTCTGGACTGGTCGACTCCCTGCAGTGCTAGCGTTAGCCATGTTAGCTAGCGGATGCCGTTTCAGATGGCCGTGCAAAACGCTTATACATTTATTGTACTTTAACACCGAGTTGCAGACCTTGCAGGTCACCGTGCTGTTTGTGTGTCTAGAGTGAAGTATTTCCACACATTTGATGTGTTTCTGTCTTCTCTGCTGCCATGTCTCTTGTCTTGCTGTGGTCTTGTGTTTAGATTTGGTACCGCCCTTTTTATGAAGGGACTATAATAATTGATTCAATCAAGGAACGTGTGTCAGCGTCAGCCAATCAGAGGCAGAGATTGCATTGCGTACACAAGCAAGCGCACAGAGAGAGAGGGAAGAAGAAAAAAAAAACCACACGACTTGTTAATGCCCATATATATAGAGGTTATTTCACCTGTTTGGTCTGTGAGATTTCAGAGGGGTAGTGATTTGACTTTTCTTTCATTATGAAAGGACAAAACGAATGATTATTTCAATGATTATTTCATATTACTGTGGGGGGACTGAGCACCTGAGGACCTGCACTCCTTAAAAAGGCAATTTCAGAGCAATAGCCCAGGTAGTCAAACATCTCATCAATTATGCACAAACCAATCTAGCTCTTCAGCCATCGCTGCTCCTACAAGCCTTCCTAAATTCAAAGCACTTAGGGGCACTTCCATACATCTCTTGGTCCCTCCTCCTCTCTGTCTCTATGCTGGTCTTGGACCACCGATCTTAATCAGCTGTGCTGTTTGGCCACTTAGCATCAAAACATTCTGTTTCTTGTCTGTTTATTGTTTTAAATCTGATAAACTAACTGATATAGAAGTTGCACAATACACATCAGAAAACCCTTCTTTATTTTGACAACTTGGTTTTTCTTCAAATTACATTATAGCAGCTTTCATGGTACAGTTTGCTAGAAAGTACTGTAACCTTAAAAACCCTTTGGCCACTTACTCTCTAACCTCCAAGCATTCCTGACTTTTGCCTAATCTCTGACTTTTCTTTGACAGGAATTGTTTGGGTGTGTATCTTGGCTGGCATTAACAGATGTGGATTACTTGAGCACTGACGTGTGTCGCTCTGGATAAGAGCGTCTGCTAAATTCTGTAAACGTAAATAATAGGCTGTTGCCAGTATTAGCTTCACAGATCCAGTACAAAACAAATACAATCAATCTACGAAAGTATAGCCTAACGCTCACATTTCCATAGTGCAGTGGTTCAGGTTCCGCTAATTAAGAAAGTAAAGTCTCAGCTTTACATTCCTCAATGACAGAAGAGTCTATGCTGCTTTATGAGTGTTATTCATTATGAGCATTAAGTGTCCTTTCGAGATAAAGCATAAGAAAACTTTTAAAGATCAGGCTGAATCTGCCAAGCATGCTGTATCTAGTTATGGGAAGCAAATCAATCTCCTCAAAGTCTTTGCTGCTGCTGCTGCTGCTGCTAACAACTAGCCACTAAAGCGAGCTCTCGCATTGCAAAACATGGAAAGTCATTCGCTGATGCTGAATATATTATGGAGGCTTCTCTGCAGCTCAGAGGTTCTGTTTGAAGGCTTACCAAATGAATAGACAGTCAAATCAAAAATAAAAGACATTTCCATGTCAGCTAGATGCGTATTTCTGAAAAGAAAAATAACTGAATCTATCTGGCAGTGGTTTGGGCATCGCAAGGAAGATGTTGAACAAACAAGGGTTAGGAAGACATACAAAAACATGCTGCTGCAAAGGATTAAATAGCGCATTAAAAAGCACTTTAGAGAAGATACCAATACATCCTAAATAAATATTGCAATATTATTTACAGGTCATGTTCTGCAGAACCACACCTGTGATAGACAAGCCTTGACTGACTAAATTTGGTGTAAAATTGCTTAAACCATGGACCTGCTGATGGGTGCAAGCTTTCATCCAAACCCACATTTATATCCATACTGTAAAAATAACAGCTCAGCCAGTTTTCACAGGCCATTTAGTTACTGAATAAGAAGTTCTGGATCTTTAAGGGGTTAACTATTATAAGATCTCCAGCACAGTCAGGTCATTCCTCAGCTCTGAGCTTGCTTCCACACTTACCCTGAACGTTGAGCACTCTCTCCACGCTGACCTCAGGCATTCGCTTCTTTCGGAGTTCGGCACGGATGCGGAAGACCTGGTCGGCGTAGGGCGACACCACGCCGATGCTGCCCTCGTCCAGCTTGCCCCAGGCCACTGGCCACTTCCTCCTCATTTCCTCCACACGTTCCACAATCTCAAACACCTACGCACACGCGCGCGCGCACACACACACACACACACGCACGCTTACAGAGGCTGAACGTGACCGCTTTTTAAATCTGCCATTTAAATTATTTAGCTCCATACAGGCTGAAGTTTTAATAAGTCAAGGCAACAGCTGGTGAAAAGCTTGTTCTGTTGTCCAGTTTTGGCAACAACAAAAAAAATCCTGTATAAAATGTAAAAATATACAATATTTCTTTCTTGCTCATAGCTCACTGAAACAAGATGTGGGCTTAGTTTCAAAGCTTTTAAAGCAACATAATTGTGTGTAATGTAATTCATTATAAGCTAAGCAATTACTCCGTTTTGTACATACAATTAAATAGTAAAGCAAAACAATAATAATTGTAGACTTGTAAGTATATATGAGGGGGCAAGGCTGAAACACTTAGACTGTACTAAGCTGTGGGGTGCTACCTCAGCATTGTTGTAGTAGGCCGTGCTGTTCTTCTCTTGAACATCTTCCCCACGGGCCGTGAAGAAGGTCAGAGGATAGAAGTCCTTATGGGGCGGCTGCTTTCCACTGGCCATCAGCTTGCCCTCATAAAACAGCTCCGATGTATAACTGCAACCGCCGGAAGCAAAACTACACAGTCAGCACCGGCTGCTTCATAAAAGGTCATTTAACAAGCTCACATCCTTCTCTACTGTGATTAACATTTAATTACATTTAATCACACTGAAAGTCTCAAATACTGAGTACTGCCCCTTTACAGGTCCGTCAGAGATAACAGACCACACTACATGAGCTAGCAAAGGGGAAATGACACTTTAACAGACTCTAAAAGGAAGCTGAGCAGTTGTATATAAAAACCCGTTTGTTTTTAAATGATGGACCTTTGGATAGGACTGGACCTTTAAAACCCTCAGGCTCAAACATTCATTTTGCACCTTATGTGTTGTTTAACTTCCCTATTAAACCCGAGAAAATCAGCCGGCTCACAATGTATGCAGATTTTATGCTAACTGATTCATCACTAACAGATGTTATGTAAATCTCAGAACAGAAGACACTCAAAGTATCTGTTTCAATTAACATATCAGCACCCAAGCACACCAATCAAGGACAGTTTGCTTCTCTTTGCTGACTTCCAAAAAGCTGAGACACCCAGAAGGATTGAGCAGGTAAACAGAGATTTCATTATGACCAGAATACAGCCAAAGAAGGATGGCAATGCATCTACAAACTCTGGAAAAAATGAACTACACCACTTTGTCACTTCTCTTTTGTCACATCTCACTCTCAGCACATACCAACGAGAGGACAGTCAGGGGATTTATGACAAAATGTGTTGAAGTTGCTACCTGGGTGTATTGGTGTGTGTGAGAGATAAAAGAAGAGAAAGAGAGCAAGAGAGGAAGCAAACATGAAACGTGAGAAAGCATGAGTGAGAGAGACAGAGAGAGAGAGACCCAGACAGAGAAAAAGACAGAGAAAGAGACAGACAGACAGAGAGACAGAGAGAAAGAGAGAGACAGACAGAGAGCAGATGGACACAGAGAGAGACAGAGACAGAGAGAAAGACAGAGACAAAGAGAAAGACAAAGACAGAGAGAAAGACAGAGACAGAGAGAAAGCGAAAGACAGAGACAGAGAGAAAGAGAAAGACAGAGAGAAAGACAGACAGCGAGCGCGAGAGTTAGAGAAAGAGACACAGTGCGAGAGAGAGAGAGACAGAGAGACAGACAGACAGACAGAGAGCAGAGAGACAGAGAGAGAGAATGACAGAGAGAGAGAATGACAGAGAGAGAGAGACGGAGAGAGAGAGACAGAGAGAGAAAATGACAGAGAAAGACAGACAGGTCTGTTTTAGTGTTTGTGTACGTGTCCCCTTCACAGCAGCACATCCCTGTGGTTGTTTGCATGTCTGTCTCCTCAGGAAGAGCGATGTGAAAAAGTTCACACCTACTTGATGATTGCCTCATGGGAGCGGTAGTTTTCACACAGCAGGATCCTGCAGGGGTACTCAGAGGGATAGTGCTCGTACAGCCGGTCGAGCAGAGACACATGCAGGTTCCTCTCTCGGGCAAACTCGCTGTACACAAATGGGCTCAGCTAGAGAGAACGAGGGATATTACACAGTCAAAAAAAATCTATTGTTATTCACTAAACCTTCAGTTCAACAGCAAGAAACAAGGCCTGTTATTACTAGTGACTCAAGTAATCAAGTGATCTACCCCTAACTACGAGTTACAATTGAAAAAAAAGGCAAAACTTAACAGAACAAACCACATATAGTCTTTGCGATTGCAAAACACCTCAATGTAATGAATGATATCTTTAATACTAATCTGAAACAATGTTGGGAACCATATCTAATGGGTGTTTCCAAAAGTCTGTTAGAAACATAAGAAGCATTTAAAATATGCACTATGCATTCCATTAAAAAAATGTCAACTAAGCACAGCAACTTCATCAAGAAGGTACATTTAATAAGAGATTTTTTTAACAGCCCTGCACGACACGTTTACAGTCTTGGTTAATATCCAGTACCAGCTCTCCGAATGCCATAATCTCTCAGCAGGTACAATGTGCATTGACAAATCTAGCAGTTGTGCACCTATTTAAAAACATTAACATATTCAAAATGACAGCAAACATCCACAAGGTCGCACTACAGTTCCCAGCTAGCATCTAAAGGCTGCCCAATACAACCAACCGTCTTTTTATGGTGCTGGACTCCTGCACTGCACTATGCCCCCATGTAGCCTGTGTGAGTAACAAGTCCTTAGTTAGACTGAGGCACAGGCGTACGAGCGGTGAGAGCTGAATAATTAAGACTGGGGGAAGTGAGGGAGGATATGAGGGTTTCACCTAAAGGGCAGTTCATTAGCAGCCTGTTTGCCGTCCTGCGCCTGTCTGCTGGGACGGATCCTTCCTCGTCTTCATTGTCTGCTATTAAGTAAGCTAAAGGTGAACAGAATATCCAACCTGATATCTATGGTAGCCTGAAGTTGGCAAACTAACTGTTTAATCTAAATTTCTTCACCATATTCTTTTAAAGATACATGGGAAAATATTCTTTTCATTACATTTTTCATTAAATTAAATCTTTTCATTAAAATCTTAGTAAATCAATAGTTGGTCAGGATCTTTCAAAGTACACTGGAAAAATATTTATTTAAAAACTAATTTTCAAACTAGTTCCAACAACTGGAAAAACTACATTTTGTTTCATACAGCCCCAGGAAAAAAAATGAGACTGCAATTTATTTTTAAATCAGCATCTCTCGGAGTGTCATTCCATGCCGGTGTCTGTTAAATTCCTACACAAGCACCTCATTCTGCTTTATGAGGGACTGATTAGTGATCACCTGAATCACATCTT
>JBBPCY010000028.1:10097044-10113295 GCA_037974405.1 Brachyalestes nurse | reverse complement strand
AGAGAGGTGTGTGATAGACATAAGGGGAACACGCTCTCTCTCTCTCTCTCTCTCTCTCTCTCTCTCTCTCTCTCTCTCTCTCTCTCTCTCCTCCAGACAGATGATAAACACCAGCTACCACAGCTGAGTGTGGAATTCATAAAAGTAGAATCTGAAAACGAACTTGTAGCTAGCTAGTTGGCTTCTCTGTTAGCTAGCTAATCAGACACCTTGATTTCTCATAGATTCTAAGATAAGAGATATATCTGAGAAGTCTATAAATCAGATTTAAAAATGAGCTACAAAGTACACATAACAGGGGGCATCCTTTTTAGTGGCTTTGCTTGACTGTTGAGTTTTAGAGCAAGACTGTGTGCAACTGTGAAAAAGAAATGTTAAAAGTTTAACAGTTCAAAGTTGTTCTTTATCCTACACCATATACTGCTGTATTAGTGCAGTGGCAATATTACTGCTGGGGAAAAAAGCTTCATTCTGATGTTTTACACTTTTCACTCATTGACACCTCTCATCCAGTTATGTGTACTTTGTAGCTCATTTTTTAATCTGATTTATAGAGTTCTTAAATATATCTCTTATCCTAGAATCTAGGAGAAATCAAAGTGTCTGAAAGCCATAAGTGAAACACACTGATCTATATATCTCTCTCTCTCTCTCCTCCAGACAGATGATAAACACCAGCTACCACAGCTGAGTGTGATCCAGCTTTGTGGAGGATCTAGTCAGGAACACGCCTAAATACACTCTGGCATTCCCATCAGCCCACCCAGTGTGGTTCCGACTGACTCCACCCAAGCAGGTGATGCCCTGAGAGCTTAGTTTAGCTGAGGTATGTGGGTGTGTGTGTGTGTGTGTGTGCGTGTGTGTGTGGAGGGGGTGGGAACTGAGGGTAGCGTCAGTGTATGTCTGTGTGTTTATCTAAACTGTGTGGCTGTTCTTTGTTGCTGGGGCTGCTTTGCACTTGTGATTGCTTCATCAGGGCCTGGTGAAAATCATACATTCATGTGCTTTCCGTGGGACACTTTGTAGCTGCAGTGGTTGAAACTGATGCAGACGTAGCTGGAGGAATGAATTCTTTTTCACTCTTTCACTCTCAGGGCTGTGAAACTAATCAGGTCCTTATTCTGCTGCCAGTCCTATTCTGTTGGTTCTGAAAAAATGTGTTATTTGAGATCTGGGTGGAAGGAGAGCGACAGAAAAAGGGAATCTACTCTTACGTCCCCCATTCCTTTTGGTTTTACTTCTTGGACCATGTGAAATGGTGGAATGATTTCACCCACTGCGGAACCAATACTATCTTCCTCTCCTAGTATTGTTTTCTTCTGTTGTGTTTTAAGGTGCATCTTTAGCAGCATCCTGAAAATGCAGAGTGCTGGTGGTTATCATAGCATGGACTTCTCCTTCATGTTTATTTGAGAAAGTGGGACGCAGCATGCTGGTGAGATGATGGCTGTGGTTGAGCTGTGGCCAGCCTCATGTGGCTTTCTCTTTTCCTCTCATGTTCACTTTTTCCACTTTTCCATCCAGAAATTCTATTCTGCGCCCCCCTCCATCTTTCTGTCCATTTCTTCTCCCAAACTGCACACTGAAACGTCGATACTTCCAGTTTTGCACGTATAGTATTGTTTTTTTTCTTTCTTCCTGTCTGACTGTCTAGCTCTCTTTCCCTGACCCTCCTCTAAGACTACTGTCCTTCTCTGAGACCCCCATTTCTATGCTGTCTGATTCGTACAGCAGATCTGAGACCAGTTAGTTTGATATGTTTATCAACCTTGCGGTCACACATAATAGACAACAAAACACATGCTATACAAAAACACTATACATACCAGATAGGCAAATTCAATAAATTTATCCATTATAATTCCACTACTAATGCCAGTGCTTCATAGAGGCCTCCAATAAATTTTTCCTAGATTGAAATGGAATCTGAAGTTGCCCGTTTCAGAATTGACCAGAATCCATTATCATAATATTAATCAACACATGCACTTATGGCAGCTCACATGCACTTGTGGCAGCTGGATGGCCTAGTGGTTAGGGTATTGGCCCTTCAATCAGAAGGTTGGGGTTTGAATCCCAACTGCTAGTGTCACCACTGAGGTACCCTTGAGCAAGTTACTGCACACCCCACACACTGCTCCCTGGGCACCCTTTGTTGGTGTCAGCCCACTGCTTCACTTGGTGAATGGGTTAAAATTGTGCTGTGGTGACTATAAGGGTTAATAAATTAAAAAAATAGTTTTTGCCTAAAATAAAATTCTAAATGGAAAAAATCCCCAAAAATGTACAATTGATTGAATTTATAAGATTGATTAAAGTTATAAGAAATGCAATTATGATTCTTAAAGCTGGGATTTCATGAAGCGCTGGGTCCAACAGACCCAGCAGAACTCCCTGTTTAACCAAAAAACGAAGACCCTAGCAGGGAGTCCTGCAGGGTCTGGTGGACCCTTTGCATTTTGGGGCTTTTAATTCAACTTATTCAAATCTTTTTTGTTGAAATTGTCAGCAGATGTTTACTTTATCCCATTTGCAAGTAATATAAACAAAACATGTCAAATTTGTACCTTTGTTAAATCACATTTATGAATAGAAATGCCACTAATTTTTCTTAAGCTAAAAACTGAAACTGAAAAGGACCATATAAGGGTTAATAAGTGCAATCAAAGCAAATAGTGGTGAGCTCAGAGCTTTACAGCCTTGAATCAGTCTCCTACAGCTGGTCACAGATTAGCGTCTTCTGGGTCAGCATACAAGTCCACTCCCATTTCTTGCCTCTGCCGCCCTCTCCCTCAGTAGACCCCAATACACAGTTTGGTAGCTAGGCAGAGAATGCAGAGATGGATAGAAACAGTAGTAATATTTAATATTTGATAAGAATCTAACATTATTTGACAGTTCTAGATTTAAGTGCAGGTGTATTGGATTCATATATAACACAAACTTTTCAGATTTTGCACCATAAACTTATTTCACATCAAGTCAAATCTTAAATATGGTTGTGTGTTGAAAATGGCAGTTGTTTCCATTGTGTCAAAGTATCCCGAGTAATTGAGCGATTAGTTTTCCAACATAATCTAGAACACAATGCTGTTGATTTCATTTACACTGAGAGTTAAGATTATGTACATGACTCATTTGGAGAGGGTTTGTTCTGGACCCCCATGACTGCATGAGCTAATAGGACAGCTATATTTGCAAGCACGGTTTTCTTTTCTTTCCTGATCTTGCAGAAAATCTGTTGAGGAGTTCACACTAGGTCCAGAAGGGGGCAGCACTTTGGTCTTGCCATTGTGGTCAGAACTGTCCATTTGGTAAAAACTATGATGATGAAGCTTTCAGCAAGTCCAGATTCTTGATTAGTGCTTAATATTTATTTCCAGGCTATCAAAAAGAAAAGTCTACAGAGGAAGAATTCATGAAGGTGGGCTCAGTTTAGTGCAGCTAAGTGGCAACACTCTTTAAAACGCAGACGGTTTTGTCCCACAGCGCAGCTGATTAGGTTACATGGAGTGGGAGAAAGCAGAGAACAAGGAGAAAGAAGGAGAAAGAGAAGAAAGAGGGAGAGGGAGGAACAGAGGATGGACGCCAGGGAAGTTCGTCCCTCTTTCCGAAGAGCATTTGGAATGCGAAATTGTGTGCTGTCTGGGGGAAAGTGAGGAGCTCTGTATTTTCTGACTGGGTTCTTCCCTCCTACGTAAGAGAGGGAACTAACATAAAGACTGTAAAGGCTGATACAGTGCATGATTCAGGCTCATTCATGCTCCACATCAAAAGCATCCGTTTTTGCATTTAGTTACCCAGTTTTGACAACTCCTTTCTAATTCTTTAATTATTGAGTGCATGCTGTCATAACTATTATTATTATTGTGGTTAGTATTGTTTATATTATTATTCTTATTATTATAAAATGATCATTATATTGCTTTTAATGTATGATATGATTTAATGTAATAGGTTTTATATAATGAAACATAACAGTAAAAATCTAATAAAATAACTCAATAACTCATAGCAACAACAACGCTAATGCTACTACTACTACTACTACTAATAATAATAATCATAATAATTATTATAATAATACTATTAATAACAATAGTACTAATACTACTGATAATAATAATCATAATAATAATAACAATAAGAAGAATGCTACATGCTTTTTAAATTCAAACAATATATTTTCCTATATTGTAAAACAGAAAAAGGAAAAAAATACATTTGTAAATGAGATGATAATAGTGATAATGGGCCAGGTGTGTGGGTTTAGAAGACTCTGACTGAATAACAGCACACAATATGAACATTTATTGGCCTATAATTAATGGAGTGACCAGTGCTGTGGTCAGTTTGGTGCCTGTGTGTGTGTGTGTGTGTGTGTGTGTGTGTCTGTATAGTGATAGCCATGCTAACAAGTGGGGGTTGAAAATGAAAGGGCTTGGCTATCACTCGGATTTCCTCTTTGACCTAAACCCTTGTAGAGACTGCTGTAAATTATGGCGTGTGTCCATGGGCTAATGAGTCTTTGATGTCTTCAGAGGAGAAAACTGTGGTCCTTTTACATATTGCAACTTATCTGCTAATTGTAAATCAGTGACCTTTTGTTTTCACAAAATGTATGTCATCGAAGCAGAGAGAGCCTTGTTGCATTGAAGGAGTGAACTTCTTTGAAATGAGGAGAGCTCTGTTTAGCTTCTTCAGAATGCCGAACATCTGCTTTGTTTACTGACATACACATATGATGATTTTAGTAATTATTGACATTATTTTTAGTATGAACATGATAAGATAACTGAGCAGACTAAACAGAAGGTGCTTGTTTTTGCTGTTAAGTCTCTACAAAAAGGAGGACGCTGGCTAAGCTTCAGGCAGGTAACAACAGGCTGTAAAGCAAACTAAGGATGAGGACAGAAAGAGGGAGATATTTAGGTAGTATGTGGGTTGCCAAGTTAGAGGGGGATGGGCTGTGCCCTGTTATTTGACCCATCTCTCTCGTAAGAGGTCAAAGAAGGGTGTGGAAGAGGCAGGCTTGGGGCTGTGGTTAAATTTAAGAATTTAACATTTTTACCATAAAGCTCACTGCTCTTAAAATAAGCCCATAAACACTTTATCTCAGACATTACTACTTTACAAATCAAATATCTTAGATTTTCTCAAGATACGAACGCTATACAAAGATGGATTTAAGTAATGGATGTAAACTGTATTGAATGAAATGCCTATAAGAAGAGTGGTGAGAGGTCCTTATGAGGGAAGGCAGCATACTGTAAGCCTAATGTAACTATAAGTGTTTGCTACCATTAATATAACTATAAGTGTTTGCTATTTGTTTTAATACAGATTTAAACCTAACCAAAAAATACAGCATATAGGCAAATAAACTTGCTATAGCTTGACATCTTGATATTATTCTTATTATTATCTTGTTATTTTCTTGGCCTTATTATTAACTTACATTAAGGCTTATTATGGCTTATAACTGCTATAAATCTAATAGATTATATTGTTATGAAAGTGAACAACTGAACAGTGGAGCCTGAGGAGTTATAGTTGAGTGCAAGAGTTTGCATGCATCTAGTCTACAGATACGATTTTATTGATTTTCTAAGGGAAAATAAGAACACATCCTCTGCAGAAAACACTGTGGTTTACTTATCGTATTTTTTCTTGCATTTTTCAAAACCTTTTTAACCTTGCAAAAATTTTTTCACCTTTAAGTGTATATTCTGTAGAGGATGTGGGCTTGTTTTCCTGTAAAAAAAAATCAACCAAATGTGTCATTTGACTGTGGATAATCAAACTTTTGCACACCAGTGTAATAAAGAATTACTCACTCGTCTTTACTATCTATCACTGTTTCTCTGAGTCATGCAGTCACATCTGTTAACATCATTTAGTGCAGACTCTAACCATATCCAGCCTCTCTCCCTCGCTGTCTCTGTGTGTCTCTGTCTCTCTCTCTCTCTGTCTCTGTGTGTCTCTGTCTCTCTCTCTCTCTCTCTCTCTGCCTCTGTGTCTCTCTCTCTTTCTCTCCTCTTCTTTCTCCCCTCCTCCTCTTTCCTTCTCCCCTGTTTTCTTTCCTCTTTTCCAGCCTGTTGGAGCTTTAAGCTCTATCCCCCTCTCCTGTTTGTGTGAGAGAAGTTTGTCATGTCGTTGGAGTCTCACAGAATGGCTGTTAGCATCACGACTGCTCACTGTTTGGACGGCACTTCAGCACGGTGTGAAATATGTGTAATGCAAGGGGACACCATGCTTTCCAAAGTATAAACACACCAACTCCCCCCACCGGGCCACCAGGCCATGGATTCACTCTTCTCCTGCACATCTTTCCAGCCATTGCAGTCATTATATATATATCTTTATAAGCATTAACCTCTTAAAACCTATAGGTCTGTATGTGGGTCCACACTTCAGTTCTTCACACTTAAAGCACATACCTTACATACAGTGAGCTCAAAAAGTCACCAGAGTAAAATGTTTTATATTACAGATTATACTGTCAACATTTAAAGTAGAATCTTTGACGCTATTACATGAATTTCATAATGTCTTTGTGTTTGCTGTGGGAACTTTTGTTTTAATGACAGTGTGCACTCAAACTGGCATGGACTACACAAGTTTGTGCAGTAACCCCTGATGAGTAAATCAAATCCATCTGAGAATCGTCTAAACAAGCATTCCAGTGCAGGTACAAGACTCAAAAAATCATTTTTGTATCAAGGCCTCAACATGGTCACAGTCATAAAAGGCCCCGACATGGCCAACATCACAAGTGTTCTACATGTTTGAATATCTGAGAAAAATTGTAAACATTTATTTTTTTATTTTACTTATCAAACCTTTTTGGTGTTTACAATTTTTCAAACTTTCTGTTTATTTACAGGTTCAGATGAAAAAAAAGTAGGACTCTCAAAGTAGGATGATGTTTCAACTTTGTAATAGTTATATAGTAGTTACTAAATCAACTACTATATAGTGCACACTTTAAAAGAAAGGAGCTAATAAGGTTTTTTGAAGATTTAAGTGTTTTCTAAAATAAACTATGTTTGTTAATTAGTCATATGAATAAAAAGACTGAAGGTTGATAATTCAATAACAAGCATGCAGTTGACATAGATTAAAAATCATGCAATATAGCGTGTGCAATATGGCATAATAAAACTGGCCATGCCACTATGTATTAGTTCTATTTACTGTATTCAAAAAGTCTAAATGTGAAAGTGAACAGAAGCACAGCAGCCTTTATATTGTAATTTATGTTACACAAAATGTGTTCCTTCCTTTCTGGAAGTGGGTTTCTGACTGTACAGTGGAATAAATAATGAGTAGGGTAAGATCTTTGTACTGTTTCTGACTGAGCAGCAGTAAATCATCTTCCCTATTATAGTTTAGTGTGTTGACACAAGTGGCCATAAACCCTCTCATTTAGGCAGAAATCAATAGACAAATCATCTTCCATTCAAGTCCTTACAGGAGGTGGTGCCTTCCTGTGTTAGTGCACTTTCTTCAGTCATTTTACAGTTTCTTTTACTTCTTTGAAATAGTTAGTGGGGGCACGTGGAAGAGACAGAATATTGGACATTTTTTACATTTGGGTTGGAGGTATATACCACCTTCCCCTCTGTCTCCCTCTCTCGCTCTCTCTCTTTCTCTCTCTCACTGGGTAGAAATCAGCTGTAAGGCATGTGTATGCCTTTTTTCCACCTCTCTTTCTTCAGTTCGACCTCGGGATGTCCCACTTGCCCCGCCCTTTTTGGATCCTTTTTTTCCTCTGCAGCTTTCTTCCCACATATTCTGGCACGCTCTTGATGTTGATGTGGCAGTCAAGTAGATGAGTGGTAGAAAGAGAGCAAATGGGAGACAGAGAGAGAGAAAGAGACAGAGAGAAATCTGCATGATGGTCTAAATGGAATGTTTGTTCCATATATAGTTTGAATCTGTCTATAAAATAGTTTTTAAAGTCAAACTGAAGCAAACAGTAAAACTGAACTGAACTGAAGGTATGAGTACTGTGTCTATAGTCTTACTTCATGTAAAGTGAAAGTACGTAACCAAAAATATTCTAAATACGTGTAAACACATCTACATTTAAACACACAGAAGTGCATAAATGTGCAAAGTGGATGCTTCTGGTAGTTTATTTCTGAGTCCTGTGTGATACGGTAACTAATGGGTGATATTAAACTGATTTGCATGGGTGTTATTATATACAGTGTATTGAAATGTGGTGGAACCCAACTGATTGGCAAGAGGACATTTATAACGGCATAGGAAGATAAAATGAAAAATATAAGGTGTACAAATATATGTTTTCTCTTGGAAATATAACAAACTAAGAGTACATATGTTAATTTAAAATCTTCAATAATAATACATATAGTATAGTAACAAGGTACAATCACATTAGTATCTTACACCCCTGATCATGATGTATTTCCCTTTGGCTAAAATAAAATGGTGGAGTCTCTTCCTGATACCAGATGATGTAACCAAACATGAGAAGATTTATAGGCAAAAGTCATTAAAAAAATTTTTTTGACATGATATGATGAACGGTGCATAACATGACCAATGGCATGAACTAACAAGGTAAAAAAGGCAGATTTAGAACTATTTCTAAAGCTGACAGCATATGAAACCTGCACAGGAGAAGCACAATGTGTTGATCGAACTGAATGTGAAAAAGTCACATACACATTTACAAATGAAAACTAACATGTAATTACAGTTACTAAAAGATATTAAAATGCAGCAAAACCTAATTACTTGAAATATGTTGAAGAAACCACTTTGAGAAAGTTTTCAAATAAGTGAATTAATTAATTGAAGATGAATTCATTTAATACAGTAATATGCATATGATTTGGAGGCAGGTCCAGGTAGGATTTTTATATGTTCATTATATGGTCATTGTGAAGATATAATGATAAAAAGTAACAAATAAGTTCATTAATATGGACGAAAATCAGTGAGAACTGCATTAGATTACCTTGTGATAATTGTTCTAATGAGGTAATTATGCTGGGAATACTGACCCTGACCCTACAGGCCTTCCCCTGGGATAAAAGTAGAAGCTAGAGGGCTAGTGCTGTGGTTTCTGGCAGTATCTGGTTCTCTCTCTCTCGCTTTCTATCTCTCTCTCTCTCTCTCTCTCTCACTCTTTTCTCTCTCTCTCTCTCTCTCTCTCCCTCTCTCTCTCTCTCTTACACACACACACACCCAGTGACCTTTGACCCGTTCTCCTTTAGTCATGACCTGATTGAACCTCTATGCCATGCTGAAAGTATCAGGTTTTCTTTTAGCATTAGCATTTTTTATCTATCTAAGCATTTGTGATTTTTGCTTTATTATGTGACACAAATGACTTAGCTGGGAACAAAGGAATGAGAGGGTGGAAGAGAAAAGTCAGTGAAAAAAAGAATAAGAGAAGTAGCAGACTGAAACAGACCTCTTGCAGCTGCTCATCTTTCAGCACCAGCAACGACCAATAAGAAAAGTGCAGGCAGGAGTATGACTCCGCCCACTCTGAAATACTCTTAGCTTGTGCAAGTATGTCTCTTTTCTCCCCCCTTTTGTGTCTAGATGGATATATGAGTGGTTTAACAGAAACATCCGTTCGTTTTCAACAATCACACTACCACACTCTGTTTTTGTGTATCTTTATGTTGAGATTTGTCCCTTGGACCCAACAAAGACATTTAACTATAGTAAAAAAACAAGCCTAAATATCTATTATTTTTCTTACTGAACTTTTTTTTCTTACAGTCTGGTGTCTGCTTGTTTAGTCACATCATATCCAAACCCCACCCACCCGCAAAAAACCCTGCAACATCCAAACCCCATTTCCCTTTTTGTTTTTCATGTGCAATTAAGTGCAAAACCACCACTAGGGGGCGGAACTTAGAATGCACAGCTGTAGATCCTTTTTTTTCAAGTATCATCCTTCTTCCACTCCCCCAAATGTAGTCCAGCCAAGGGAGTGGGTTCTGTTGACGCAATGTAAGAAGAGCCACAGGTCTAAGATCAGTTTTGAAGGGTAATATTGTGGTAAGAATAAAAACAAAGCTGATTTCAGGTCATCAATTTGGGATTCTTCTGTTATTCGTTAGATTAACCAAGTGACTCATGGGAGAAAAAGAGTGTAGATAAATAGGAAAAGGGTACAATAAGATTTTATTTTACTGGGAGATCTTTGAAAAGTGGGTTGTTCATTATGAGATCTAATCCAAATGTTTCAACAGTGTTTGTAAATATATTGGAAATACTTCTTTTCTACCTTATAAATTGAGTCTTCTCTTTTATGCAGAACTGAGTCGCCTCCATGCCAATTATCGTACATAGTTTGAGTGTTGCCTGAATATTTGATGCTGGATATTCATGACTGTTACCTGGTCTAAGGTACTTTAGCTAAAATTCTAAGAAAATCAGACCCCTGCCACACCCACACACACCTGAATTTCAATTTATAACTCACACACAATTGTCCAACTTACATACTCCTTGCCCTTTTGTCTCAATAACACATTCTCTTTATATGTCTCACCCTTGTGTCAGTACAGGTGGGACTCTGGGCCCAGTCTTGCCACGCTGGCTGATGAAAACAGAACTGCAGTCTCTTAGGAGACTTTTTTATGGGAATCCCCCCTGTGTATTTCCACCCGGCTAGTGGCACGGACCCTGGGGTTTTTTAAAGCCACTCGTTTCCATGGGCTCGGAAAGTCATAAAAGGACCCATCTTCCCTTTTTACCTGCCTTCTGCTGCCTATTATCACACCAGGACTCAATAAGGGGGTTTATGGGCAGTTGGGTTGTGTAGGCACAGAGGTCCCTGGGCACCTTTGATGTCTCTGCTTGCCTGCAAAGGGCTGTGAGGGAAAGACATCACCATGGGCCCTGGTCCTAATCAGGGCTTTCGTTTGGGTCAGGTAATGAAGGCTTCTGCTTGGGCAGAATGACAGAGCACCACTGTTGGAAGCTGGCCCATTTCCTGCAGGCCCACAGGCCAGTGGAGTAATCAACCCATATGGGATGTTCACACAACTAATGTGGTCATCAGGCTTCTGTGGTACAGATGATAAGCATGAGGTCAACTGTGATTAATGTTGTGTTGTTTCTTAAACCCTTTGAACCTTTTAGAAGATTTTTGTTCTTGTGGAACATAGGTGTAGACAACATCTGATAATGTACAGGAGCTCAGGTACCTCAGGTAGGTGACATGAAGTTATAGAGTATGAGTAGATAAAATAAGCAATGTGGAACTTTGTTACCTCCTCAACAGCTGACTAGTATAGTTTATGATTTCTTGTATAATGTGTTGATTGAATATATCATGCTGGATATCCATTAATTAGCTAGTCAACCTTTTTAGCCAACTTGGTTGTTTGCAACCTCTTCTGTGGTACTCTACCATACTCACCCTCTCATTTAGAAGGAGCTCAGCTACTTTTGTGCCCTTTGCTTTTGCCACTAGCAATAACTACAGAGCTAGCAGGCTAGAATTCAGAATAACATTTTAAGAAAAGCTAGGGTGCATCTGCATTATGGTCTGCATTAGGTCTCTTCAGCACACTAATCCATGCCAAGAAGTTATACTGCTGGTTTTCTGGACACAGATTAAATTCAGTCTTATACCAATTTGCTGTACACATGGTTAATCCCCATTGGAAAGACCAGTTAGTCTAGGATTAGGCTTAATCTGGATCTGGGAAACTGGCCCAAATAGCATAAATGGATGCAGTAAGTGAATCTAACTTATGTTCTGATACCCACTTTTTCTAGAAGGCTTCCCCTAGCCAAATCTTCATTGCAATTTCTAGAGAAATCACAATGTCACCCTCAGAACTGCAACAAACAACACCTACCATGATAATTAGCACAAACAATAGAGTTGCTAAGTGTAGCTGAGCTACAGTGCTGACACATGCATGTACCTGTTCTTTTCCACAGAGGCAAGGGATTTTGTTACCCAACAATGCACCATTTTATTCTCCCTAAGGGTTCCCAAAGTCCCCCTTACCCATTTAACAGCAAAGATCCCTACTGGTTCTTGGAACCCCATCAAACCAGTCCAAAGACCCCAAACTCCCATTAACCCACCAGGGGCACCCAGCATGCCCCTTCTCCCTGCGCCTTGATCCTGGGGTTTGTAAAATGGGCCGGTGGTCATAAAAGAGAAGTAATGCTCAAAGACCCTGTTACTTCCTGAATGATCTGCTACTGTAACAAGGCTCTACTTCAGGGTTTGACACGTGTACATTAACACATATGTTAAAAAACACAACACATGCTTTCCTTCTAGCAGTTAACCTTGCCTTAATTCTTTCTTTCAGCCACCATGGCGCCCAATTAAACCAAAGATCCTCAGAAATTTAGAATTTGTTAGCAACGCAGAATTTTTATCTTGCAATTTGAGAATATTTGCTTGCAGAGAATATAGTGGAGATGGAAACTTTTACTTCATCAGTTGATTAATTTCTTTGCAAGATTACTATATTTCCACCTTGTTTTTTTTTCTTGGAGAAATGTTCAGTTGAGACAAGATCTGTTCACAATGCCTAAGATCTGTTGGTCGGGACAAAATGCCCTAAAGCCAAAATGTCAGAATCTCCCAACTCTTTGAAACTCCCACCTGATAGATCTTCACAGGCCGAGAATGCTGTTGCAGTGTTGTTCGTTGTTATATTCTAGGATCTGAAAGATATGAAATATATTTGGCATAATGTGCTTCCATCAGGTCTTTTCTTCCTGGAATACCAGTGGAATTCTGAAGAATTCTGCAGAACTCAGT
The DNA here is from genome assembly GCA_037974405.1 of Brachyalestes nurse. Taxonomy (NCBI): domain Eukaryota; kingdom Metazoa; phylum Chordata; class Actinopteri; order Characiformes; family Alestidae; genus Brachyalestes; species Brachyalestes nurse. The sequence continues at coordinate 10,100,505 of JBBPCY010000028.1, read as the reverse complement.
TTCTTCACCCCTGCAGCGCATATCCCCGCTGCCATCTACCAAACTGTTGACAGATCCTAAGAGAACAGCTAATAATAATTATAATAATTTCTTGCAGTTAATTATTGTACCCAAAGATGCTCCACTATAAGATGACTCATGCTTATGAAAGGTGAACATATGTATTTCTGTTTTTTGCTTCATGATATATATATATATATATATATCTATCTATAATATATATATATATATATTCTATAACATAAAGATGTGGATGATAATAGCTATCCTGCAGAAAAGTACAGTGGCCAGGGCCACATATTCAGGAACCATAAAGCGGAATTCGGAAGCTCTATCATTCTTTGATAATTCTCCCTTGTGACACAAAAGGCCTGGAATGCACCAGAGCATATTTCTTTGTCCCCATTTTCCAAGGAGCAGAAGCTTCTGGAATCGTTTTAAATGCAGGCTGAGTGTTAAACCTGAGAACCTCTGTCTGAGAGCCCTTTTTCCACCTTTTTCTGGATCTCTTCTGCCATTAATTCTGTGATGATAGCGTTTGCTTCTTCCAGAAACTTCAAGTGACTTGTGGCAGAGCTGCCTGGCCAAGGCCCCATACTCTTACTCTAAAAGGCTGGGGAAGCTGAATGGTTCTGCTTTTGTCGTCTAGTTTGAGGGCTCTCCTGAGAGCTGGAGTAACTTTCTCAACACAGCCCATCTGGTGGGTGCTTGCTGCAAAGAGTTGCCTGCAAAAGACAGGTGATGCTTTTCACCACCACTGTTATACTGTGAATACTGGTTATATTGTCTAAACTGCCATACTGTTTGCACAATTCGTTTTAGCACAGACCTTTAAGAATGTGTACTCAGGCTGCTGTTTTCACTTGTTCCATACTGTTTTATACTGTTATACTGTTTACACTGGCTATATTGGCTATACTGGCTATACTGGTCATATTTTTTGCACGTTTTTTCAACCGTTGCACATTTTTTAACTTATATTTATATAGAATGCACAGTGAACTGTCGACACACTCAGGACAGGTTAAATCTCACCCAACAAATTTCCCACTTGTGGGACTAATAAAAGTTGACCTTATCTTATCTTACCTTATTTTATTCTTATTTACACTGTTTTGTTTGTTTCACAATGTCTTACAGTGCCTTGAAAAAGTATTTATACCTCTTGAACTTTTACGCATTTTGACACCTTACAAACACAAACTTAAATGTTTTTACTGAGATTTTCTGTGGTAGACCAACACAAAGCAGCACATAATTCTGAAGTGGTACAAAAATAATATAATTTTTTCAAAAGTTTAAGTGGCTTGCATTTGTATTCAGCCCCCTGTACTCTGATACCCCTAAATAAAATCCAGTGCAATCAATTGCCTTCAGAAGTCACCTAATTTGATAATAGAGTTCATCTGTGTGTAATTTAGTCTCATTATAAATACACCTGTTCTGTGAAGGCCTCAGTGGTTTGTTAGAGAACATTAGTGAACAAACAGCATCATGAAGACCAAGGAACTCACCAGACAGGTCAGGGATAAAGTTGTAGATAAGTTTAAAGCAGGGTTAGATTATAAAAAATGTCCCAAGCTTTGAACATCTTAAGGAGCACTGTTCAATTCATCATCCAAAAATGGAAAAAGTATGCTACAGCTGCAAACCTACCAAGACTGAATTGAAGGCTGGGATTGAAGTCAGGACAGGGTGGAAGTGGAGGGCTGCCGAGGCTGTAGACATTGTAGAATCAAGGCTACAGCAAAGGGTGCTGGTGGGCACAGTGGCACAGGGAAGAGCTGGCTTAGGCAGCGGTAGAACATCCCGCTATAACAAGGCGCAGGGGAGAGAGGTGGGCACTGATCCTTGAGGAGAAGCGAGCCAGTCAGATGGTGCAAATGCGGCAGCAGGAGGCCTGGACAAGATGGGAGCAAGCTGTAGAGTGCAAGGTCACATGGACCAAGCTGTGGAAAGCTGAACCCCATTGGATAAAATTCTTGATCCAGGCAGTCTACGACGAGCTGCCAAGTCCATCCAACTTTTTCACTTGGGGCAAGATGGAGACTCCAGGCTGTCCCCTGTGTAGTGGAGTTTGTAGTGTAGTGTGTAATGTAGTGTAGTGAGTAGTGTAGTGTATGTGTGTGTATGTATATGTGTGTGTGTGAGTGTACTCCTGAACAACTTACACCAGTACTGCCACTGTAAACATTTATATTTACTGTAAACACCCTTTATTGATTATTTACTGTAAAGACCCTTATTATGAGACTGTCCTTTAACTTTAAATGAACTCGCTACTATTTCAGCACTTAATAGCTCCTTAAATATCTAACACTCATCTGGAGATACACATTATCATAATAATTATAATTATATTAGGGGGCTTTTTGTAGGTTAGTAGGGATGAAAAATAAAAATATGACATTTTCTGGTTAACTCAGATGGTGAAAATACTGTAAATGTATTAGTTAGTAAAGAATAGTGAGTGTTTTTTTTTAAATATTCAGAAACGTTTGACTGGAGGTGTAAACTCATCTCATGTCTTCTTCTGGAGAGGATGATTTTGGAGAGTTGGGTTGGAGGAGCGCTGGTCTCGCGAGACCCCTGGTTTCTCAGGGCTGATCCTGCAGCTGTAATTCGAATGAACACATGTTGACCTATAGCAGAGGTCACATCTCCATATCGGGGTTGAAGGCAAGGTGGTCTTGACAGACACGAACTGGCCTTTAATTCAGAATAATGAGAAACAGTTGTTTCAGAAGCTCATTTGTTGCAAAACAAAAAAAGTCAAATCATTGACTCACACATCGCTGACCTTTACCTCCGGCTCAGCCCAGGCTGGATTCGGGCGATATTCACATTTTCACATCATTCTTACTGGCTCTGCCTGAATTAATTTAATAAAAGAAGAGAAAACAAGACGTTTCAATATTCTACCGAATACAGAAAACTGTTGCCGTGCTCAGGGCTCTCAGCACAATAACAGGAAGAATCTTCATTTATACATCAAGTATAATCACGTTTATGACTTTGGAATGAATGTTTTTAGTAAAATTAATTAAATAAATTCAATGATTCTAAAATATTAGTCAACAAGTTTGTAGAATTATACACTTAGTAGGTATTTGTAAAAATAAATTACATACATATATACAGTGCATCCGGAAAGTATTCACAGCGCTTTACTTTTTCCACATTTTGTTATGTTACAGCCTTATTCCAAAATGGATTAAATTAATTTTTTTCTATTCTACACACAATTCTACACACAACACCCCATAATGACAATATGAAAAAAGTTTACTTGAGGTTTTTGCAAATTATTAAAAATAATAAAACATAAGTATTCACAGCCTTTGCCATGAAGCTCAAAACTGAGCTCAGGTGCCTCCTGTTTCTCCTGATCATCCTTGAGATGTTTCTGCAGCTTAATTGGAGTCCACCTGTGGTAAATTCAGTTGATTGGACATGATTTG
>JBBPCY010000028.1:10077806-10096944 GCA_037974405.1 Brachyalestes nurse | reverse complement strand
CATCTGTGGCAAGACTTGAAAATTGCTGTTCACAGACACTCTCCATCCAATCTGGCTGAGCTTGAGCTATTTTGCAATGAAGAATGGGCAAAAAATTCAGTCTCTACATGTGCAAAGCTGGTAGAGACATACCCCAAAAGACTTAATTACAGTGAAAGGTGGCTCGGCAAAGTATTGACGCAGGGGGGCTGAATACAAATGCACGCCACACTTTTTAGATTTTTATTTGCCTAAAACCATGTATCATTTTCATACCTACAGAGTAACTACAGATGTTGCCACTTAAATGATTTAAATTATTTATTGAAATAATACAACCACACATTATAGGCATGAAGCACAGCAAAATGCAGTACAGTACAATTATCCAATATTCAAAGCATTTTTAATATAATTCTTTTCATTATAATAACAATGACAAATTATTCTTCTGGTGTTTTGATGGATATCATAGAAAAAAACAGGTTTTCCATAAAGAACTGTAGAGAATCCTTTAAAGTTGTAATGTAAGTGCTCTGTATTTAGAGGTTCTTCTTAGAACATTAAAACGGTTCTTCACATCTTATTTATAGAAATTATTGAACTGTCCAGTGAAAGCTTTTAAAGTAACCAAAGAAGGGTCTTCTATGACATTATGCAAAAACTCTTTTTAAGAATCTGCCAAGAAACCTAATATTTAAAAATCATTCCATTAGTAAAGTGCCTTTTTAATAACTTTGTTGATTGATACAGAATTCAATTGATATGCCCTTAACTGATGTATGTCATACACTACTGTGTGCATATCCTGTATATTATAATGGTTCCTGTCTCAGAGTTTTCTGCATAGCTATGTAATAAATAACGCATCCCACAGTCCAATGTGAGATGCCATTGCAGACTAAGCACTGGGGTCTATCCCACCTACTCCTTTAAAACTATCCACTATTTCATGTCCTTCACTATTGCTTGTTACTTAGACATGTTACTTAACATTTTTGAAATACTAAACAGAATTGTAACATATTACCACATTAATAGAATAGAAGACGTTGGGAAGTTATAGGACCAAAGTGGAACAATCCGCTCCAAGTGAACCAATTTGGTGAAAGAGTGAATTAGAGAAAGATACAGTTTACAGCCATCGTTAATAACAATACCCATGTTTATATCAATTTATGGCAGTAAAATGAGGCAATAAGAAAAACAAGTGCTGAATTTCAAAGCAAGTAAAAACATCTAAAAAAGAAGAAAAGAGAAACTTGTGGCCTGTTTGGGTCGGACTCTGGGGGTAGTCTCTCTAGTTGATGGTAAAAACAGAGCACTCAGTAATGGAAGAATTCTGCTTGAATAAATTCATATTAACCATTGGTGTCACTCTAATTCCTAACTGAAATACCAGCAATAGTTGTTTATGTTTATGTGAGCACTGTGCTGTGTTATGACTAACACAATTATTAGTTATCAAACAAAAATGAGACAGGTATGGCCTGTAGGAACACAATGCAGAAACACTGTAGAATAATACCGCAGCATTCAGACTGCTGCAAACTATATTTCTGCAGGTACACTATCTGTCCAAAAGTATCCAGACAACCCTTGTAATTAGTGAAGTCAGCAACTTGGATGTGCACCCAGTTTAGACACAGGTACTCGATTAAGCACATACCGCTTGAAAGTGAAAGTGACCATTTTTGTCATATGTGAACACACCACAGCACACAGTGTGAACAGCATGAAATTATTCCTCTCCATTTAACCCATTCACCAAGTGAAGCAGTGGGCAGCCGGGAACACAGGGGCCGGGAGCAGTGTGTGGGGACGGTACCTTGCTCAAGGGTACCTCAGTGGTGCTTTCCGATTTCAGGGCGAATGCCATAACCATTAGACCACTGTCTGCCCCAGCTGCTTGTAGAATATCCATAGAAACACACTGGCCAATAGAGTGGAATTAGCCTGAATTAATGGACATTTTTATAAAGCCTAAGAGCCTAAGGTCAGCATGGCCAATGAAAAGTAATGGTTAGAAGAGTATAAAGTTCCCCCAGCATTAGGCTGTGCAGTGTAGCTGTACTCTCTGGAGTGATGGAGCACCACATTTTGCTGCAAATGCTGTAAATTATTAGCTGTTCTGTTCTGTTCTGTTCTGTTTTTTTGCCCATATGGTCACTAAAGGTGACTGAAATCTCAAATGACCAGCTAAGGATTAATTCAAAAAGCCCTAGTCATGTTAAGTTTGATTTATCTCCTTGACCTTAGCCCACCACTCAAACCTTTTTCCTGATTATTATTATTGACTTTGTAACCGTGTTCCAAAGGGTGAGGGAAAAATATCCATCCATTATCTGACCCACTCATCCTAGTCAGGGCCGCAGGGGGTGCTGGAGCGGTCACAGGGCAAAAAGTGGAGAAACAACCCTCTACCACAGCCACCACCTATCATCAAACCATGTCAGGATAGAGAAGGGTAATGCAATGTAAAAGCTGAACCTATTTTCGTAAAAGAAACTTCCAGAAACTTTTTAGGGAACGGAAATAAGATCTTCTGTGGCATTGCTTCAAAGATCCTTTTTCGATATCTTTGTTTTTTTAACAGTGTATTGCCAAACTGATGGACCTCCTCAGTATCTTCATGATTTTGTACATCTACATTGTCTTGCTCTCTTTCTCTCTCTCTCTCCCTCTCTTTCTCTCCCTCTCTCTCTCTCCCACTCAGTCTATTAGCCTTCTCCTTTTTACTGGTTTTGTCTCATCTTATCTGTACTCCTCCCCTCAGTTTGTCCCTTCGCTAACTCTTTTTGCTCACTCTTTTAGCCTCACTTTTCTTGGCTCATAGCCTTTCCCCTCTTGAGAGGAGAAGAGAGAAAAAGAGCAAGAAAAAAAGAGAGATGGAGAGCGAGAGTGAGTAAGCTGAAAGGAGGCTGGTGGTCAGAGCATTCAGAGCTGTTTGTCTACACTGTAATCTACGTGAGGCTGAGCACTCCAGCCACGTCTGCATAGCCTCTCATTTCGGTTTATTTTCAGCCCTTTATTGGCCTGACTTTCCCCCTGCCAAGGCAAAGACAAGGCCTCAACAATTACATTGTGCGCTTTTCTGTCCCAGGACCTCCGACAGGCACGGGCAGTCGGCTACTTCAGTCATTCGACATCAAACGTTTTGGCTATTTTCTTGCCGTATGAGGTTAATGGGTTTTTGGGGGCTTTGGAATTTGAATCTAAATTTAGTGGAAGAACACAAATTAGCCTTGCAGTTTTATTCACTGAAACTCACCATTTATAGCAGAGCTCCTTTACATTCTTCATGTTTTCTTGATGGAAGACGTATGTTGACTGCGAAAGGCTTTAACTTAGCATGTGAGAGGTCGTTTACTTCTTCAGATGACTGTTTGGAAGAAAGTGCAATAAAAGTACAGAAATCACACAATCAATGCTAAAATAATTCTACAAGTCCAGAATAGTTTAAATATGAAGACAAAGATGTGGACTGAGTTAAAATTAGGTAACTAAGCTACACGTGCCTGTCATTTGCCTCTGATGGCATTTAGAGATAGTAAAAGTCACATATTTCGCTCGTATGACATTATATTGCATAAATCTTTTAAATGAATTATTACATAGTACAAACAGACACAAATTTACAATCATCGTGTGTTTTTGATGGCTTTATGTGTCTTCAGAATATCCTAAAGCTGTAAAGTAAAGATAATTAGAGCCAGGAAAAGGTATGGTGACCTGTTCACGGCTGATACCTGCCCGTAATGATCACCTGTAGGACTCCAGGACTCCAGATCCAGGTGTGCAGTTGTAAAATAGGGGTCTATGGCTCAAAGCCCCAGAACCTTCAGTTTAACACAGGAATGTGCTTAATGGCTTTCAAAGGGAATCTTAAAGGAGCAATAAGGGGGGTTTTTCTGTTAAAATTAGGAAAATTAGGAAAAGACTGACAGATATTAATACACACCTGTAAAAATGAAATAAAAGGCAATGCCATCACAGAGGAGTTTGAATAACAAAGAATGAATTTTGCAAAACCATCTTGAAAGTTAACATTTGCTCAGCAGTCGTAGACGTGGCTTTTTCCCAGAATCAGATGTCACTTAGCTTAAATGGGGCCTATGGAGATTACACTTGGAAGGTCAGGTAACATAAGTCATTGCACAGTGTGTCACCACAAGCATCAATATTTATTCAGTGGTGATTTTTACGTCTGCAGAAGTTTAGGAAGCACCTTGGTGACCTTTACAAATGATCTCAAGATGTTCTTCTACAACAATGCTTTTGAAAAACATAGCTCAGGTCAACCGAAATCTTATCCTGATTGGAATTTCCATATGTGGTTATGTTAGGTATAGTAAATCTTTTTGCAGCGCTTTTATTAAATCCCACTATCTCGAGGTATTTTTTAAGAAGTCGTGGAAATGGCAAGGTGTAAGAGAAAGACTGAAATGAGAAATGCAGTGTAGTGGTCCAAGTGGATGAGGTTCCAAATCCTCCTATAAAGGCCTGCCAGCGTTCCACTGTGCTGGCGTCTAAGAGAGGTTGGATGAGAGGAGGAGAAATGGGACTTCACCCACCTGAAACCTGGATGCTCTTTTGGCCTTAGGCACTGGAAATCCAATCCTTGGGAAAACCATCCTGTTAATAAAGATCTCCCAAAATTCAGTTTGTACAAATGCAGCATACAAGGTTATATAAGGAGTCATTATCATTTAGGGATACATTCCAGTAGGGAATTTTTGTTTGTTTTTTTCTTTTATTTAGTGATCTATGATTTCAACTTACAGGTTGATCGACTGATAATTTCAGACTAAATTCACTGGCTGTTTTTATACAGTTACTTTTCAAAATTAAAATGAAGGTGCCAAATGAGTTATGCCATAGTAAGAACACTTCTTGCTTGCCATATACCTTTTTTGGCACCTTTGTTCCTAAACTTGTCCAAATTTGCCTTGAAATGCATCTCAAAATATGACACCTCAGCACTACAAGATAACCTGCTTTTGAATGCTTTATTGTTTCCTTTAATAATGAAATCAAATATGATCTACATCTGTACTGGCATATACTGAGCTGTAAAAATTTATTACCAAGCAGAAGTGCACTGCGGCTCTCTGGTATCTCCCACTTTGGCATATCTTGTACAAATAAACATTTGACAAATGCCTGTAAGAGAAGATGTGTGAGCCCAAAGAAATCCAGGGACACAACCACATGCCCATTAGTCAATATTATCATAGTCTCTCATCTCATTTTTAACCTGAGTAGTATTAACAACACACTTCACTTTGATATGATCAATTCTCTCATTCTACATACAATGAAACTGCCTACACCGCACCCCACCAGTTAAATCTGAATCAGTAAGTATTAGTCATTCACTGTTCATTTAAACGATTTTACTTTAATATCTTAATATATAAAAGCACATTGAAAAGTCACATAAAGATGCAAGAAGCAGCAAACATACAGTACAGTTTGACCTTGAAAAGGGGCTATTTAGTTAGGGGTTACATATTGGACTGAATGTTTAGATGTGTGTGAGTGAATGTTGCATGCACCCTGCGATGGACTGGCGCCCCACCCCAGCTGAATCCATTCCTTGCACCCATTGACCCTGGGATAGGCTCAGAGTACCTGCGACCCAAGTGAGGATTAAGCAGTTACAGAAACCTGGTCCCACCTGATGAGGTTTCTGCCGATGTACTTTTAAAGGTGCTCAAACGAGTCCTTTGGGGCGATCCCACGAAAATCTTTCCTGTTCAATGGATGATTCCTTAAAAACTCAGTTGTAACCACTTTGCTTTAAAGGTTCTTTAGGGAATCTAAAAGAGCTTATCTGTGGCATCACTCCAAAGAACCCTTTCTTTTCAGAGTGAAAAATAACTATCAAAGTATGCAGTGAGAATACAGGTCTGGGAGGTTATTCAGGCTGAAATTAAAACGTAAGGAATGAGGTGTCTAGCTGCAACCACAATCTGGCACAACTGCTTAATATCTTCAGGACCTGACTGGCTGGCTTAGAGTTAGGTAAGTAAGGAATAATATTGGATGCAGGTTGGAACTAATCTCTGCAAAAATGTAGATGTCCAAAAGGAGAAATGGTGACCAGTGCCTTACAAGATTGTACCACAAACTTTTCAAGATTTCTTGAACCTAGTTCACTACTGATCATTATATATAGGATGAACTTCTCAAGGATTTTGTTTACAATGGTTTATCCCTAAATGTTTTATAAATGGAATACATTAGGGTGAAGCACCATTTTAAAGTTGAAGGAACTTATCATTTTGAACTTGAAGGACTCTGTAGTAAAAAAAGTTTTGAACGTACAGGCCAGGAACCATTTTGGAACCTGCATTTTCAAGAGTGCGTAGCTACAGCTCTGGCTATCTGCCCTTTTTTGAAGTGTCCCTACTGAAGCCTCCAACGTTTAATCAGTTAAAATGAGAGAACACTATTGACACTCCTCCTTTGGAAGCGTTTTTCGTCAGGCATGTGCAGGGACGCCCTTTTTTATGCTCCAGATGCTTCTTTTTCTTTCGTCTCTCTGGCTAAAGCAGATGGAGGTAGAGAAGGGGCTGGTGGTTGGGAAGAGGTGGAGGGATTACAGAGTGATATATGAATCAGGCTTTCCAACAGAGAGCGCCCAGACTGCACATTCTATTCCTGAGTGCTGTGCTGTGCTGTGCTGTGTGGCTGCAGAAAGAAAAGCGAGAATGTCCAGGCTATTTCCAGATACAGGCTTCAAGTGCTATCTGTAAAACAAATGAATAACTTCCCATCACCACCTAAACTTTGCAAACAGAATTATCTTTTAGCTTATTGTCCCATCCTGGAGCTCTCTTGTTATACAGCTTTGTTCATGTAGTAACTCAGTTAACTCAAGCTCTTCACACTGGAGACATGAAGTCGAGTGAAAGGTTTATATCCATCAGTTTTTTAATGGATCATTTTAGGCATTATGTGAGGAAGCATTTGAATTTTTATTGTCCATACTGTTTTAGGTGACGTGATGTGGAGGTTCTTTAAACCATTAAAAGGTTCTTCATACTCGCATATCTCACACATTATACAACAGTACAATATCAATAAACCTTTAATTATGATACATTAGACTTATCTGAAATGGTTCTTTTGAGCAATGTCATTGAATTACTTTTGATTCCCTATAAAATCTTTCTCATGGAACCTTTTTTTTTTTTTGGAAATAAGGGATCTGTGCGGAGCCATAGATCCAAGCCAAGAATCACTAAAGAACTTCTAAAAATGTTTCCTCTAGTTTTGCATTTATCCCTTATCTTTCACCACTTTTCAAACTAAATGGTTTCATCTCTCATAAAATATAATATAAGGCAATGGAAAGACAAAATATATTTTTAAATGACCATAAACTGAAGGGGAAAAAATCTCAAACTGATGATAGGACATTCTCCTACAGTATTGTGGTATAGTGCAGAATTCAGTATTCCCAACCATTACGCTGCCACCACCATGCTTCACTGTAGGTGTAATGTTCTGTTCTCTTTTCCATTTTTCAAAAGGTTCAACTTTTCACTTGAATCAGTGCAAAGAATATTTTACCAAAATGCTTGGGGGGCCCAAGGTATGTTTTTGACAACCAAGAGATGTTCCTCATGGTTAACAGTGGTTTTCCTCTTGGAAAATCTCTCATGGATACCACATTTGCCTGGGCTCTTTTGATTGGTATAATCATAAATGCTGACCTTATTTAAGTGAGGCCTGCAGTTCTTTAAATGCTCACTTTTTGATCTAATTGATTGGTCTGTAAGTTCCTAGATGTTGGTGCTGTCATTGAGAGCTTCTGAAATGGCTTTGTAACCCAAGCCAGGCTGATATATTTCAACAATTTTTTCCTAAAATTTTGGTGAAAATTTTGCCTCCAGCATTTATACACTCAGTTCTTGATTCGTGCTTCACACATAGTTTTATTTTGCAGGCACAGTGGTTTTTAACCTTTTACCTGTGTTTCATCAAAGACATGTTTGAGATGCCTTGCAAAAAAAAAACAGTTTTCAAAAAGTAAGGCAACAATAAAAATGTTCAGTGATAACATCTCAGACATTTGGCATTTCTTTGATTTGAGTAAGCCAAGGTCTGACAAGAAACGACTATATTTCTTTTGTGATTGTAGATCACAAAGACTGATGATGCTGCATCCTACATGAATGCGACCTTAAATCAAGTCTGGGAACAGATACGGCAAGCAAACAATATGTAATCAATATCTAAAAATTAGTTTGACAACAGCTCAGTGAAGCACCGAACACATTTTTGACCTAGGTCAGGACAGTGGTGTATGTGTGCACCTACATGTTAAAACGACAGAGACTCATCAAACATCTGGGTCCAGAGCAAACCTCCTTTTAGCCCCTTCTTTGGCACATCCTACCTCTTCCTCCAAGCTTTCATTATCTATAGCGGTCTGTTCTTTGCAGAAATAACAGGGCCTGTAGGTGTGTGCTTATAAAAATGTGCATTTTTGCATGCCCAAAACGTTATATTTAAGTTATAGTTAAGACAAAAAACAGAAGTTACTCTCCTCCAGTTGTGCAGAACCTAGTAATAATGGTTTTACGTGGCCCAACTGACAAAAGATGTGGAGGAAATGCTACATTTAGCAGTAATAGCTTAATAGTAGTGTAAAGGGCTACAACAGTTGTTTCGCTTTAAAAAAGAAACTTTACCTTTCTGAAACGTCTGAAATTATTTCTCTCTTTTCTTCCCACCTTCTTTTAATTTTAATTGAAACCATTTTATATTGTGGTGATGATTCTATGGCATAAAATGCCATTCCCACTGGCTTTGGTGGTCCTTCCATTAAACTCTATTTTTCCATCATTAGCACCTATTTTTGATATTTGTATGATTGAAATGTGTATGGTTTACAATACTAGAAACAATTTAGGTTGTGTATTTGCAGGTGAGAAAGCAAGTGATCATTTGTGAAAGTGTTTATAGTATTTGAATTCATTTTTGTGTTATCAAGAAAGCTTCAGTGGCACTGTACATATTTTGCTTCACTGAGCAGTTGTTTCACAACAGGGGGTTCTCACCCCACCTCTTTTCCCCCTTATTGCTCTTTGCCAGCTCAACACAGAGCTCAGTCTTATAATAGAGAAATGGGAGAAAGACTTTTTGTGATTACTGTAAATAAAAATACTACACTGTTATGTCCTGAAGCAACAAACTTAAAGCAAATGAAGAATATGATTTTGTTCAAATTTCATCCTAAATGGGATGCATTTCTGTGAGAACAGGTGAAGTGTGATTGCATGCTTGAGATAAAACAAGTGTTTGGAGACACATAAACATTGGTTCTATGTGTAAAAAAATCTATTGGCAGCATGGATCCGAATCAGTCCCGATTCTCTTCATTTAACAGCTTGCGCACTCCCGAGGGAGCGGTAAGATGCAATCGACGAACAAAACCATTTATAGTTTAGGACGGCTAAATGCAAAGCCACATTAACAGGCTGATTACCTTCAATTCAACCACGACAAACACTGATACACTTCTTTTTTTTTATAACTAACCCAGTGGTTCCCAAACTGGGGGGCGGGCCCCCTAGAGGGGGCGCGGAGGTATTGCAGAGGGGCGCACAAATGGGATAACCTGTGTAGTTTGAATTGTAGGTGTGGGCTCATTAATGTTCTTATCTAGAGAAGGGGGGCCCTGCAGAGAAAGTTTGGGAACCACTGAACTAGCCTGTGTTTTGGTACCTGTTTGTTTCTTCACGTTTATGTTTCTCTGCTGGTCTACTGGTTAGAGCTATGCCTTGTAATCAGAAGGTTCCCAGCACTGCTAGTGTCATCACTGGGGTACCCTTGAGCAAGGTACTGTCCAAACACACTGCTCCCCAGGTGCCCCTCCTTGGTGGTTCACTTGGTAAATGGGAAAGAATTTCACGTTGTTCATACTGTGTGCTGTCACACTAGTAAACTCTTTATCTACATTTGATATTGTTACTTAAGCTACATGCTCCATGTCTTAAGAATGAGGATAAAATAATCATCATTGCAATTGTGAATATTTTGAGTTTATGTGATTAAAAGAAATCAGGAGAACCAATGCTGGAGGACCAACCACAGAGTATTCCTTTGCAATCAGAAGTTCGCTACTTCACAGCTCAAAGTTTAGTTGGCCATTTCAGAGAGTATTCAGGCAGATTACTTGGTTACCATTCATAATAGGAGACAGGGGAGCCTTTCCTCAATGGGATTCTATAAGAACTCTCATCTATAGATGGCACATTACTGAGATTGAACCCACAAATAGGATGCACCTCTGCTCTTGTAAGAAAATCTTAGGTTGCATGGGCCTTAATTCACATGTTTGGAAAAAATTTTATTAAATTTCATGGCAGGTACTCGTTTTTATTATGGGACTCCAGGGGGTTTTCTTAACATCCAGTGTGGTCAATTCTATTTCACTTACGTTGAAATCCTTGTTTTGTGTTTCTAGTGGATGAAGCAGGCCTAAGTTGGCCCAGATGCAAGATTCAAGTCACTTCCTCATATAAACACAATCCATGCAAGACCTTGCCAAATAAATAACAGTGTGAGAGAGAGAGAGAGAGAGAGAGAGAAAGCAAAGATCAACAGTAGATTAACCAGAACAAAAAAAAAGTTTGTTTTACATTTCAAATATCATAGCTTGAGAGACAGGTAACAAAAAGAAGCAACTGACCAAGGAAGCCTTGTGGCTTTAAGGTAGTGTTGCTCTGGAAAGTCTCCAAATGCTAAAAAAAATTGTTCATTTTTATAATGGGATAGAATAGTATGGTTTTATTGATTTTGTTTTGTATTTCTGCAAACCTATTAATGAGATTTTAAGAGACACATAATTAAAGTGAAGGTTAAATGTTTGTGAAGCACGTACAAAGTATGCTACGCACCTAGCATAGCATAGTGTATTTATTTTCAAGCATTATATTTAAACTTTATTTGACTTATACTACATTTTACATTGTTCTTGTCTCTGTGGGTCTGTGCAGTTGTAGCACACGTAGTTTTCTTTGGGATCCGTTTTCTGATTTTGATTCTGAATTTAAATAAAGTGTAAAGTTGTGCTCTTACATTTCTTTCCAAATTTCAAATTAGATAATATTATTATTCAGAATAGGTTCCAAATATACAAAACATTCACTAAGACACATGCCACAACACTCATTTCACATTTTCAAAAATGTAATTTTTTATTTTTGAGGCTTTGCTCATGTTGAGTGAGAAGCCAGAGAGGTGTCATACATGCCTCAGCACTGAGGGTATTTGGCAATGTTATGCTGCATATGATTATACATGATGGAAACCAACCAGTTTAATGGAAAACATTCACCTTATCTTTCAAAGTGCATGATTCACTGCAGTGAAAAACTGTTTCTTTCGCTCGCTGCAACCAGAGGCTCAAGCACCAATTCGGCTACGCTGCGGAATGCACCTGTGCTAATATTTCAGTGCAATGACCTAAACAGTCCTGAGAGTTGTCTTTTAAGTGCAATTGCACTTCAATACAAGTAAAATAGTAGCGTTTTTTTAATGGCGTGCTTTAATACTGACGCGTTTGGGTTTAGACAGTTTGTGCCTTAAAGTATGCCCCATTGAGCCACTGTAAACAGGAGTGGCTCCTCTGGGCTGATTATGGAGGCCAGAAATGGACACTAAATAAATGCTCAAAGCCAGAATGATGTGCACTATTTGCCTGTCAGTAACAGAGCAAAGCCATTTCAAACTGGAATACGTTTCATTTGTGTATCTTAATTATTACCTTATTGATTTGATCTTTTGTTCAATGATAATTCTTATTATTTGTATCATACATAAGAATGATCAGTCGGATTGTATGTGTGTATTTACTGTGTGTGAGGTGAAAGTAGGAGCATGTGTAATAGTTCAGAAATGGTGAGAGGGAGAGACATTAGCGTGTGTGTTAGTGTGAGGCTGATTGGGTGGGGGTCTGACTATAACTCAGACGTCTGTCTTTGTTTACTTTAGGATGTGGTGGGCTGGGCTAAAGCACAGATGACCAGAGGAGTTGGATTCACAAGCACAAGTCCGTGATCCTGGGAAAACACGACTTAACGGGCAGTGTTTTCCACCATCTCCCCTATCAGTGTCCTGACTATCACCAGTAGCTTGCTCTGTGCCACTGTTTTGATCTGTTTCTCTATTTAGCTCTGTGGGAAGGCTTGTTCATATTTCATTCCCTTTACTACGAATAAAACTTTACTACAGCTTCTGTGAAAATAAGTTCTACAGAAGACACAGGCCAGTACAACATCTTCAAAAGATTTTTAGATGTGATTGAGCTGCTTTATAGGGCTTAATAAAAGCCCAGTAAACGCAGAGCGCTTGTGAAGGAATAAATCGATTAACCTGGAAGATCAAACCCTAACACTTGTTGTCACGCCCATTAAGTGCCCTCAGAAAAGAAAGGTAGTATCATCAATTTATGTTGTAACATTTTGTGGGATTTCTCTATTCTGTTTAGCCACGTTCTGTAAAATGGAATGAATAAACAAAGCTATAAATCAGATAATAATAGATAATCATAATAAAATGGCACATACCAAGCTACACTTCTTTAAACCTGTGAAGAATGGACAATAGTTGAACTGCTGCTGAAAGTATCATATAGTTTATGTAGTATGTCAGCATGAACATAATCCAAGTCACTTTCACTGTACTAGCAACACCAAAGAGGCTGGCAAAAAGGGTCATAGCGCCATTTTGATTCCCTAAGAACTCAACAGATGATTCTTAAAACAACCATTTCCAGAAAAGAGATGTATGAAGGTAAAGAACCTTTTTAAAACGTAAAGAACCTTAAAAGAGCCTCCAAATAGTTCCTCTGTGAGTTACCATACATGAACTATATCCTGGAGTCTGTTCGATACAGAGGGTATCTACATATGCTTTGGACAACTTGGAGATTCTGTGCTTCATAAACTGTGGGGGCTTTTGAACTAGGCTGTTTGAACTAATGGGTTGTTTAAGAATGAGAGGAAGAGACCAGTGTACAGTTCTGGTGTTAACTGAAGTTTGTGAGTGACCTCCATTCAAACAGCCACAGGCCAAAGAGGAAAAATAGAAGAGGAAAAAGAAAAAGAGGAGACAACTGTGCAGGGTGGGGAAGCTGTAGTTTCTGTAATAGCCAGTGGTAGCAGCGCGGCGGCTCAGACGTGGAAGCGTCCACAGCCTGTGCCGAATGTTCAAGCTGCTCTGAGGCAGTAAAGAGCTGACCTCAATGGAAAAGAATTCAAAGCCTTTCTCCTCCCCTCCTCTCCTCTCACATTTAATTCAAGCAATATGTGTCTAAGGCAAAAAGCTGTTCACACTGTACTGAGGCAGAATGCTCATTTGAATATAATCTGCCCTGTGTTTTTAACTTGTCTCAGTGTTACTGTTTTCCTCGTCAGCATCCCCTCTTCTCCCCCACCCACATCCTTCTGTCTCTCTCACTCCTTTCTCACTCTCTCTCATTCTCTCTCATTCTCTCTCTCACACTCACTCACTCATTCACTCACCCACTCTCCCTCCTTCTGTCTGTGTTGTCTGGCTGATTGGATTCTCCTCTCAGCTCGGTACGTCACTGTGCCACGTTATCGGAAAGTTGTGCTTTCCTCTTATTTTTCTTCTCCCCCTGCCTGCTAAAAGCTGGTTTTAGGAAAGCAGACTGAATGAACTGAACACAGATCAGATTTGTACCATTTGGAAGAGCCATGTCTGTCTCCCTGTCTGATACTGTCTGGGCCAATGAACCTTCCTGGAGTCGAATGTGTAGAAAAAACATTTCATAGCTTCTTTGGTTAGAATAGTAAGAATAAAAGGAAGAAGAGGAAATAGGAGAAGTGGAGAGAAAGAGAGAGAGAGAGAGGAAAGTGGGATATACCTCCAAGCCAAATGCAAATAAATAGCTACTGTTTTGTCATTTGTGTAGAAAAACATATCCTTCGTTTAGATAAAAAAGAAGAGAAGAAAGAGAGATGAGCAGAAAGAGAGAGGGGAGAGAGTGAGAGAGTGAAAGACAGTCAGAGAGAAAGAGAGAGAGAGGGAGGAAATGTGGAGAAACACATATCCTTCATTGAGAAGAAGAGAAGAAAGAGTGGAGAGTGAGAGAGAAAGAGAGAAGAGAGAGGTAAATGCTAAGGAAAATGGCTAGAATAAGAATAAGGCGTTCCTCCTATTCCTGTGGTATGGTCTAGGGAAAGTTCACCCCACTTAAGACGCAAAGCCAGGACTGAGTCATTTTTAGAGACGTTTTTCTTTTTTTTTTTAAACCTCAACTCACACAGTTTATTTCATGGACCCCTTTGCTAAATGTACAAGGATTTAATAGGCTGGAACGGTATTTATTTCCACGTACAGTAAGGAACCTAAAAAACAGCCACTTTAGCTTAAAGCGATGCTAACTTAAGCGACTACTTCCTCTGAGGCTCCAGCCTTTTTTGGGCCTTGCTTATGGAGAAAAAACAGTTCCTGAATGGTAGCCAATAACTTGTTAGATTTTAATTCCTCTGCACATGAGTGGTACCACAACTTTGAAGGAGCTTGTGGATATTAGCACTTAAAGTTATCCATGCTTAAACCACTTTTGATGTTCACTTTTGTGCTGATACCTGGATGCTTAAACTGGATTTACTTGTTTAATGTTACACATGGAAGTTATGTCTACATTATATTTATTCTTTTTTTCCTCAGGTAAATTAAATGTTCCTTGTCCAACTCTCAGTCCAAAATGTCCCAGTATGTAATTAGCATCCATGCCTCAACTTTGAACTAAAACATCTATTCGAAGCCGGAGGCCAAATAGGGTTTAGCTTCTTTGATCATGGCATATAAAGTTTAAAAACAAGGAAGTCCTGCTTTGTTGAGGGCAGGTAGTGGCCACGCAATGTCCTTTGCCTGTCCTGCAGACAGATCAGGCCTTGACTTTTGATGATATGATTTTTGCCCTCTGTAGGATCATCACACAGAGAGCCTGCTGGAAGTAGCTTTGGAATAATAAAGAAAAACATCCCATCTAAACAAGAATTAGGACCTTTTTGCGCAAAATGTCTCCAGACAGGAATGCCGACCAGGCGTGAGGATCACATGCATCACTCTTAAGACAGGAAGTGCTGATCCAGGATTAGTTTTTGACTTTAATGTTCTACTGAGGGTGATTACAATGGACAGGGCAGCTGGACAGAGATCAGGAATCTGATGAGCCCAGGTTACTTTAGTCCCAATCTAAGATTTAGAGTGTGTCCTGCAGAATGTGGTATGATTTCCATTGATCTTCTGGAGACTGTGAGATACCTATCAAATATATCATTGCTGTCCTAAGAAGTCTTTGCAGCCAAAATGCTTACTCTAATGGAGAAGCATAAAACATTCTTAATATTTAAAAAAAACAACAGTTTCTAAATGTTCACACAGCATAAAGTGGCAGCTAGGATTTACAAATGATGTAAAATAAATAAATGATTAAGTAAAAACAAAAAGGGTGGGATTATGCTTTTTTTTAAAACTCAGTCTTAATTGTTTTAATGTACATTAATGTAGTTTTAGTCTTTTTATGATGTTTTGGGACACCTAACCATTACACCAACAGGGACTTGGTGTATGATATTGCATTCAAATATATAGACTTTAATATGGAATTGGTCCCCATTTTGCAGCTATAACAGCTTCCACTCTTCTTGGAAGGCTTTCCACAAGATTTTGGAGTTTCTGTGGGAATTTGTGCCGGTTCATTCATTAATGCATTTATGAGGTCAGGCTCTTAATCTCCGTTCCAGTTCATTTGAAAGGTGTTGGATGGGGTTGAGGTCAGGGCTGTCTGGGCCAGTCAAGTTCTTCCATCCAAACATGTTTTTATTGACCTTGCACTGGGGCACAGTCATGCCGGAATAAAAAAAAGGGCCTTTCGTCAAACTGTGTCCACAAAGTTGTCCAAACTGTCTTGGTATACTGAAGCATTAAGATTCTCCTTCACTGGAAGTAAGGGGTTAGCCCTGAAAAAGAAGTGTGCCCCAATACTTTTGTCCATACAGTGTATTAGTATAATTTAGTAGAAAATCACATTAGCAGTTTTCTACTTTGGCATTTCAACAGAAGTGAATACATCAGACAACTTTTATAAGACAACATTTGACTTGCCTCTTCTGGTCAGATTCTGAGGGAGGGTGTGGCAGCAGGCCAAACTGTTAACATGTCACTTACACAAAGTAGGCTTTCCAGTCAGCAACCCTGATCACACCCATCTCTCTCTCATGTTGTATTACTTATATATAAAATACAGATTTTAGGACATTTCACCAAAATCCCCTTTATTGAAGTATATGGATGGATTTTACTGACCTTTTCCTACCGATGCTGATAGTTATCAATAGTACTCTCCATAATTTGGTGCAAAAAATACGCCACTACATGAGAAGCCTGTAGTAATGTGTAGTGTAAAGTGGCCATTTTCTTCACACATGAACACACCACCGCACAGCACACAGTGTGAAATTCTTATCTGCGTTTAACACATTCACCCAAGTGAAGCCGTGGGCAACCAGCGGCGCTGCCCCAAAATAAACAGTTTCCTGGGCTTCCTGTGTGTATAATGAGCTCGGAGCAATTGCTATCTGGTCAATAAATGTCTGGTGGTGATTTGCAGAGTGTCACTTCTGTCCTTTCAAGAAATAAAAAATGTCAGCTATGTTAGTACGCACAAACGCCGCATAAATACTGTTTGCATCTTTTTTTTTTTGGTGGTCCCTTATAGTCACATTATGAACACACCACACAGTGTGAAATTCTTTGTCTTTCACCAGGTAAAGTAATGGGCTGCCACCAATGAAAGGCACCCAGTGGATTAGTGTGTGGGGAGAGTACCTCAGTGTTAGAGGTGTGAACCTTCACAGGCCTCACGATTCGATTCGATTACGATTATCGTGTCAACTATTCGATTCGATATCTCAATGCATTCCATCAATTTTATACATTACTTCACATTTTTAGAAAATGTGAACAAAAATTGTGACCATTACACTAAATTGTAAATAGAAATAAAGAATATAGACAAACGTGAACAGAAATTGTGCCCATAGCATTAAATTGTAACCAGAATAAGTAGTACAGGCCTGGCCT
The DNA here is from genome assembly GCA_037974405.1 of Brachyalestes nurse. Lineage (NCBI taxonomy): Eukaryota > Metazoa > Chordata > Actinopteri > Characiformes > Alestidae > Brachyalestes > Brachyalestes nurse. The sequence continues at coordinate 10,079,826 of JBBPCY010000028.1, read as the reverse complement.
ACATCTTCAGTGAATATGGTCAGTCTTCAAAAACAAAACATTATGCAGTGCTACTTTTTAACTAGATTTTTTAAATCTAGCAATGTCATCATGATATAATCGATTATGTCCTGCCACTGCATCGTCCACGTCTGCATCGATTATGTGATTAATTCTAACATCTCTACTCAGTGGTACCACTAGCAGTCCTGGAATTCAAACCCACAACCTTCTGATCATAGGGGCAACTCCCTAACCACTAGGCCACCAGCTACCTAGAGCCTACCAACGTGCAGGAGCTTACATGTACTTTGCTCTTGTCCAGTCAAGAACCAGCACCAATTTAGTTTTATTTACGTTTTCTAAGCTTAAAGCAGTATTTTTGTCCCACTATGTATCACAATATGAAGAGGGTTACCTTGTTTATGAAAAATGAAAGTGAACACAGAATGATTAGAAATAGAGAGAGGGCTCAGAGTTAGGGGAGAGAGAAATAAATATGCAAAGAGAGAAGCCAAGGAGACGGGGTGGGGGTGTTATAGAGCCCTGGGGAGAGTGAGTGGGGAAAAAAAAAAAGGTTTAAATATGAAACTCTAGACCTCTACTATAACATCTTCCTACACTGTAGATGTAAACAACTTTCCATTATTGATCTGTGGTGACATTTCACCGCAGTAATACACAATAATAGCTTTGCAATGTTAATGGTCTGGGAATAAAGCAAAACCAAATGTCCCAGGGGTCCCATGAGTGTTTGGATATGAAATGACATTAATCGCTCCGCCCTATTCCTGAGTATCTGCCAGCAGTGGAGACTCTCTGTTATCTAAGTCCATTGTTTCTCACTTCCTTTGTGGTTGCGTGAAGTAAACATAGCAGATGTACTGTACCTTCCTCACGGAAGGGTATGCAGACACAAAGCTCAGTCAGGATGCAGCTCCACTGTAAACACACAGCCCTTTTCCAACCAGGAGGTGAAACCTCACCTACAGCATTTCAAGCCAAGAGTGGCGGACTGATCCGCCCACTGCGAGCCTCCATCTGCGCTGTGGCTCTTCTGGGGGTGCTCAGCGATTTGGTGTACACCTCCGCATGCCCATCGGAAGGCTGCTAAGCCTCTTACAAAGTGCTGGGTGTACAAATTACTGGCAGGCATACAACGCAGCAGGCCTCGTGCCAAAATGGAGGGGAGCCTCAGGTAGAAGAACCCACCCGACAGGTCGTAAACAAGCATTCCACTTCAACGCTATTTGTTGATGCTACTTTGCTCAAAGCATCACCTCAGTATCACTCCACATATCTACAGCCTCTGAGAAATGCCCAGTTTCTCAGGTTTTATATTTTATAGCTGCAACTATTGAACTGAACAGCTTTGCCTTAGTTTTTAAAAACCGCTGACAATATTTCTCCTAATTTTCAAATAAAAAATATTGTTCTTTAAAGCATAATTTTTAAGGAAATGACAATACTTCAAAATAAGAGAAACCCTGCAGTGGATACAGAACTTGAATAATTCAAAGAAAACAAATCTCTTGGTTAAACAAACTGGCAATAATGACCTTTGACGTAACTCTAGTAGTGTTTAGCCATTCAACTGCTCACATTGCAAGAGGAGAGTGTTGATGACAGCACTGCTGGTTTACACTCATTAAATAAGATGTGATTCAGGTGATCACCTAATCAGTACCTCAGAAGGCAGAGTGAGGTGTGCTTATGTAGGATTTTAACAGACTCTGGCACGAAATGGTAGTCATAGAGATGCTGGTTTAAAAATAAATTGCAGTCGTCTCTTGTTTTTTTTTCCGGAGCTGTAGGTCAAGATGGCACATGTCTAACCAGCTGTCATCTACAAACTGCCTTTATATTAAGAAAAGGGCTGTTAAAAATATCGCGTTAACTATTTGCGTTACTTTATTTTCTATAACGCTTTAAAATAAATTGATCGCGCGATTCATTTGAAAATGAAACGCCCCTCATGCCAGAAGAAGAAGCCATACTGCTGCTCAGTCAAGCTAGCGATGGAAGTTCAAGGGGGGGGGGG
>JBBPCY010000028.1:10062064-10077103 GCA_037974405.1 Brachyalestes nurse | reverse complement strand
CAGCTATAACAGCTTCCACTCTTCTTGGAAGGCTTTCCACAAGATTTTGGAGTTTCTGTGGGAATTTGTGCCCATTCGTTCTGTAGAGCATTTATGAGGTCAGGCACTGATGTTGGATGAGAAGACCTGGCTCACAATCTTCGTTCCAGTTCATCCCAAAGGTGCTGGATGTGGTTGAGGTCAGGGCTCTGTACAGCCCAGTCAAGTTCTTCCACACTGAACTCATCCAACCAATTATGGACCTTGTTTTGTGCACTGGGCCATTAAGATTTCCCGCTCTTCATTGGAAATAAAGGATCTAGCCCAAATCCTGAAAAACAGGTGTGTCCCAATACTTTTGTCCATATAGTGTGTTTAGCCCATTTTAATCATGTTAAATTTTGCATTACTAAACCAGAAATAAAAACAGTGTCTCATTAACAGGAACTTTTTTCAGCAAACAGTGAAGTTGATGAGCATCTCTCCTTGAAAATGATTATTTGAAAAAACAGCCAAAGTGGTGTGCCATACATTGCAAAAATAATAACAATACATTTCTGCTACCTTTAATTTGTCTCTGCAAGTTCCAGAACTACTGATTGTTTTGTTTGCAACTCTTTGGCACATCAAGTAAGAGCTGATGGCACTACTGTGCATTATCCCTGGATGAAGCTCCGCTGAATTCCATTTGAGGCCACCGGCCTATTAAAGGTGACCTGTAATTGCCTTCCACAGCTGGGCGGTATAAAATGGGGCAGTATTCCTACACATGTTAAAGTCCTCCCCTCCACTGTTGTGACTTGCTACCACTCCTTTTTTCTTTTCCTCCTCCTTCCCATCCCAGTCAGCCAGTCCCCTCTGAGGCCTGCTTCCCAGAATGCTTAGCGCTCAACTCTTGCATGTGGCTGCATAGACAAATAAGATATATATTCTCGTTCTTGGCAACATGGCACTAAGTACAAGCAGATGTGAGTGATAGACAGAAGAGACTCCACAGTGTGGAAAAGTACAAGTACTCGTTAGACTTTCTGCAGGTTCCTCATCCCACTGAAGGCTGCCCTAAGAATTATACCCATGAAAACTGGATGCTAGATAATGGAGGTAAGGTCGAGCCACAATTTTACATAGTTTAAACCTACTATTGTCCTGTCAATCTGGGAAACGTCCAAGCGAAACGTGGCTGTGAAGCGAGTCAATTCCATAGAGCTACTTCCTGCTAAGCATCTGCCAATAGGAGGGCTGTGGGCGGTCCACAAGCACAGTGAGTGGGCAGGGCCTATTTTGTGAAGGCGTTTCATTGGTTTGGTTCAGCATGAGAGTTAAAATTCTAGCGGAGGGGGTTTTGTTTGATGCAAGGAATTTCACTCCAATGAGTCACCCATAGACTCCTTTCTCCTTCCTATTCTTCCTTGCCTTTTTCATGACTGTGCATTGGAGGTCATGCAGGTCTCTTGAACTGACTTTCTCTATTTTTGAGAAAGTCTTTTAAACTGACTTTCTCTAGTATAATACAAGAGAAAGATAAAGATGTCAGAAAAGGGCGAGCCTAATCCAAAACCAACCTCTGATTGAAGGTTGTGAGTAACTTTTATGGAACATAGACCACAAGATGTAACATCTGCAATTGCTTCATCTTAGATGGAACAAGCACAGCAAAAAACAGAGCCTGAGCAGCTGCTGTAGAACTCTGTCTGTTTCTAGAAGTGTGGCATTTCCATCCCCCTCTATCTGTTTCTCTTTCAAATCCAATTCAAAGATGCTTCATTGGCATGATAATATTAAATGGCCCAAATCATACATCTTTCTTGTTTTTTTAACATCAATCTCCACTTGAGGTTCATGTGGGTTTATGAAGCAAAAACAGCCATAATTTTTTTTACATGACCATGTATTACCTCACTACATCCAGTACAACTAAACATGCAGTTTTTGTTACTGTGCCTTTAGGGTTGATATATTCAAATGTCTTCTGGTTCTGTTTGGCCCTTCCTAAGCCTGATTCAAAACACAGTGCAGACTGAAACACTATTTATGAATTTCCCTCTGGGATGAATAAAGTATCTATCTATCTATTTATCTCTATATATATATATATAGGTGAGTGGGCTCCTGTAGGATTAAGAGGTCATAAGAGGTCATATATGTAAGTGTAAACACAAAATTTAAAATAAGCTTTTGACAGCTTAGTTTCAGTTTCATGGGCTGAGGATTGAACAGTATGTTTTGAAACTTTAACAAAGTTAGCCTTGATATGAGCCCTTTAAATGACAGCGTTGCCAAAGAATTCAAAACATACAGCCGCACACATGCACATATATATGCCAACACACCATCAACACGTGGTGTGAAATCTAAGCATAGGTCACTGCATACACTGGTCCATATTTTTAGAAAAAGTAGAATTTAATTTCTTATATTTTGACTACACAATAAAATACACTCAACCCACCTAACCCTCCACCCCACCCCACTAGCATATAATCACACTCTCACAGACCGGTGCTTGGGGTTGACTCAACAAATTCTGACGTAATGCAAGCTGTAGAGTAATGGACTGTGTCTATACTGAAGGGGTCTACTGAAAAAATGGCACGAAAAGAGAGGAGGCGTGGACTTGACAGGAAATCTGAAACGACAGCTTCCATATGGGCAATGTTTTGGTATTCTGAGTTGCTGCAGGCTTCTGATTGAGGCTGCCTATGTATATCTGCGGTGTGTACAGTAACAAAAGATCCTTTTTTATAGAACCTTATCTAAACCACATATCTACTATGAATCGTTTTAAATATAGTAATAATATACAATTTATCTCCTAATTCAACCATGACAGATATTCACTCCAGGGTTCTTGCATCAGGTTTTCCACTTCCTCAAGCATGGCTCCTCAAATCCCTGCAGGCCTGTAGCTACAGAGGTCATCCAGGATGAAAGGACTGTCACAGGGGCCACACAGTAAAGAAATAAACTCAATCTTGCTTCCCAGACAAATCGGCATGATGCTTAGAATTCACACCACGTGTTGATGGTGTGTTGGCAACAGTTGAATGAATAACGTTGGTCCTACCACTCTACTACCTGTGCTTTTGTCTTCTAGGTATTTGAGAGATTCCTTTTTCCGACTGCCAACTGCTTTAGTGGAGCTGATCTAAGATTGTTATGGCCAGTTGACTGTCTGACATTTGGATGCCGACGTGTGGGTGGAAAACAGAAGTACACATCCGATATGATCAGAGGTTTGTCTAATGGGGCAGAAGAGAGTAATAAAGGGATGAAGAGAGCAGAAAAAAGAAACAGAGATACCCTTGATTATCTAGCTCAAGTAATTAGCAAGAACTAGAACTCTAATTGAGTTCCAGAAGCTCTAATTACTAACCAATCGCTGCTGACCATTGATTGCTTAGCCCACAGATGTTCCCTCTGACAGTGAACTGAAGCCTATAGTTATGAAATTTAAGAGTGCTATTAGCTTACGTTTTATCAGTCTGAGTCTGAGGCGCCACACAGACCTGAACAGACCCTTCAATGAAACATGAAACAGTTGGACGAGCTAATTAAACAGGAAATAGTGGCCTTCTAGGCTTTATGGGACATCATTATTGAGCACCGTTAGCCTTGGGACACTTGGCATGTTCCATAAATAAAACAAGCAAATGCAGATGGTCTTTTTAGCCTGGATCCAATCAAGTCAGTGTCTTTTTTTCATGAACCTTTTTTCCTTAAAATGACAAATAAAATGGCATGGAAGTATCAGCATTGGGTGGCAGTTAGCATCATCCAATTTAAATGACTCCTTTTAGTTTTATTCAGTGTTGAAAATAAAGAAGAAAAGACTGTTTATATAAATGCTGACATGACAAAATCAACATTGAGAGCCAGTTAGCATGTCATATATATAAAGCTAATAGGCCACAATTAGTTTAATTCTTTATCAAGATATTGGCTGCCAGTTAGCAATATTTTGTCTGTGAAAATACTTGTACTATTGTTCTATCCAATTCATTATTAGAACCATGATGAGTCTAATATTGATTTAATTATCACACTTTTATATTACCATTTATACTGGCTGATTATCAAAATGCATGGTCATTAACCTGCTTTCCCATTACAGACTGAGGTCAGTCATACAGACTGGGTGCTGAAAGTATGAGTAATGTCAGGAAGCCCTGACTGTTGGCATACTGCTGGTTAGGTATTACACTTGAGGCTGCCACTATTTAACAGTGGACTAAAAGCTGCATTCCATCAGATTTACTTCACCATCTGCTATGGACTGTCCTGTATTTTACAGCAGCAAAGCTCCTGGAGAACTTTTCTTTCTACGTCATCTCCACCGTTTCTTAATACAAAAAGATTTTAACTGGCAGGACAACTGACCTGTCCATCACTCCTCCTGCAAACACATTCACTGGCAATATTTAACAAAGTTTTGCATAATGTTAACAATTCAACTTAAAGTGTTATTTTTGCTCTTCATGTTTTTTAGACTTCATTTGCTCATTTGGGGAGATTTAGAGTGCATTAGTTATTTCCAATGATATTTATTTTGTATGCATGTGAAATGTGACATTGTTAGGAAAGATCATTCTTGAAAAAACACCTACTCACTGAAAAAACTGCAAACCTGACTACGTTTGATGAGCTGTATTAACATAAATCAAATGGATTTAAAACGTCTATTAACTATAAATAAAGCGCCACAATTTCTAAATATATGAAATTGGATTTTTTGCCGTCATTCTGTAAAGCTTGCCCAACTTTGAGGCATTCACTTCGAAAGAATGCATTTGTGTGTGGAACATAGATAGGTACAGTTCAACCCTCAGAAAATCCATACTCCTTTTAGCCCATTCACACCAATCTATGCCTGCCCCTTTTGAACATTGCAACAAGCCGGAGAGAGTTTGTGTACATAGCCGTGATATGACTCACGCTGTTCGTCCCCTCTGGGAAACACAGATCTCAGAGCTCACCAGACTGGCAGGGTGAAAAGCATGGCCTATGGGGAGGAATTCCTTCTGCAGCAGGGAAGGACATGGTGGTTGTCATCTGACAACTAACGCTAAATGGACCAGTCCATGACTGAGTTGTATTTACTGATCACTTCAGAGTCATTGTTTCGCCACAGTTTCCTATGCTCCATTAACTGTAGTTAAACTACAGCTGCAGCAAAGCCTTCTCCTCAGGCTTGACAAAGTATCAGAAGTAGTTTTTGTGGCTAAATTCCTTTCTGTTTTGGTCTAAATCTTTCATTCACTTTATATTTTATTTTCTTCACCTACTCAGTAACAGTAGAGCAAGAGAGAAAGAGAGAGAGAGAGCGAGAGAGAGAGAAGTAAGAGAGAGAAAGAGAGAGGTAATGTGCTCTCCAGACACTGAGGCTGAGCTCACTCTGACTAATTTTCCCAACTGGAGCACCACAGAAAGGGGGAAGGGAGCAGTTAATCACTTTTCTTGAGACATTTTTCCAGCAGAGCGCAGGTCTGGGCAAAGAGTATTCTGTAGGCCTGTCGTGCGGGAGTGCTCACTGTGTGTGACAGAGGGAATGAGAGAGGCAAAGAGAAACAGACGGGTCCCTTGAGGACTAAAACCAGGCACACTCTGACATCAACCTGTATATGCCAAAAATATTTCACCAGCCTCCTCCTACAGGTTAAATCTCTCCGGCTAACCAGGGTTGTTGCCGTTTGTGCTGGTTGATAACTGTGACAAAGTAAGACTTGTCAGCAGTTACTATAAATACATTCTTCTTTATTGGCAACCTCAACTCATTGTGTATTTGCTGATTAGTTCTTCTAAACAAAGCTGTTTCAGTTCACCTTGGCTGCTTCACACTGTTCCACAGCATTTCCGTGGGAGTCCAAACTGTAGATTGACCACTGTAAAATATAGATTTCCTTCTGTTTGATTTGCTGTTCTGTTCGGGTGTTCTGTTGTTGATTTACTTTGCTGCTTTTGATCACGCTCATGTTGCATGTCTTTACTTTTTTTGTGGCTTTTAGATTACAGACAGATGCCCTGATGTTCTGCTGTTGCCTGATACAACTTGGTCTCCCAGTGGTTGCGAGCCACTAGCAAGAGACTAGCATGCAGTGACAAAACAGCCCCACACCATTACACTCCCTCCACCATGCTTCACAGTTCTGCCAACTGGTGTTTTTTCTAATGTAATGCTGGGTGATTTATTTATGCTTTTTCTGTGTATTTATCAAGATTTTACTGCACAGAATATTGTTCGGGTATCATGGTGGAATGTTAGGTGAAGGTTCTTAAAAATAGTAACTTTTTTTTATTTCTCTGAAATATTTTCTTGGGCTTACAGTTATGGATGGCTGTGGCATCGCTGGACGTTTTAAAGGTAAAACAACAAACATCCTTTACAGTGTATAATTCCAGATGGTTCACTTTTTGTGAGTTGTATCTGGAGTTTATCTAAGCATAGATGTAAGCCATGTACAGTTTACTAACAGGTGCAATATTCCACTTCATTTACTTTGATTTGTGGGGTTCCCTTCATTTTGAAGCCTTTGCTGGAGCTGGCTGGCTGATGCTTTCCTTCCCACTTGACACCAGACACTAGAGACTAAAGTACAAGTGGCAAGCAAAGAAAGTTACCTGAAGGCCTGAACAATAATTGTGAAGAGATGAAGCAAACAATTTTGCATTTAAATAATAAATCAAATCTGTCAAATCCAAAAAGGACCTGGTGGACATGAATGCAACTTCAAATTTAGGGTTTGGGTTTCTCTAATGAAGGCTTGTGTTTTGGGAAGTGATTACCTAGCTGAAAATTTGAACTGAAGCCTAAAATAATGTGTACTGTGGGGACTCCAGTTGGAGTCTTTTTAAATGTATGTCTTTTTAAAAAGTTTTTAACTAAATGCTGGAAATCCAGATGCAACCATTGCATCTGAACACTTTAAACAATGCTTAAGTGATTAAAGCTTCCGGGTTAAATTAAAACTATAAAAGGGAAGTGAAACTCCTATGCAGTGGCTTAGCTGGTTAGACACACCTAAAAGACAAACGCTTTACATTTTCCTTGCAGTTAGAATCTATTTTTAGAGTCAGCATTAGTAACTTGGTGCAACAGTGAAAAATGTGGGACGACTATTCTCACTGGGTAAGAGACACATGCTCTCAATTAGGAAAATACCTTTTCTGTTCATCTGCTTTGTTGTTTAGGCAAGAAGATTCCATTACTCCCTTCTCACTGTTCCTCTCCACCTCTGGACTGGCAGTCAAATGGACTCATCCAGTGCTGATGTGTCATTCAGGCTCTCTGGAGCCCTTCAGTCAGACCTTCAGTTTGGCCTTAACAATAAAGCATCATGAAGCATTAAAACATTTTCTTCCTGATTGGATTGTGATATTCTACATGTGTAGCAGCAGTGGTTAAACATGTATTAGATCCAGAGGTTTTCTTACTGCAATATATATATATATATATATTCTTTTGGTGCGATTGCATAGAAGAACAACTTTTGATTCCTTAAGCCATTCTGTGCGTGGTTATTTACTGAATCATTTTTGTAAATGAGATGTATGAATGTGAAAAACCTTTTCATAGAACCACATATCCAGGCCAAGAGGCCTAGTTTTTATATACCATAGAGATTTATTTAACCCACTTGGCACTCGTGTTGAACATCTAAGAAATGGTTTATTTTACCAAAAATATATATTGTAGTATGACCTAAATAATTCCAAAATGATTCTACAAGGATCTTTCTGTTTAAAGGGGATATATTCAAGACCTTTCCTAGATTTTGCTTCAGCCCATGTTGTACTGAGACAATTCTGTAATTGTGGAAACTTGTCATTATCTTAGTTCATACTTGAAAAGCTGTCCATTCCTTCGTCACTCTTGATCGTTTGCATTTTTTGTGCCCCGACTTCCTAAAATTCAGAGTACGTCGTTTCACTGGCCCTTCCCCCAACTTTAAGAAGAGATCTGACTCAAACTCTCTCTCTCTCCTCTTGTCCCTCTCCTGCGCTGTTGTTCCTGGCAGTGCAGCCGCAGTCATATTTTCCATAAACTCTCTCACTCTTCTGTCTGCGTTCGCTCTCTGTGTGCACTCAGAAAGAAGCAGTGAAAGGGGACCAGAGAGGTGTGTGAAAAAAGAGCAAGAGAGAGGTTTTGCTACTGTGTGATATATGCACTGTACACAAAAGGCAAGAAAGGGAGGAGTGCAAAGTCTGGTGGTATAGTGAAAAAAAGACCAATGTCTGGCCAATACAGGGTAATACTTGCCTTCCGGTGTGTTGAGTCCAAGCATTAAACAGCTTTGACTGTGTGCCTGCCTGTGTTGATTTTTAACACAGGAGAAATAACAAAAGCTACATAATAGTGTGGGGCTGATAGTGTTTGATAGAAGCCTTGTAGACTGTAAGTAAATAATGAGCACATTAATGTACCCATATACACATATCAGTGTAACTTCTCACTCGAAAATCATGGAAGGTTACAGGTCAGTTAGTGTTTAAAGAAAGCAGCTTAAACAAGCCTTCGTTATGAGTGTAAAGTGGTATCGTGGCTGTTAGTGAGAGTGTGGTTAAGAACTGGCCTAAAGCAAGAATGACTGAGCTTAACTTTTTACAACGATTAAACCAGCATGCTGGTACTGTCAGGACAATCTTCTGTATGTTCCAGAACACAGCTTAACAGGATCATGAAAATGTTCTTTTCTTTCACTGGAAGATATTCTAACATTTTATTTGGAGCCATATTGGACCACTTCTATTGGTCCAGTTTCTAAGTAAAGTAAAATAGCTTTCTAAGTCTAAGTAAAATGGCTTTTAAAGCTTTTTTAGTTTGTACAGCACTGTGTATATGTATAATATCAGTATTCAGTATTACTCACACACACACACATAATCATCAAGACTATCACCCAACACACTGACTGATTCTCTCTCTCTCTCTCTCTCTCTCTCTCTCTCTCGCTCAGACCATCACTCCCTTTTCTCTCCCTTACCTGTTGAACCACATTTACAGTAAACACATCTGGCACAAACCTATATGGTACCCTTTCCCAGCCTCATTACTAGATGTCCGCTGACGACACACAGGTGAAGATGAATGAGGCTTGAGTGCAGGGTAGCTTTGTGTGATGTCTGCATTTTCTGTCGTCACATGATCTTAACAAACTTGTATATTTTTCATCAGTTTAAAAATGTATCTATGACTTGGACCCAAAACAAACCATGGATTACCTATCAATGCTCAACACAGTATTGACTCAGTGGTAAGAATCATTAGAATGAAAGGTAACACTTCACAGTAAGACTACCCTTCTAAAGGGTATAAAGCATTTGTAAGCAGTTATAAACAAGTTATAACAGTTGTCATACATTAATGCAGGCTCACTATTTGGCAATATCTCAGGTCTTGCTAGTTGCTTAGCTTATCTTGTCCCTTTCCCAGGCACAATGTTAAACTGTCAAAACTTAATCAGAGCTTTGTTAACATGCTGCTACCACCAAAAGACTAGATCTTGCCAATATTGAGCCTGCATCAATGTATGACAACTGTTATAACTTGTTTATACCTGTTTATTAATGACTTATAAACTGTCTACAGCCTAATGAACAACCTGATCATTAATCATTTACAAATAAACCCTTTACAACGGGAGACTGTCCCCTGTAGTTAGGGAGTGGAAGTAGTTTTGGATAAAAGCATCTGCTAAATGCCGTAAATGTAAATCTGAGGTCTCACTGGTAATTCTATTCTGAAAATCATTTCTAAAACTGATTTTTCAGCTTTTCTCTACATTCAGAATCTCAGCTTCTAGAACACATGAATTCATCAGAATTTACATGTTCACTATAAATTACTGAAGGATATGACAGAAATGTTTACTAATATAAGCGATTACCTCTGGGATCAATAAAGTTTTCAGATTCTGATTCTGATATAGAATTAAGGGCTGTATTTATTTTACATTGCATACCAAAAAATGTTTTATAAGAAAAAAATAACAAATGTCAACAAAATGCTCTGTAAAATCCTTTTTCTAAAGGCTATCTTTATAATTAAATAAACATTTTAATTCTAACATCAACCAAAAAGCTACATTTGTAAAATGGTAAGATGATAACAATCTTACAATCTCATTTGCATATTTAGTTTTTATAATCTTGCTTACATAATTAATAGGATTTTATGCAAAAACCATCAAAGAACCCCTGACAGTTTCTTTAGAGAACCAAAAGTGATTCCATGACTTTTCTCCAAAGAACGCTTTTGGTACCTTTAAAAAGTGTGATCATGTTGAGATGTTTAGCAATCCAGCTTGGCCAGTCTTTTTAAAGAGATTGAAATTAAGGCGTACACCATAAAAACACTTCCTCCCTCAAGGACTGTGGCACTATCTTGCATTAAAGAGAGACCTCTGAAGTTTAGTACTGGAGAACACCCTGATGTTAAAAAAAGTTCATTAAAAACTTTAATATTCTCCATGCTGCTACTGAACTGTGAGGAAGAAGAGCAGCTACCCTGTAATTGTGCCCCGCCCGACTAGCTTAGATTCCCCTTTCATTTCACCAAAAACACTGCTTTGGTTGGGCTGTGCTAGCAGGGGAAGAGTCTTGCCGGTGGCTTTCTCACACACAGACACACACACACACACACACAAGGAGGCTCCATGGCACTGGCTCAGGATCCTTGTGCCCGATCATTAGACCTGTCTGTGTTTGTGTTGGGTGCTAGAGGAGCAGGCATCCGGAGCGGCGTGGCAAGCAGGTGTGCCAGCCTGGTGGGCACCGCTTTTAGGTGACCATACCAGTGTGGCAACGCCCATTGAGGGCTTAACTAATGAAAGATCTGGCTTTAGCCATAAAATGTCTTTGGACTACCACATAAAGTAACATGCAGTCTGAGAGTTTAAACCTGGTTAGTCCTTCAAACCAGGATCAAACTCACTGACTGGAGACCCTAAATGTACTGAAATCTTTTTTGATTGGCTCTCACAAAAATGGCTGTTTAAAGCTCTCTGTCCTTTTCTCCTATGGCCACACTACTGTCCTTCAACCAACACAAACAATGAATGAGTCAAAAACAGCCCCAAATTATCCCATACACTGAGTATACTATAATTCCACTGTAGAGCCCTGACTGGCATGGGACACTCTCTGAAGTCTAACCCCACAGGCTGATTTGGTGGAGAAGGCCTCTACAACCATTTTCTAAAACACTGCAGTAAAAGGTTATGGGGTTTGTGATCTTTCTATTATAGTATCCTGACAGGACTGTAATTCATGCATATAAAATTATTGAATTATTATTTTATAAAGCAATTTACACTCTTAAAAAACTTCTTTGTGTGACATCATAAAGAAACCATTTATGGCAAAAATTGTGTGACTGGGAAGAATCATTTAACGGCACACAGAACCTTACTGAATTGTAAAGGCTCTTTGTGAATTTAAGGGTTCCTCCAAGAGCCTTTATATCACGTGGAGAGTTTTCTTTTACTTCAAAAACATTCTTCACTCTCAGACATTTATTTCACAAAAATGTTTATTTTAGGAACCTTCAATTTAAGTCTTCTTAAGGGAACTAAAAATGGTTCTATCACATCATGCGAAGAACCTTGTTTGTGACCCTCATTTATAAGCATGTAGAAAGGAATCAAATCCTGGTGGCTGAAAGGCATGAATGTCATTTAACCAGAATCTTCAGAATGCGTTTTTTAGAACATGTCTGATGTTGTCTGGTGACTCTATTTATATCAAGTTCTCTAAACAGTAATAAATATGGTTGTATATTATATTGGTATATAGTTTGGTAGCTGGTAGTTAGTGCTGGTAATACTCGTAGCTTTGTTTTCTGCTTTTTGACAAGCAAGCAAGTTTACCTTGCTTATTTTAGTCCCAAGAAAGTTCTTGTTTTAGTGTACCAACCCCATTCACCCCCGATATTACCTGCTACCTTCTTTTCACCTAGTCCTGGTCTCCGTCTGTGTATGGGACCGTGAGGAAGGCTTCGGTGGGCACCTGTAATTGCTAGGGCTGAATTTACCTCAGCGCTAATGACAGACATTTACAGTCGTCTCCAGAGCCGAGGTGGCTGTGAAAGAGACCGATTTCTCCCCCCCACTCACCCTGTTATTTGTCTGGAACGTGAGCAGGTTATCAAAGTGGGAGCGCTGCCATGGACGCGCCTGGCTGCCGGGTGTGCAGGGCAACGTGCTGGAAAACACACCGTCTGCAACAGGAACCCTAAATCCTCATCAGCACACTGTTCCACTTCATCCGGTTTATTCTCTCAACGATAAAGACGTGTGTTCGCAGCAGACTGTAACACTCCAATCTGATTCATTTTTGCATGATTGTGTATCTGCAAGAGGTCAGTAGAGTAGCCTCACATATAACTATTGTTACGTCAATGAGATAATGACTAGGAATAATGAGATAAGTACAGGCAGAAATAGCTAGACTACTAAAAACAACTTAGGAGTAGGAGTAAAAAAAATGAATGTACTGAGTAACACAGAACTGTGGAACTCATTAGTACATCGTCAGTAATGGCGATGTGCCTGTGTTCTCTTTCATTGATTAAATGACATAACTTGAGAGTGGGAGGAGTTCAGAACTTCATGGATGTTGTTTTCCTTCCTATTGGGGGAAAAATTGTTAGCCAGATAGATAGATAGCTAGATAGCAAGCACAGGCCACATTTTAATATAGAGTATATAGTATCCTTGCAGAGCATGTGTACTTTTTTCAGTCACGAGTGCCAGACTTTTGTATAGGGTTGTAGAACATTGTATGAAAAAAAACTTCAGAGTGCAGCAATTACCCACGTACAGATGTTTCCTCGATAAATCCTCGATAGGCAGTGTCACGGCGCTCATGAATGACCATATTTAGGCCTATCCCCTACTCTGCTCTGCTCCATTTCATCAAGGCTTCCTTTAGTGTCTTCCCAGCTCTCTTTGAGTCTGAACTTAGCCATGTAACAGGTGAGACAATGAGGTATAATACGAAAATGTCTGGGTGGAATCTGGCTTTCATAATGATATTATTCTAGACAGTAAAAGCTGCATTTAGACAACACTCATTGAGTGCCTTGACGGTGTACTACGTCTTTCCATAAGTATAAGTTGTGACGTCTCATCTCTTTCTCACCACACGCCTTTACCGCACAAAAATGTATAATCTACTCTCTCTCTCTATTTCACACACACACACACACACAAAGCACACACACACACGCACACACACATATGCTCCAGTGCAGTTGCACTCCTGGTCTTGGCATGTCCAGTGAGACTGTGCGAGTTTGAACCTGCACACTGCAGCACCCTGCAGGAGCTCCATTACTTCTTCATATGTGAAGTGCATTGGATTTAGATAAACTTCACCAGACCTTTGATACACAGGTTAAGTCTAAGCATGATTTGACAATTCCCAATAAGTCTACAGTCTACACATCTTATCTAACCCCCAGGCCTATATAGCCTTATTCCTGTATTTTCATCAGCATAATGTTATCTTTCAGTTTATGTACTTTAGCCAATAATTGAGTTATTTTTATTCTTGTCAGAATGATGTACGTGTTTGAACCGGTTTAGTTTAAAGAACCCTCTTAAAGAGATTTTTTTCAAAATTCCTGCATAATGTCATAGATAAGGTGTAAATAAAGTAATTCAGACTGGTTCATTCTAGAGAAACATACCAAGTTAGAACTATTCACAGTTTCACCAGTTGCTTGGAGAGTTTAATACTTCTTAAAGCTACCTTACATAAAGTTATGAAAATGATTGGGAATACATTTCCTGATACCTAATATTTTGAGAGCTACCACTCTTTTACCATTATCAACATCTAAAAATAAGAACCTCCGCAGAGGGGAAGGCAATAACTTTCTTTACTTCTAAAGTTCTAAGGTACAATAATGTAAAGTATGTTTTATTCCAAGTGTTATTGGAGCACCTCTAAAAGTTTTGCACACTGCAAATGACAGCTGCTTTAGCTGCACAGTAGACAGAATGGCTATATTTGTGTTGTAGACATGGTGACACTTGGTTTCTGTCACCACCACTGCAAGAAAATAAATGTTTCTTTACAATGCACCATCACACCACATAAAATGACTTTATTTACATGTCAGTGATTTTATTAAGAAGAGGTTTTATTAATTCCCCATTAGGTTCATAAACATTTAATTTGCTCTGGAGCAGTGCATATGGCACACTAATGCTTCTGACTGAGGCATATAAAACCAAGCTTGGTGATCCAGAGCTTTTACACATTTGTATAAAAGGACCACTGCACATGAACTGGTACTGGTCTTTCTACTCACAGTTAGCTTCATGCATTAAACAAGCTCTCTATGACTGAGAAATACAAAGCTGAAGGTTGGAGAACTGGAGAGCCACACCAGAATCTGGAAAAGCATGTACTTTTTGACCCATCACACCAGAAAGAGATGATATGCAACTACTTTATGGCTTTTTTACATAAGCACCCAGGTTTCTTTAATCAAATAGTGCCCAGCACTGCACTTGTGAGATGTTGCTGAGTGTGATTTTGCAGGCTATGGATGGTGTGGTCGCTATGAAGTGAGGCCTGACATTGTAAAGTGTGTGTGTGTGTGTGTGTGTGTGTGTGTGTGTATTAGTCTGCTCACCTGCTGGGCAACAGAAGTGCCTGGGTAAAAGCAGGCGCCAACTAGCAGATCCTCTCCGCCCTTTAACTTCTAACAGGAGCTTGTGAAGTGTGCCTCACAGCTTGGAGCAAACATTCTTCACACACACTCGTTTGTACACAAATTGGCACTACACACACACACACAACTGGTCCATTTACAGAGCCTTGAGGAACACCAAAGTGATTGCAAATAATGCAGCTTATACAGTACAGATATGAAACATCTTTCAATTATTGCACACTGATGTTTGCAAAACCACTTTTCACATAAAAGGTCTTTTAGTTCATCTCTGCTGTTGGGCCAATAACACAGGTCAACAGGTCGAAATCATCAGAGATAAGTTTATGTGGGTTTTGTAGTGTTTTTCATGCTGATTTCAAATCTGTGTTTAGTTTTTCCCA
>JBBPCY010000028.1:10024029-10058861 GCA_037974405.1 Brachyalestes nurse | reverse complement strand
CTGACACTGATCATTATATCTATGCCACAGTGTGCGCCTATCTGACTTCACACTGAAAATACTGAAACAGTTACTTGATTGTTGCCTGCAGTTTAATAAAAACAATTAAGATGCAAATCTAATATTACTCATAATTCAAAATGTTGATGAGACTATAAACAACTGAGATCTCAGCAGATCTGAAATCAGCATGAAAAAATGGTTTAGAAAAGTGTGTTGTGGTTTCTGATGATTAGAAAAAATGTTTTTTGTTGACCTGTGTAGTGGTCAAGATGTTACATTAAAAAGTACTAAAAGGTCCAATGAGACTCAGATTTCTGTCTTAATGAAACTCAGTGTTCACAAGGAAGGTTTTGCTGAACAAATTTGATCTCCATACCCATTTCTGTGCATGTTTTCTGTGCATCCAATCATCCATCCATCCATCCATTATCTGAGCCACTTCTTCTTATCCAGCGTCGCTGGGGGTGCTGGAGCCTATCAGAGTGGTCACAGGGAACAGTCCATCACAGACCAAACATTTCACAGGAAAAAACTGATGGATCTGATGGAATTTAATATAAATAAGATATACTGTACTAATAAGCATAATAAAAGGAACTCCTAAAAGTGTGCAAAATAACCCAGATCTTGCAGATGCTGTAGACATCCAAACTGAAATGAAGCACCTTTCACCCTGCAGTTACTGGCCAGACTCTTTCCAAAATGTCTTTTAAATGAAAGAGCGTTCAGGTCCATTGTTTGGCTACTAATAGTGTGATGTAAGATTCTGACAGGAATTTAGGTCCAGTGCTTCTTTTTTGCTACTACTGGTCGAAGTGCAATGATATATATTCATTTTCTTCCTCTTTGGATTGGATCTTACAGGAAATAGCAGCCTTCTCGTTGTAATAATAAATGGGGCTGAATTCGGAGAGTGCTTGAGACTAACTTAAGCACCACTGCTTTTCAAGTGGTCTGACTTCCAAAAATTTACACGAAAATCAGCCTTTTTCAAACTCAGTTTGGGAATTTAAAGTGCAAATGAAGACCACTGACAAATAAGGAGGCAACTCATATTGTTTGTTTGGTTCTTTATTTTTAATAACTGAAATGCAAGATTTTCTAAAGAACCATGGTACTAGAAGGGGGTGGGGGATGTTGGGGGGGGGCAGCTCTGATTACAATGACATCATATACCATAACTTGAAAAAGCAAAAGGCCCCCTTCTAATAAGGTAACTAAGTGATGCTCATGCTAAACCTACACTTTTGCTCCAGGAATGCCTTGGGCGAGCACTTCATACTGAAACATCTGCATACAAGCTGCTACAAGCAGGGAAAAGGTGTGGGGAAGTATCAAACCACAAAAAATGGTTACGGTTTAATGAAATGAAATATTAAAGAATTGCATCTGGGCCTCTAATCTTGTTGGTTTGTATCTGTGGGTCAGTGGAGGTTGAAGACCGAAACCCATCCATCACCATGCTGTCCTGTAAAATTAAATGTTAAATGGTCCTTGGCTTGAACGTGTGGTTGTAGGAATAACCTATAAGTGGTATACACCCTTTTCTCTAAATTCCTCAAGCTTAAAAAGTTTCTTCGCTCTCACACATCTTATTTAAAAACATTACTGCAGACACAATACCTTGGATCTCCAAAAAAGAAGTAACTTTACAGAAGAAAACACCATTCCCAAATTTCTATGCAATTTAATGTAAAACATTTCTTTTGGGTCATTCATAATGAAATTTAGGTCGACTATTAAAGGCAACTGGTGCTTTCAATTCATGGAAAAACAACTAAAAAACATTTAAACACAGAAATGAGGTTTCTGACAATGATGAAAATGTTTTTGAGCAGTTCTTCAGTATTATTCTTATGTCATTTTCACTAATAAGCGAAGAAAGATAACAGAATGACCATGAACCAATTCTAAGCCCCTTTCAAAATGGGTTCTTTAAGAATCACCCTGTGAGAAGTTCTTAAGGGAACCAGTAGTGGCTCTTTGATAGCATCTTTTTTGTTCTTTTTGGCCCTTAATTTTGCATCTAACAAAAAACACATTTTATGTAATAAAGTTCAATAACGGGACACTTGAAGAAAAATTACAAGTGACCTATAATCTTTAGCTATTCTTCTCATTCAAGCCCCTAAAGCTCGGAGCTCGGAGCTCATGGGAAGCAGGTGTTGATATGTCTAAATGATGGAGATGATAGATGACACATCAGGAAACAGGGCCATAAAATGTTACTTTCCCTTTTTCTACAGCCTGACAGTCTGACGGGGCAAGACACTGCAGCACTAGTTGAAGAATATAACAGGGAAAAGCAAAGGTGGAGAATGCAACCTTCCCTCAGGTGAGGAGTTTTTAAAGCTGACCTCTATAAACACACACACACACACAATGTCCAATTTACTGGTACCATGGTTCCTGTTTTGCAGATGTGCGTAAACTATATGGCATGTGTATGTGAATGTGTGTGTGTGTGTGTGTGTGTGTGTTTGTGTGTGTGTGTGTGTGTGTAATGTATGACTATTAGACTTGAGTGTGTTGTTGGCCCCCCGTCTCCCACCAGCTAACAGCCACTCAGCGCTCTCAGCAAACATGTGGCTTCTGACAACACTTCAAACGATGGGCTTCCGTTCATAAAAGCAGGGGGCTTTAAAACGAGGCACCTTTTGGGTCAGGCACATTGGGAAGATGGCTACAGTGTACTCATTAGTACCCTCTCAGGCAGGTGATGAAAAAACAGCTGCCATAAACTCTTCATAACTCACCGAAATGCTCAGGTGTTGTTAAAAGCATCCAATTAAAAAAACCAAACATAAACAGGTCAGTGGTCTATAAAAAAATAACCATTTAATCTTTACATTGTGGCGAATTAAAAAATAGATATATTCACACACACACACACACACACACACAAATACAGTATGTGTGTAGATATGAATAAGTCAGTTTCACTTAATTTCTTATATATTGAAAAGAAACATACAGTATTATTGTTTCATGTTTTAATTTAAATTCAGGTATGGAATATAATGCAATATATGTAAGTCTGCATACGTTTTATTCATCTTATCCAAACACTCTTCAAAATGATTCAAAACAGATTTTCGAACACTTGTGTGCTACTTCTAAGGTTTCTAAGCAAAGCCCTTCATTCATTAGATGTAAAGAATGTTTATAGATAATATAAACATAGTTAAAGTCATGCTGACCAAACCACCACCTCCCAAACCGCCACACCACACCTCCCCACCCCCTGTGATGTGTTACATTAGAATACAGGACAACTGTCATCTGAACGTACAGATTTACAGCTGCTATTTAGCCACATTAAAAGTCTATCTGTTTTTAAAATGAATCCTGATCCTCCCTCACAGACTTCCACTGTTCGTTCCAAACTTCAACTGCCTGCTGCCTGCAATCTCAATCAGCTATTGTTTTTTGTGTCTTGGTAGAGAAAGTGGGAGGGGGGCCGAAGGAGAGAAGAGAAGAAGAAGTTTCTTTTTAGTAGAGTAGAGCTAAAGCTCATCTCCAGTCAACTTCCAGGCTGCTGCACAGTCCAGCAGTACTCCACCCATAATCACCAGTCTGGACCCTGAGAGACGCTGACCACAGAACTATAGATTACAAAGACCAGGGTCAGATGAGGAGGTTCTGTAAAATGACAGTTTCTATTTCTATGTGAAGCTGTTCTGCTTCAGTTCCGCTCCTACTCACTCAATAAGGTCATGAGGAACGGCCGAGGTGAGAGGACGGGATGTGACTGTCCTTAAATTGTGTAGATTTGTGCACCAGTTGTGTGCCAGTCTTAAAGAGAGTTCTTGTTCAATAATCTGCCAGTAGTTCTAGGGCCCGACCGATATATTGTTTGGCTGATAATATTTTTCGATAATAAGGCTTGTATTTATTGGTATCAACAAAAATCCCACTAGTAAAGCTTTG
Source organism: Brachyalestes nurse (assembly GCA_037974405.1). Taxonomy (NCBI): domain Eukaryota; kingdom Metazoa; phylum Chordata; class Actinopteri; order Characiformes; family Alestidae; genus Brachyalestes; species Brachyalestes nurse. Next base: position 10,054,928 of record JBBPCY010000028.1, on the reverse strand, counting down.
ATAATAATAAGTTTATTGCTTTAGAATGTAATGAGCAGATAATTCTTACATGTGGAAAAATACTTTTTTGATGTATCCAGTAGTTCAAAAATTGTTTGCAATCATTGTTTAATAATACAATACTTATTTGGTTGCAGAAAACATCTAAAATGTATTTTTTATGATAGTCCTGTGCAATTTCACTGGTTTCAAATAATATGTAGGACACCGGGAAGCTTAAAAACTGTAGACATTGTAAGTGTGTCCTGAAAGATGCATGGAGTTAGGGTTAGGGTTAGGGTTAGAAATCTATAAAGCAAGAATTGTTATAATAATGTTAACATCCAGAATTATGTGATATAAATTATGCAGTTAATATTAGTTATTTTGATCGCCATTATTGGATTAAACATCAAATAGTTACATAAGTTATTATTACAATGACAAGTGATTCCAAATTTAAAATCCTTCAAATGCAAACCCTAAGTAGGTCAGTCAGTCTAATACCATTGTGACAATTAAGCAATAATAAGTGCTGACTAATGCCAATGTGAACTAAATGCACTGAGATGTGTACTTTCTAGTGATATCTTTCTAGGTACACAAACAGACCTGTAAACAAATGGCAAAATTGCACCAGTAAAGAGGCTGAATCAAAGTGAAATTCTTCTCCCAGTTTCATTCTTCAGATTCCCCAGCTGTATTTCCATTCCAGGGCAGTATGCATTTGAGCTGCTGGCAGGCCAGAGCTTCAGAGTGGAGCGTTTTTCTGTGCTGTCTGAATCGAGCCAACTTTTAAATCAGCTCTGCAGTAAATCCAGCTGCCAAGACCACTCTACCTCTGAGGCCTCAGGACACAGAAGTGATCTCTCTGCTTAATATTGGTCTAATGTATAACTAGACTACAAATAAATATCACTCAGAAAATCACGTAAACATCAGCGTTACGAGACTGAGATTGCATTGCTGAGCACTATAAATGGCAAATAACACTAGGGGCAGTAACCAGCCACACACGCACACACACACACAAACACACACAGATATATATATATATATATATATATATATATATGCATTTATGTTTGTTTGTTTGTGTAGATTTCTTATACAGCTTTCCCTGTCCAATTGTATGTAAAAGTTTGGGTTCCCCTGGTCAAATTCCTTGTTTAGTTGAGGATATATACTCTAGTACTGTTTATTTGCAAAATTTCACACAAATTGTGCATTAAAATAGGCAGAATCTAACCTATGTAACTTAGTTCCCTGTAGAGGAAATGTACTTATTTTCACAGAAAAGATGCAATTTGGTGGTCAAACTTTGACATAGGACTGTTTGTACAATCTTATACAGCTTATAAAATATCATAACTCATTCTCCTGCTCAGAATAGATGCACATGTGCAATCACTTGTGGAGACTGGAGCAGAAAAATAAATAAACCAGTAAACAAGTAACTTCAAATCTTCACGCCACCTTTTTTTCAGTTGAATGCAATGTAAAACATGTTTTAGTTACTTTGTGGCATTTTCAATTTAGGAACATTTGTACTTCTGCCCCACCAATTAGGGCGGTGTTATGAAAGTTTTGGATTGTTTCACGTTTTTCGTCTCTACATATTTTTAGCATCTTAAATTAACAAAAGCAAATCTTATAATTCTTTGCCATCTGTAGTAGTATTTACATGCCAGCGCGAAGTTTACAGCGCGTGACCCCGTTTGATTGCCATCTCAGTATAGTAATTGTTTTTGTGCTTGGCATCACCAAATATAAACATTCACATATGCTGAAAAACTTAATGTGATGAAAGCGCCGGAGTTCAAACCGTCCTAAAGCTCTACTTGACATGTAACGCCGTTGTTCTCATGACTGCCAAACAACATGCTATTTTGGAGGCTGGTTGTTTGTCCTTTAATTTGGTTTTTTGGAGTTGTGTCCAAGACATTCCCCACTGTGGCTTTTTGTACTTAGTTCAGGAGGTGAAGTTCTTTAGGAACTGTGCACTCTATATGCTGGATGCAAGGACCTTGACGGGACAATTAAAGAGTTTATACCATATTTTTGAATAAAAGAGTTTGATTTAGTTATTAAACGCTGTTAAAGTTTCAAAACAACATTTACTCTCCTCACAAGAGGAGAGTGTTGATTCCAGCAGTGTTTTTATACTTTTCTTCATTAAATAAGATTTGATTCAGGTGATCACTAATCCCTCATAAAGCAGAATGAGGTGCTTGTGTAGGAATTTAACAGACAGTGGCATGGAATAGTTGTCATACTCATAGAGATGCTAATTTAAAAAATAAATTGCAACCGTCTCTTATTTTTTTCCAGAGCAGCATATCTGCATATTTAGCCTATAGCAGTTTAGCTCCACCCATCCACAATGAAGGTACAAGTGTTTATGCCCAGAATGTTTTTTTGTATGAAGGATAATTTAAAGAGAGGTTGGAAAAGAATAATTTATAACAGAAAAATGAAATATTGTTTTTGCTACATACACCCACACAGATATGTCATAAGTGATAAATGTAGGATATGGACCCTTCAATATTACATCTACTCTGTCATTTTTAATGTGGCCACTAAAAATGCCGCATAACTCTCATACTTCCAGGTTTACAGAGATCATTAATTCTGACTTTTTCTGCAAAGAAGAACAGCCACCAAGAGGATGAGCACTTTCCTGAAGAGGAACAGCTGCGGAACCTGCTGAATCGTGTGAAGCCGGTATTCTTGTCATGACAGCCTTCTGGGTCTTGAAAGTGCAGGGTGTTGGGGGGCTGGGGGTGGGGGCAGAACACCTGTTTGGCCAAAACAGACACCCGCCCATCAAACTCCAGAAGCTCCAACTGTGTGAGACTCATCTGGTTAATGACATGATGACTGGAGTGCATATTTATGATGCAATGCCTGCCTACCCGTCTGACTTAAAGACAGAATCTAGCACTGCCCCATTTGTTGATTGTGATTCTCCCAATAATAAAGAAAGATGAAGTGCGAAATAGGAGTTTTGAAACTTGCCTTTAGGTTAAAATAAATAAATAAATAAACACAGGGTGCAGAATTAAGACCACCTTTATTAAAATTTACTGATAACACAGTTCTGTAAAACATTTTCACTGACAATGTTGTAAAGTTTTATATTTTGTTTGCTGTTTATTTTTTAAAGTTGCCCTCACTGTTTAAGGGAATTCCTTAATATCAATGCAAATGGATTTTAACCTATTAATTGCTAACTGAAGAAGTACAAAAAGTATTTGCTAGAATAATGCGATTTTGTTACATTACTTTTCTGAAAAGCTAAATAAATTTATTATTTAACTTTTTAATACTATAATGAAGAGTAAAAGCTTCTATTATCATCCACAGAATTAACTCTCGATGCTCTTTCATACCCTTTGGTAGCTACTGTTGCAGATTTAGATGCACTTTGCAGAACGTCAGTGAAAATACCACCTAAACCAATGAGAAAGAGTGACTCATTAAATCTCTGTTGGAATCTTGTTGTGGCCCATCACAACTAGGTTGGCTGGACACAACAGGTTAGAGTTTCTTATGAAATTGACTGTAACATTTGTCTAACTTTGCAACAGTAGCTTTGTGCATTTGTGGCTGGAGCATAGATAGTTCAGATATTCACACTGAGTGAAACACAAATAAAGGTAAATCAATATAATCTTTAATGCATTTTCAGTCTCATACAGGACCATACTGTCACTGTAATAAACCCACGCTTGGTAAAATGAGCCCTTTTGAGGACAATCTTTTCAGTCCTCTCTGGAGTTCTACCTCTTCTCTCATTCCAGTGTCTTCTCCAGATTGAAGCTTTCCAAGCTCTCCATGCTGTGTTTTGCTTGGCCTCTTCAGTCAATGCTGGCTTTGGACAATGCGAGAGCTCCCAGAAGGCCTCACTCTTGCTGCCTAAACACTAGAGCTTGGCTTTCCTCAGTTGCATCCATTTTCATTCATTTGCAAGTTCTCACTTTCTTTAGTTACATTTAATATATGGCATTAATTAACTCTGCAACAAATATAGCCTCACAGCTTCCTTCCTTTTCTCTAAAAACCTTCCTATCATTAGGGGCTAAAGTGGGATTTTGGAGGTGTCGGGGGCCCCTTTTTTTATAAATTGGGAGGCAATATTGTTACATTTATGTGGTGATCCCAGAAAATGTGATTTAAAATGTGATTTTCTGTCTCAGTGACTTAATTCAATCAATGAATTTTACCTTGATGCCTTTGGATGCTTCTCAAACTACTGAAACTCAGGCTTTTTAACCTGAATGTCACTCAAGAAACTGTTAAACTGATGGACCTGATTTCCAAACACTATTAGTTAGCTGGCAAAGTGCAAATGTGTTTTTGAGTATGATAAGAACTATCAGAAAAAAATATGGTTTGGGAATTATTTCTAGGAAAAGTTTGAAGCATAATGATCAACATTATTAACCAAAATAAAACACCATGGAACAGCTGTATTGGTTTGATATGTACTTACCCAAGTGTGACAATCAGGTAAGTGATACCAAAGGATGTGCCACAACATAGGTCGAAATTGTTGTGTGCACCTACACAAGAATGTGTAGATTATCTATCAACATGTAAACATATTTTAGGAAGCCCATGCTGGAAACCACTTACTTCTAGTCTCGAAGCCCAGCTCTGTTTTCAGTTAACTTTAACCAAAGGTGTCAATGAGCAAGTTTGAGTGGACTCTGTTTCCTGAAGAATACTTGCAAATGAGAACCAAAAAAGAAAAAAAACAGTAAAAGGACATGGGCTTTGAAGCTATTTTCATTCCATTCCCAATCGAAAATCTCACATTTAGCCAATATGAGCTCGAGCATAAAATAGATTTTAAGAACTCAATCTACATATGCTATACAGGACCACAAATTATATGTCTGCTTTAATTCAGATGTGACCGCATATATGTACTTCGCTGAATATTTCTGAATATGGTATTTGGCAAAAATGTGCAGTAAAATGCGGAATTGGTCATATATATATGCCACTAATGTACGGTTGACCCATACTTTATAGCACTGCTGCCAATTTCATTTCAAAGGAAGGGTATACTCAAAAATCTAATTTACACAATTTCCTAAATGTCAGTCATCATACACTTTTAAAAAATGGACCAGTGGGGTTGTTTAACCTAAAACCATAAATATATGGTATATAAATAAATGAAATATATGAACAATAAATATATAATTTGTGTTGTCTTTAAGGAACTGGTTTACAAACAACAGTAAAAAAAGTACATTTCAGTGAAGTAAATCAAATTATTTTCATTCTAAGAGAACTTTTGTCAAACAAACAATGAAGAAATTGCACTTCAAATTCCCTCCCATCAACAGCTGAATCTGATGTTAAGGTCCATGGCCCCATGGATACGCGGTCTAACTAAATAATGTTCATACAAGAATTTCCTTTAGTGTAATTCTGAAATTAAGGCTTGCTTTATTAGTTTTTCACTGAAAGAGGCAAATTTCAAAGAAGCGGAAGCCAAAATCTTATTAGCCTGGTAGCTCCAGTGCAAAATTATAGGGATAAACTTCAGGCACCGGACAAGTCTTGGCCGACCAATTACATTTGGTGTAAGGGGCACCACTGCAGAGCATGGCAGTGAACCATTCCTTTGTAAGAACTAAAAGAGGAAACAAACAAACAATCAAATAAATAGTTTGCATAACTCAATGTATAAGTGTATCATATTAATCTTAGAGAGATGTGTGACTAAGTGATTTAAGAAGAGAACACACTGACAATGTAGCCTGGTAACCTATCACACCTTCTTTTAACGCCCGCACGCGGCTTTTGTCTCCTGGAGGGTCTGCAGCAGAGTGGACGGAGCAGGATCTCTCCTCTCCTCCACACTGACCCTAAAGGCACCTGAAGGCGATGAGGTGGCGTTTTCCCTCTCACGTTGCTTTCATCTACCAGGGAGTAAAAAAAAAGCTCTTGGATTCTTGGACGGGGAAAATACACGAAGCTAAAAAATGAGGGGGAGCTGAGAGCTGTGATTGGACAGCCAGTCAGATGCGACGTGTCTGCGGAAGAGAGATGGAGCGCCGCTCATCCAAGCCAAATGACTTTTTTTTAAAAATGAAATAAATAAAACAATATGATGACGGCACTGCGCATGCGCGCCAGTCAGCACGCTGCGCTCAGCAGTGTAGTCAGATTCTTCATCTACCTTATTCTCTCTGCTTTCGTTAAACGTGTTAATGGCATTCGTGGCAGTCGGTGTGTTTTCTGGTTTGCTGCATTTTTACATCGTTTGGTGGGATCTGGTATCAGCAGTTCTCATGTCAGACCTGCATTTCAGCCACGTAGCCTGTCCCGTCACAGCCTGGCCACTGAACTGAGGGCAGGACAGCAATTCCCAATTATAAACACATGCATACTAAACACATTCACTGAAACAATACATGATATTTATTTTTAAATATATATTTAGGAGATTAAGCAAACTCCATAAATGTTAAACATATATTAGAATCAGTACGGGGGTGCTTTTGATTTGATTTGTGCGTGAAACATAACTTAAGTTGACTTAGGTCTAACTTAAAAGGTCTAGCATAATAGATTAAGTCAGACCCACAGACTAAATGATATAGTCAATGGTATTTAAATATTATGGACCAGTTTTCCTGTTAGGGATTATGTTTAATCCCAGACTACATTTCCCTTTCAGATGAGAATCTCCACCTAGTCTAAGACTAGACTGATCCTCTAAATCCTATAGAGTTCAGGTTTAGATCTAATTTTGGCCTGGAAAACTGCCTTTATCATGACAGACAGCTGCCTGCATGACATGCCCATTTGGAATCACAATAAGACCCATCTTTAGGTGCAGGATACAGCCCACTTCATGCCGATGAAGTTCACCCATCTTCCATCATCCAAGTAAATACCATGCAAAACAGCTGCAGCACTTCAAAGCCACATCAGAATCCAGGCAAAAACCAAGCTATCAGGCAAACTAAGACCAAAAAGTGTCCTTTCTGGAGGTTAGAGCTGCAGGCCTGCCCTGCTGAAGCCAAGGAAAGCAGTCCAACTGAACCCAGCAGCTTTTTTGGCTTTCTTAACCCTCACCTTCTTCTTCTTCTACAGATCAAATTTCTTCAGATGTTAGGGGTGAAGCTGAGAAGAAGTTCTCGAGACAACCCCTCCGTCTGGTGAAGGAGGGGAAGGAGGGACCTCCCCCTCCCACTTGTTAAATGGGAACATGCCTGTGCTATCTGGTGTGCCCGGCACCTCCCCAAAACTGTGGAGTATAAAACGTGGGGAAAAAGTTCGTTTAGGCAGTAGGGAGTTTCTGCTGGGGTCTGGACTGGAGTCAGAAGACCGGACCCTACTGTGTATGATTGGAGTCTAAAAAGAACTTCCCTCGCCTCAAAGAGTCTACATGTCTAATATTTAGACATGTTCAGCTTTGTGGATATTCGGCTGGCGCTGCTGCTCAGCGCAACAGTGCTTTTGGCAAGGGGGCAAGGCGAGGACGACCGTGAGTATCTCTCAGTTTTTTCCTATTTCTTTTTATTATTTTTGCTTCTGGTTGGTCTGGGGACAAAAAAAACGCAAAATCGTGAGGGCCTTGGTGAGGATGCAAAAGGGCTGATGCCCCAGGGGGACCTGTGGTCTCCAGGGCAGTGTAGTTGCTTTTTGCTTTCTCTGTATTATTTTTTGCTGGAACATCACCGTTCATTTGTGGAGACGCAACTGTAGGCTGGAGATCCAATGCACCTTTGCTTGCATGCATGCGTAAAGACAAGTTGGCACAGGTTCGGAGACTCGTCCAACAACCCCCTCCCTCCCCAACACCCCCTCCATGCGATAGGGATGCCCTGGAGCTATGCTTGGACAGCTGCAAAGTCACGGGCAAACAGAAAGAGACAGGGAAAAACTATGGAAAGTGGGAAAAGTAGCACAAAGTTTAATTGAGTTCTGTCTTAGTTCAGTGGAAACACTGACGCGTCAGACCTCATTAGGAGCTGCATTGAAAGGATGAGTAAGAAAGATCAGAAAAGAGTTGGTTTAGAAGCATTAAGGGCATTTTGCCTGCATACGTCGAAAAAAATGTGACATTCACCTCGAACGTGAAAGGTTCTAAGGTTCTGGAAACAAAAACGATGAGCTCATCTTTGGACCAGAGTGTGGAGCATCTCACTCTGCCTAAAGCTGACTGTGGAGCTCCGTTCAAAATGAACAGCCCAGTAAAATGTGAGAATGACTGAAGATTTAAAAAGTAAAGAAAGTTTTTTAAAATTTGTCCCAGATTTGTTTAAAGTTCAATTCTGTGTGGCTTTCCTAAGCGCTTTGAGAGCCTCCATCGCAGTCCTGGAGCGCCCCCAAGCGGTCCTGGTTGGAATGGCCCATTCTGGAATGGGCTCAGCAGAGCCCCCGCCCCTTCTCTGGGTTTTTTTTAACACTAATGTAAAACACGTGTGGGCTCTGCAGACTTTCCACTAAGGGAAAACGTATGTCTCTGCCAAGCCGGCAGTTTTCTATTATTTAACGATGGACAGTGAACCCCGAAAGACGTGGAATTTTCCCCCAAGCCTCTTCCCTCTCTCGAAAAGAAACAGCCCGCACAGCGCCACCTAGAGCCACGCAGGCGTAATTACAGACGCACTCCATCTGTGGAGGCCCCCGATGTCAACACTGTCCTGAATTTCTCTGGATTTGGTCACTAGAGCACAGCTTTAATGTCAAGCACAAGGTTGCTATTTGAAAAGAGGATCTGCACTTTTTAATTGGGGTAGCCTAATTGTGAACTTTAGTATATGTTGAGATTATACTAATGGCCATAATACTAATGGCACCACTAGTATTGCTATTACCATTAGTATAATTGAGTACAATAATTAATGTTTTTTGCTATTATAATTATTATCATTATTATTATTGTTGTTGTTGTTGCTATTATCATTATCATCATCATCATCATCATCATCATCACCACCACTGACATTCTTTTCATCATCAACATTATTATTATTATTATTATTATTGGTAGTGTAATGATAGTGGTGCTGGTTGTTATTTATGTGATCTGTATAACTGTTCTGCCAAAAAAAAACCCCAAACAAACAAATAAAACAAAAAAAAACAGAGAGACATCAGTTTGTATGACATTGCGATAAAGTTTAGATAGCTCTGTATGAGATTCTCATCTTGTGTTTATTGACTGTGTGTCCTCAGGCACAGGCAGCAGCTGCACGTTGGACGGCCAGGTCTACAATGACAGGGACGTGTGGAAACCAGAGCCCTGCCAGATCTGCGTGTGTGACAGTGGCACGGTCATGTGTGATGAAGTGATCTGCGAGGACACAAGCATGTGCGCCAACCCGATCATTCCCCCTGATGAGTGCTGCCCCATCTGCCCTGACGACGGTAGGGCAGCCTGGCACTAAAGCCCCGCCCACTTCTGTACCGTGGGAGGCGTTCACGTTTGGGGGTGCTTGGGCCTCACCATTTTGGGTTTTGCGGAAAAAAAAGTAGATGGGAGATTAACGTCGACCCTCTCTCTCAGTGGATTTCACATCATACCATCACCCTACTGAAGTTTTCCTCCTTCTTTGGATTAAGCATTCCTTTTTTTAGACCAGAGCTTGTGCAGTTTTACCTGCAGGCCTGAACTCTTGGGCTTTGGTTCACTTAGTAAACCGGGAGGCCACAAACAGGGTTTCAGGGTTACAGGGTCACAGACATGCGATATTTGTTCACTCATTAAACGTTATGGGCTCAGTAGAACATTTCATTATAAAATGTCTAATTTATTTTTACTCATGTAATATATCTATTATATGGTTTTAATTTTGCACTTTTTCCATTTTTGTAGAATACCAAGAACCCAGAGCTGAGGTAACTGTTTCTATCATTTGATACACTGTTACATTATTTATGAATTAATTTATTAAGTTATTTGTTTCATTAGTCGGCCATTTACTTTGTAAATTTCAATTTATTCACATATAGGTCAGATTGCAATTGCATTATTTTTATATTAAATAACAGGATATGTTTTAATAATATAATTGAAAGATTGCATTAATAATTTGGGATAAAACACAAACTAGTGCAGCTCATTCTCTCTTTACTATACTGTTTCGTAGGGACCCAAGGGTGAGCCTGGTGAGAAGGGCGACAGGGTAGGTTTCTTTTCTTTCTGATCTTTCTGTAACTAAAGCTGCACATTTTTGTTGTTTTTATCAGTGCTTGCTTTTCTGACCTTTTGGGAAGAGAATGAGTTTTGTTGCTATTGCATCATAACTCTGAAGGCCAAAGGGCAGTTCATTTATCTGGTCAGTTGATGTCAAGATGAAGCACTATGGCATTCTAACAACTCACAGACCTTAAAATTCACCATCTGCAGAGCTGCATTTTCAGTGCTTCACCAACAACAGTGGCCTATTCTATCTGTAACATTATGTGGACTGCAATTCACAATCAGTTGTGTCCACAAAACATATTATGTGGACTCATTTTACACAAAATTACAAATCGAAGGACTATCATCCTGAACATTTAGGTATACTGAATGATTTTGGGCATGATCAGGGTTAAATAATCTATATAATGAAAAGAATTAAAGGATCAATAGCTGAATGATCATACAAATAAAATCTGCAGGTTTCTTTGAGTATGAGTGTCAACAGATATTGATGCATAAAATGTATAAATTATCATTAGGGCTGCTTTTGTAGTTGCAACTTAAGCCATGACCACCTGAAGCTACCTCTTTCTGACACACTCTCTCTTCCTCTATCAGGGTCCTGCTGGTCCTCCCGGCAATGATGGAATTCCCGGTCAGCCTGGACTTCCTGGGCCCCCAGGCCCCCCTGGACCCCCTGGCCTTGGCGGAGTAAGTAACTCACAATTTAGAAGTAAAAAAGAAACACACTACACACTGAGAGAGGTGGCCCTTAGGGCTGTAGAATACCAAAAGGAGTTGCTGGTGATTCATTGATCTGGGCCAAATGATGTGATCCCATGAGAGACACAGGGGAGAATTTAAGAGTGAGCTCTCCCAGGGAATCTCACAAGTAAGAATTCAAACCTATTTCAGCACCACTTGAGTGGACAGCGTCCTGAGGGCCACAGTACCTGCAAAATGCCACCACAAGTCTTCAGGGCACAGTCTGTTCAGAGGCATTTAAGTACATATCAGACTCCTGCCTCCATGAATTTAAGTGCGAGTTTAAATTAAGTTTTGCTTTGTAACCATGGTGGAATAGATCTGCGTTTGTCAAATATCTCTAATGTTTCTGCATTAGAGGTAAGTGTGGTCTCCTGGGATAGTATTAATTCAGACTTGTATTGGGACAAACTGATACCAGCACTTAAGATGTTAGAATCCTTAAAATCCTCAAAAGCTTTCTAAGACAAAAATGAGTGAATTATTATATTAACACTGTCTTCATTTTTGCTCTCTCCACAGAACTTTTCTCCTCAAATGTCTGGAGGTTTTGATGAGAAATCTGGTGGCATGCCCATCCCAGGCCCCATGGTAAGGACTTTACATGTGTTCCTGCTGTCTTCCGGATCCACAGTCAGCTTACAACTACGCTGTCTGCACTTTATAATGAACCTGATTTATCTGATCCATCCATCTAGTTTGACTTTCAGTTCTTATTTAGAATTAGGCGTTGATGGGTAGTCTACATAATCATTACATTATAATTACAGATACAAATCTGCTGTAGGTTGTAAGAATCTGTCCCTTATCTTTTATACAGTCTGCACATTCAATTCAGTGTCCTGACATGAGAGGACAAGATATAAGTGGTAACACCATGCCCTATGGAGCACACAAATATAATTAATTGCTTATTCTTTTCTATTACAGGGACCCATGGGCCCACGTGGACCTCCCGGACCTCCTGGCCTTGCCGTAAGTATTCTTCAGCTCAGTTCTTTATCAGTTAAAAAAGCATGATTTGAAAATCTAGCACTGTGTTCATTTCAGATCCTGGTGTTGAGTAGTAAATATACAAAAGTGTACAAAGGCACTCTTTGAGTCCACCCTGAGACCCATTGTAGTCTTCCATATACCTTAGCATGTGCTATTTGTATAAAAACTGAAATAGTTACTGTAACACAGTTCATCTAAATGACATTTCCACCCTAAATCCATACTGATATCATATCCTTAAGAGCTGTTTTTACCTTTTGTAATAATGTTTCAAATTATATTTGTAATCATATTTCTAATATGTGCTTCTGCCCTCTGTAGGGACCCCAAGGTTTCCCTGGCCCCCCTGGTGAGCCTGGTGAGGCTGGTGCTCCTGTAAGTCATCAATTCACACAGAAACACATACATATAAACACTGTCATTTCAATATTAATGTTTCCAAAGCTGTGGATAGTCTGTTAGTACTCTGTTGGCCTCCATTAGGTGCTTAAATCATGAGTACATTTCAGTTTCTATTAATCCCACCTATTTTTTAAAACCAGATTAACTAAGATCAAGAGGGCTAATGTTAAATGTCTCACAGTACCACTCCACCATGGCAATGCATGATGTTTTCAGTATAATGTTATTTCTTTGGAGATTTTGTTACTCATAATTTTGATTAGACACTTTGCCATTTTGATCATTCTGGTGAAATTTTACCCATCTAGATCATGATGTCTATGTGGCCAATATGTTTTCACACATATACATCTCTAACCTGCCTTCTTCTTGGTGTCTATAGGGTTCTATGGGTCCCCGCGGTGCAGCTGGTCCTCCTGGAAAGAACGGAGAAGATGTGAGTAGCTTGTCCAGTTTGAACTTTGCATTTTTTCTATTTCCACTGAATCACTACAAAGACAAATCATCCCAAGAAGGTCTGTTTCAAATTCAAGCATCTCAGGCCACCTGCTCTTCATCACCTCAAGCTTGATAATTCAAGTTTATAGTCAGATCTGCTATGACTATTGATGAATTGAGCTAGAATAATTTTTTCCCCATGTATAAGATTAGGTAACAACTAAGTTAACATAATATTGTAAATCGTTTTGTTTCTTTTGTGCTATTGCAGTCAGTCTGCATAGTGGTGTCCTTCTGTATCATCTTTGGCCAATGTTTTATTTCTCCATCCCGCTTTCTGTAGGGTGAGCCTGGCAAACCTGGTCGCCCAGGTGAGCGCGGACCTCCTGGCCCTCAGGTAAGTGTCTCTGCATTTATAGTCATCTGTCAGTCTACAGCATTGTATAATGAAATGACATAGGATTCACCGGCTTGCTGCCATTTAAGAAGTACTTTTGTTTCCCTGAGGAACCCTCAGTGATGACTCTTTAAAGAACCATATTTTGTAAAGGACATTTGCAATATTGAAGAACTTCTCCTCATCTTATTCATTCCTTTTCTGACTCATATAGGGTGCCCGTGGATTCCCCGGAACCCCTGGACTTCCTGGCATCAAGGGACACAGAGTGAGTGACAATTCCTGCAGAAAGGCCATTTCTACAAGTTTGTGAATCTCAGCGTGTTCCCAGTTATACTAAATCTGTCTTTTGATCTCCTTCTTAGGGTTTCAGTGGTCTAGATGGAGCTAAGGGAGACACTGGTCCTGCTGGTCCTAAGGTTAGTAGCATACTAATGAATTCTGATTACACTTGTTGATACAAACACTAAAAAACTGCAGTGCTTTGTAACTTTCTGGTTTTGCACCATAGGGAGAGCCTGGTGCTGCTGGAGAGAACGGAACTCCTGGCGCTATGGTAAGTGTCACCACAGTCTCTGAGCATCATAACCAAAAGCTTAGCTGTCCAACAGATATAGATGCAAAAATTAGACACGACTGTCCTGTATGTATCCCATCCTAACTGCTCCTCTCAATGTCTCTCCTTCCCAGGGTCCTCGTGGTCTTCCTGGTGAGAGAGGCCGTGCTGGTCCCTCTGGTGCTGCTGTAAGTAACTTTACTCTCCCAGACCTCTACATTTATTTGATTTCAATTTATTAGTACAAGGTTTTCTTTTACACTACACTCTATACAATAAAAACCTCAAATAGCATCTTAAATTCCCTAAAGATGGTTTTGGTACATGAGCCATTTTTGGAACAACTTTTTAAAGTTTAAAGAGCTTTTTATTAAGGCTCTTTATCAACTGATGGTTGTGTCCACATGTAAAGTGTGGGGTTAGGCCACAGGCCTTCATAAATCTACTCCTGGTGTTGAGATGAAGCCCAAAATATGAACAGTCAAATTCTGCTTCAGTCATATTCATGGTCCTTGGCTGCATTAGTAATGCTTAGAAGCTTTTTTTAAAGTATCAGATATTTTTAGCCATATTGAAGGCTTAAATAATGAGTGTGCTGAAAATAAGCAGAGGATCAATAGAAGTTGGTGTAAATGTCTATTTACGCATCATCAGTACCGTGTTTGTCATTGCAGCTTAGGCCATGACCACTCAAAGCTACCTCTTTCTCACATTTATTACTTTAGCCCTAAACCACCTTTGTATTGTCTGTTTCTACAGGGTGCTCGTGGTAACGATGGTGCTGCCGGTGCTGCTGGTCCTCCTGTGAGTACATTTTGCTCCCTTTCCAACCATGTTTTGAATTAATACCAGTTCTCAGAATTGAAGTTATAGGTGACATATCAGTCTTTAAAAATAAATATAAACTACATAAATATATCAAATAGGAATATGAATATGAGGCTAAACACTTTTTTCATTGTTTTAGGGCCCTACTGGTCCTGCTGGTCCTCCAGGATTCCCTGGTGGCCCTGGAGCTAAGGTAAGTCTTTTATCACCATAAGCAAATTAAAACATGAACTTTGATCCTGATTGTTTGATGGCATTATAAGTGGTTCTGCAGTTGGGTCCAGTGATTCATTTTTAATGGTCATAATAAAGCTCAACCACACACCAGAAGCTCCCTTAGCTTTTGTTTATTTAGATTTAAAGCACATCAGGAGAGTTGATTGTGGATCAGCTTGTTAATGATGTAAAGTTCACAGCCTGTATTAGTTAAGAGGTCAGTTAGAGATAAGTACAACCTATTACTAGGGGTGTAACAATCAGAGGTGGGAAATTTAGGTCCAGAGGTTAAAAATCCTTCCCAGGATTTCAACTGCCTGGCTTCTCTAGTTTGCTTAAATTACTAGTTGAGGTATCCAGGCAGTTGCAACAAATTCCTGGGGAGTATTTGAATTTTTTGGCCACCCTCTGGTAACAATACACCCTTTCAATTTGAATCATGATATTGGCTTCACAGGGTCACTTTTACATATCCTACCTATCACCACTTCATTCTGTATTAAGCATATGCTTTAGTGTCTTTAGACATTACTTTGTGTACATTCACAAAATAAGGGTCTTCTCTATAGATCTATAGACATATCCCATTAGCATGTGGTCATACAATGGCCATTCCCTCACAAGTATAGAGAAATGGAGACTGACGTCAGCTTCCAAGCCTGAACTCCATACTTCTTCTCTGTTCCTACCAGGGAGAGCTTGGTGCTCAGGGAGCTCGTGGACCTGAGGGACCCCAGGGAGCTCGTGGTGAACCTGGTAACCCTGGACCTGCTGGCGCTGCTGGACCTGCTGTAAGTTGATTTTTTAAAACGCTATACATTTTTATCCAAAAATGAGATATGATTTGTAGTGACCCTGAAGCATTATGTTGATGCCATTTTGACTCATTCATCAGTTTTGTTTTCTTCTGCTCTCTAGGGTAACAATGGTGCTGATGGTGCTGCTGGTCCTAAGGGTGCCCCTGTAAGTGGATAGTTTTAGCAGTCTATCATCTGATTCAGCAGTTTAATCAATATCTTTAACAGTCCCATCAATTCATTTCCTTTAACCAGCAAAGATGTTCCACTAAATCTCTGTTGCCCCCTACAGGGTGCTCCCGGAATTGCTGGTGCTCCTGGCTTCCCTGGACCTCGTGGTCCTCCCGGACCCTCTGGAACTCCTGGTGCCCCTGGTCCCAAGGGTAACACTGTAAGTACATAACAGTGTGACCAATAAATGCCCTTTTTGATCTGGATTTGTAAACTGAAAAAAACAGCCCTTTTTGTCCTGTCAAGGAGATTAATATTTTCTGTTTCCCATGTGACAGGGTGAGGCTGGTGCCCATGGAGCCAAGGGAGAGGCTGGTGTCAAGGGAGAGGCTGTAAGTACATCATCCGGACCACCTTAATTAACAATCCTCATTGATCCAAGATGTGATCACTTTTGGATTTCAAAGCATTGATTTTATCATTTCTTCATTATTGATGTGACTCAGCTTTCACAGTTACTATAGAATAGTCCACAGCACTGTTAATCATTCTGATCTTTCATTTTTCTTTTTTGTGACTATCCAGGGTGCACCTGGAGTTCAGGGACCCCCTGGACCCCCTGGTGAGGAGGGCAAGAGAGGAGCTCGTGGTGAGCCCGGTGCTGCTGGCGTCCGTGGACCTCCTGGCGAGCGTGTATGTACCCTTCTGTCTCCACTGACTTCATATAGCACTTGCCGCTCTGAGTAATTCAGTGTTGGATGTCACTCACCTGTTGTGATTAGGCATGAGTTCATTCAGATTCTTTAAGAAACATGTCTATCTATCTGACTGTTTTATTATAATTCAGAATTATAGATAAAAAACTGAACACATCAGTGTAACTAGAAGAAAACAGTAGGCCTCCTTGCAGATGTTACCAGATTCACTCATTTATCTATCATCCACAACTACTGTCTAATTATATGCTGCTGATTTTGCTACAGGATTGACTTTCCAACCATCTCACTTATTTTTTTGGATTAGTGTTTGACTCATGTTTGATTCATGTAATCACAGGTCTAGTCAAGGACTCAGAGGCAACCAAACAAAACCAAACTTAAGCACAGAAACACTAAGCTTGATTCACTTGTCCTTTTCTCTACAGGGTGCCCCTGGTGCTCGTGGTTTCCCTGGTGCTGATGGAGCTGGTGGCCCCAAGGTGATTCTAATATATTTCACATATTGCAGTATTGCTAATTACAAGTACAAAGTTCCATTGATCACCAACTCTTTAGCCTCTTATGCTTAAGGCATTCCTGTCATCATGAAACTCATCAGCCACGCATGCTCTCTCTGTCATGATAGGGTGCCCCTGGTGAGCGTGGAGGCCCTGGAGTTGTTGGAGCTAAGGGTGCCACTGGTGAGCCTGGCCGCAACGGCGAGCCTGGTATGCCTGGATCCAAGGTAAGAGTTCTGGTTCCTTTTGTTTTTTCCTACATCACACAAATAGGAAGGATAGAGCCGAGTAGTCCGCCATCATAATATCAGCTGGCGAATTCAAGGTGGCCACCAATGAAATAAAAATATGTGAACAAGCTTCTCCCAAATTCGCAGTGTGTTCCATTGGGGAGCAAAAACCTTTAGACATCTATGATCTATAATCACAAAATTGGATGAGCATATGTTTCTAGAGCTTAATTATCTTCATTTCAGCTGAGATGAGCAGGTCGTCTTTAGCACTGAGGCTTGCCTTTAATTGTTACCTAGATATTTAGGTTTCTCATGCTGGTTTGGCCTGACACAACCACCACACCCACAAGTGGTGATCTTTCAGGGGTGTCCACTAAACGTGCCATAAACCTTTTGTATACTGTAATGTAGACAAAATACAGATTTATTTAAGCTTGTACTGCATCCATCTTCCTTTCTTCATTTTAGGGTATGACTGGTAGCCCTGGCAGCCCTGGACCTGATGGAAAGACTGGACCATCTGTAAGTATTCACCACCTAATGGCTATCTTGTGTGACATGAAAAATACATTTTCCAATTATTATATTTGTTACTAATTTACCCACCATTTAATCCAGCTTCAGTCTCATGCCTTATTAGCCATAAAAAGCAGCACTTTACACATTTGAATTAAATCATCATGGCCTCATTTAGGATCTTTGAATAATGGTACAAGCAGGCCATTCTGAAGATGATATTATAAGAATGTTCAGTTGAATGGATAACATAATGAGAGCAGATGTACAGTTGTTTTTTGCAGTCAGCAGAAGCAATACAAGAATGGCTGAAAATACACAGACCTACGTAATTTGTCTCTTGAACGAGAAACATGCTGATGTCTCTTCTCTTTTCCTGGCAGGGACCTGCCGGACAAGATGGCCGCCCCGGACCCCCAGGCCCTGCTGGAGCCAGAGGTCAGCCCGGAGTTATGGGATTCCCCGGACCCAAGGGTGCTGCTGTAAGAATGCTGTCCTTACTTTAGGCCAATTTAAAACCAATATGAGATCAGATCTTTTCGACTAGGCTTTTTGGAATGCATACAATAATTCAATTAACAAAGCATTTCAAATATGAAAAATGTACAGCCTTTGATTGCTGGAACCTCTTGATCACTTGATATCATCTGAGAACTGTCTCAATGTAATATAATGAAGAGGCTACAAGTCCCTCCCTGGTAATAGACTGAAAAGTAAATGCTTAGAATAGCCTGCTACATTCTCTTTTACTTTCTGCAGGGTGAGGCTGGCAAACCTGGTGAGAGAGGTGTGATGGGTGCCATTGGTGTTCCTGTAAGTATCTATATCACAGAATAAATAGCTTCTACAATTTGAGTCAATTTGATTATTCTCTCTCTTATAATATATGTTTTTGTACATATGTAGGGTGCTGCTGGCAAGGATGGTGATGTTGGTGCTCCTGGTGCCCCCGGCCCTGCTGTAAGTATTTCTTCGGACAATACCTCACACATTTCCCCTTATCACCCACTATCTTCTCCATTATCAAAATAGTGAAAATAAACCCGTTTATTAGATATACCTTGTTTTTGCACTCACTGGCCATTATGTCAGCTACAACTCTCTTATAGGTGCAGGTATATAGTAGGAAGGTATGTAGTATGTAGGTATGCAGTGAATGACTGTAGCTGTTGCTGTATGAGTTATCAGGCCTCCTGTACCCCATCCATCAGTGGACAGAATAACCACAGCTGGCCAGACAGTGTTTGGCTCATCACAGCAGTAAAGCAACTTAGTAGCAGGATGTTAAGAGTGTGTCATACCAAGTAAATCAACCGAAACAAGTTTATTTGCACATGTCATTGATTGGTTGAGAATCATCTTACAACCTAAAATATAACTATTAACAATGGTCTTACGATCTGAGTGACCAGTCTACACAGTCCTGCCAATAACTATTCATCCCACTATTCTGTGTTCAGTTATATGCGATTAGTGTCATTGGGTTTGTGCACGTTCAGCTTATTAACAAACCATACATTCCATTTTTGTCTATAGGGACCTGCTGGTGAAAGAGGTGAACAGGGACCTGCTGGTCCTCCTGGATTCCAGGTGAGGATCTATGTTTGTAGAAATGACCTCGAAAGTCTCAGCTAGTACATTTTGGGCTGATTCCTAAGATCAGTGCTCACATCACTTTGTTTTTCTTCTCCATAACAGGGTCTGCCCGGACCTCAGGGTGCTACTGGTGAGCCTGGAAAGGCTGGCGAGCAGGTGAGGCACTAGCCTAGATAATCCCTTGTGTTCAAACCTATTGCCTAGATGATTGTACCTAAAAACAGAACAAATATCAATATGCCTGAAAGACAAATGGTTTCAGAGATCAGTTGCATTGCCTGTCTATATAGTAACATTAACCAACTACCACCCTCTATTAATGATTTGATTAAAAGTGTGACTGTTGATGATACAGCCAAGACGATCTCTGTTTACAGGGTCTGCCTGGTGAGGCTGGAGCTCCTGGACCTTCTGGATCCAGAGTGAGTATTGACAGCATCCAGGATCTTATAAATACAGGATTCTACTCGACAAATGTGTAGGCCTCAGCTAGTTACACCCAAAGCCAAAAGCTAATGACCTTTTTCTATGACTTGTTTCTGCTCAGGGCGACAGAGGATTCCCTGGTGAGCGTGGAGCTCCTGGAGCTGCTGGTCCTGCTGGCCCTCGTGGTTCTCCTGGTGCAGCTGGTAACGATGGTGCCAAGGTAAGAGTCACTTGAGTGTCGCACCAAATGGCACCCGCCTAATTTATTAGGCACAGCAATAGACTGAGGAAGCCTCTTGGTTAGGAAGTTTCGCAAAGCCAGAGGCTGCATTTACTGTTATGCTACATCATGCTAGAATAAGACTTGCCTGCTACCTAAGCTAATCCAGGATGGCTTGCAAACGTTTTCTCTTTAAGTGTAACTAAGTAAAATACAGCAAATGTGACCATGCAGCCATTGTTACTCTTTTAGTTCAGCTATTTGTTGTCACAATAACAATGCTAATTCTTTCTTCTTAATTTCTCTGTGTCTCTCTCTCTCTGAATAGGGTGAGACTGGTGCTCCAGGTACTCCTGGCAATCAGGGTCCTCCTGGCCTTCAGGGTATGCCTGGTGAGCGTGGTGCTGCTGGTCTGCCTGGTCTCAAGGGTGACAGAGTAAGTGCCAGAAAGAAGGAGCTAGATTTTCTAATAAACCACTTTTAATCATTCAAGTCCTAATTAATTGGATTGAGTACATTTCCCTAACAAATGGTTGCTGGTAAATAGTTAGTGGTGTTGGATATATAAACCATTAGGAGACACTTTAGGATTAGCAACCCCTCAGGATTAGTTTATGATCTGGATAATCAGATTTATTGTGGTGTCACTAAGCATGACCATAATATGCAGTGCAAGAGGACATTCAAGATAATTTAGTCCATCACCATGATATGTAGGTGGAAAACACAAATCCAACATTGACCTATGATAGGCATTAAACTGGGAGAAACAGGATTTGAATCACATCAAGCCGGATTTGATGTGGGCCAAAGCAGTGCAGTTCTGGGACATATTGCCTGGCCCAGTTGTAGGGCATGTGACTTAAAAAAAGTCTGTCCGAAGACAGGAATGAAATGCTTCCCCAAAGACAGCAAGATGGCCCCTGCCATATCCCATAAATGTTTAACAGCACTGAAATTCAGAGCTTTGATTCTGACATTAATGAGAATATTAGTAATTAACCTCAAAGAGAAGAATGAGCAGATAATTAGGTATGTCTGCTTCTTAGCTGAACAATCAATGAGGCACAAATGAGGGAAGTTGCTGCACCTCAGCTGATATTTCAAGTCAATGCTTTGGGAAAAAGGAAACCTTTTAAGGAAGCTAACTTTTAGTGCACTATACTGACAAGCTATGTATATTCTCCACTGGTTAATGGCCATAAATTATAAAATGAAATTTTCACTGCAGTTGTCGCAATATCAGAATCTGGATTTCAACACTGTTAAAAAAAACCCAGTATCTCAATGCTCAATACGGAAACAATCAAGACTAACAAATTTTCTCAACATAGTTTTTGTACAGCTAAATTAACATGTGTATTATATTCAGGTTTTTTTGGAAATACAAAAGCCCTCAAATGTAGGCCAAATACAACATCAAGCTTTTTTCAGATCTATCTTAATACATAATTTAAAAGAATGAGAGTTAGAAGAGTGTACTGTTTGCCAAATTGCGGTATTAAAACTGTATTAAATCTTCAATACTTCAATACAATACTGTGCAACTCTACACTGCAGTAGAAATGTTGTAGCCTGCCTGTTTACAATGAAGCTTGGAGCTTAAATACGCCCGCAAATTTGATTACCCAAACCTCAGGCGTGTAATTGTAGCATGTATTAGAAATAAATTTGATTCTTCAGGACTCAAACACTACAATACAATACATGGAAAACTGATGACATATTGTCTCTCCTCTTAGGGTGACCAAGGTGCAAAGGGCGCTGATGGTACCCCTGGTAAAGATGGTATCCGTGGTATGACTGGACCCATTGGACCTCCTGGACCAGCTGGTGCTCAGGGTGACAAGGTTAGTCTGTTGAACTTCATATTCAATATCCTTGATCACTGAATGACCTGACTTCTTTGAGGCTAACTGTATTATCTCTATCTTCACTAAGGGAGAGCCTGGTGCTGCTGGACCTCTTGGACCTACTGGTGCTCGTGGACCCCCTGTGAGTGTCACTGTCAAACCCCACCATGACTTCCTTTCTATAAACAGAAGCATACATGCATACATATATTGATCTCACCCACTTCCGTCTGAAATGAGGGTTCTTTGATAGCAATGACCATTTGATATACAAAATAAAAATAGAAGGGGAGATACATTGTTTTCCCTGGAGAGCAACGTATCCTTGGAGAACATCAGGGCTGCATAATATGGACAAAAATAAACATAATTGCAATTATATTCTGCATATAATGATTACCATATTGGTACATCATATTGGTTAACCTTTGATTTGATTTGATTAGTCTGAGGTTGACCTGGATTATTTTGACAAATAATTGTTCACATTTGTTGGATAATGTGAATATTTTGGTTAAGGAACTTGGTTGTGAATGTTTTGGTTCCCATAAGTGACTCTAGTCCACTCCTAGGGCGAGCGTGGTGAGACTGGTGCCCCTGGACCTGCTGGATTTGCTGGACCACCTGTGAGTACCTGCATAAATTAACATTGAACCTGATCTTAGAACATCCTTTTGCATGTTGTTGTCTCATTCTGGTAGAAGCTAACCTGTCAGGTGACCTAATTACATCTAGAAAATCTGTGATTTTATGATGGTACCAATTCTGTAACATACAGTATGTGACTTTATCAACAGGCTGGCTAACAGTGTCTACTCATGTTACTTATACAGGGTGCTGATGGTCAGCCTGGTGCTAAGGGAGAGCCTGGAGATACTGGTGCTAAGGGTGATGGTGGTGCCCCTGGACCTGCTGGAGCCACTGGTGCCCCTGGACCTCAGGTACAGTCACATTCTGAACCCTCTGAACATTCTGAACAGAAGTATTTTTTTTCCCTCGACAAAGCAACTAGTAACAAAGCAGTTACGAAACAAAACTGCAAAACTGAAACTCAGATTTACAATATAATAATTCTCCTCTTCAGGGCCCCGTTGGTGCTACTGGACCTAAAGGTGCCCGTGGTGCTGCTGGACCTCCTGTGAGTATCGCTCTTAATTTTTTTGTGCATTTTTAATTGTTACTGGACTTAAAAATCTTCTAAAACGTAATCACATTCTCTTTTTTAAAGATTAATACAGATTAATACCGTTTTGACAAATCAATCCATCTCTCTCTTAAGGGTGCTACTGGTTTCCCTGGTGCTGCTGGCAGAGTTGGACCTCCCGGCCCCTCTGTAAGTTCTTCATTCCAGCTTAAAACAAAAGCTTCTTAACCAGCTGCGGTCATTTGTACAGCTCACTTGTCTCTAAAACAGAATTTTGGGGTTGTAACATCCTGGTTCAACACTTTACTATTCCATTTTTACTTTGTCACTCTCAGGGAAACCCAGGTCCCCCTGGACCTTCCGGACCCTCTGGAAAGGAAGGCCAAAAGGGCAACCGAGGTGAGACTGGACCTGCTGGTCGCCCTGGTGAGGTTGGTGCCGCTGGTCCTCCTGGTGCACCTGGTGAGAAGGGAAATCCTGGTGCTGAAGGTTCCCCCGTAAGTATCTTATACTGCCTGTAGATATATTTGGCTAACAAGCGGTTCACTCGCTCTGATACATAACTGTACAACAGCTGCCTGGGTACATATTGCCTTGAATTACACACCAGTGTCATCAAGTGCCAAATTAGCTTCATAATTGTTTTTCCTTTGCAGGGACCTGCCGGTACTCCCGGATCTCAAGGTATTAATGGACAGCGTGGTATTGTTGGTCTTCCTGGACAAAGAGGCGAGCGTGGTTTCCCTGGTCTCCCTGGACCATCTGTGAGTGTTCTAAATGATTAATCTAGAAGCATAGCCTTAGTATCTCCCGTCAGTTGACCAGAATGTTAAATGTTCATGGAACATTAAATCAGTGATTGACCCAAGCAAATGCTCTTGTCCTCTTCTAGGGAGAGCCTGGCAAGCAGGGACCTGGTGGCCCCGGGGGTGAGCGTGGACCTCCTGGACCCATGGGACCCCCTGGACTGGCTGGAGCTCCCGGTGAGCCCGGTCGTGAGGTGGGTACATAAATATGTAGATCTTTACTTGTTGCAAGACTCTTGCAGATAAATGATTGACTTTACTTCATGGTAGATTAGTAATGTACTTTCAAGTATGATGTGATCAGGACAAACTTGACTTCTGAAAATTTGTCTCCTAGGGTACTCCTGGTAACGAGGGTGCTGCTGGCCGTGATGGTGCTGCTGGCCCCAAGGTGAGCCAAGCTCATTATATCCTCAAACATCACTTGCCCACCATCAGCTTTTTACAGTTTACTCAAATTATGCCTCAAATTCTGAACACTTTCTCTTTCTGTGGATCTGTTTAACTTTTGTTTACCAATTCCTCTTTGCATTTCATAGGGTGACCGTGGTGAGACTGGTGCTGCTGGTGCTCCTGGTGCTCCCGGACCCCCTGGTGCTCCTGGACCCGTTGGCCCTGCTGGAAAGACTGGTGACCGTGGAGAGTCTGTGAGTGGTCATTCCAAAGTTGAAGCAAACAAACCGTCCTCAGTCAATTAACAGCAAAGACAGCAAACCAATGTTCATTTCTTTACTCTTTCAGGGTCCCGCTGGTCCTGCCGGTGTTGCTGGCCCAGCTGGTCCCCGTGGCCCTGCTGTAAGTTCTTACTGTTATTATTCCATCATTACCACATCATTACCTATTTTGCCCATTACAAAGTAAAATCATGGCGATGTAAGTCCAGGATTTTGAAAACACAGACCTTCTGCCTGAAGAGTCTGCACCATTGCCAAATAAACAATCAACAACAGCTAATTTAACCAATCCACATGTCCCGATGGCTTACACTTCATTTACTTTGCTTGGTCAAGAAATAGTTGGCAGAAACCTTATAATCCATTTGAAGACCTGGTCAAATCAATATAGCCTCTAAGCTAAACTCATATCCCCATATGCCACTGTACAGGGACCTGCTGGAGCCCGTGGAGACAAGGGTGAGACTGGAGAGGCTGGAGAGAGAGGCATGAAGGGACACAGAGGATTCACCGGAATGCAGGGACCCCCTGGACCTCCTGTAAGTAACATCTCCTTTGCATGATGGAAAATGCAACAACGGCCGCTCTTACTGCAGTATTTAAAACTAAGACCACTGCTATATGCTTCACAGCAGTGAACTATATACTGCACATAAATGCTGTGGCTGAGCCTCAAAAGAGAATGACTGACATCATTTGGTTTATGTTCCATTGTAGGGACCTTCTGGAGAGGCTGGACCTGCTGGGGCTTCTGGTCCCGCTGGACCCAGAGTGCGTATTTTCCTCCATTTGTGTTTCTACTGCTTTTATAAATAAGATAATTACACCAATATCACAGTTTTCTCTTGTTCTCTGTTCCTCGACTGTTTGATTGACGTAATACACATGACTTGCTGCAGTGTTCATATAATCTGTTTCCCCACTTTGTATTAGGGACCTGCTGGATCAGCTGGTGCCGCCGGTAAGGATGGTATTAGCGGACTTCCTGGACCTATTGGACCCCCTGGACCTCGTGGTCGCAATGGTGAAATTGGACCTGCTGTGAGATACTCTTACTTTTGTCTAAATTTTGAATTTTCCCAAACCTGTTCAGGCCTCCACTTTACAGCCCTCTTTCGGCCATCTTTTGCTTTAGGGACCTCCTGGACCTCCCGGACCCCCTGGTGCTCCTGGACCCTCTGGTGGTGGATTCGACATTGGCTTCATTGCCCAGCCCCAGGAGAAGGCCCCTGATCCCTTCCGTCACTTCCGTGCTGATGATGCCAATGTGATGCGAGACCGTGACCTTGAGGTTGACACCACCCTTAAGTCTCTGAGCCAGCAGATTGAGAGCATCCGCAGCCCTGATGGCACCAAGAAGAACCCTGCCCGCACCTGCCGTGACCTGAAGATGTGCCATCCTGACTGGAAGAGTGGTACGTAAATCATAGCACTTCTTCCGGAAGCTTGAATTAGGCAGTCATTTGTTTTCACATGAAAGAGACTTGTCCTAACTTGGTGTAATGAAAGTAGGCCACTTCAGAACCCACCGGACCTAGATACTCTGAAGATTTAACCTTGCAGTTGTTGCACAGGCCTTTTGACACTTTTGTTCTACCCAAAACAGGCGAGTACTGGATTGACCCCGACCAGGGCTGCAACCAGGATGCCATCAAGGTCTACTGCAACATGGAGACTGGCGAGACCTGCGTCTACCCATCTGAGGCCGAGGTACCCAAGAAGAACTGGTACACAAGCAAGAATATCAAGGAGAAGAAGCACGTCTGGTTCGGAGAGGCCATGACCGATGGCTTCCAGGTGAGAGCCCTCTTCATGTCTCCATTCACTGAAAGACTTTTCTCAACCCAAAGACATTTTCTCAACCCAATTTTGTCTCTCCCTTCCCCTTCAGTTCGAATATGGTGGTGAGGAGTCCAAGGCTGAGGATGTCAACATCCAGCTCACCTTCCTTCGTCTCATGTCCACTGAGGCCTCCCAGAACATCACATACCACTGCAAGAACAGCATTGCCTACATGGACCAGGCCACAGGCAATCTTAAGAAGGCTCTGCTGCTCCAGGGCTCCAATGAGATTGAGATCAGAGCAGAGGGCAACAGCCGCTTCACATACAGCGTCACTGAGGATGGCTGCACGGTGAGTAATGCCACCTTTCTTACTGTGAGCACTGATATATTTCAAAAGACAAACTGTGTTGAAAATTAAAGATTGATTTGAAGATTTGGATTCAGGAAAAATGTAACCTACCAGTAGCTATTCTGCTAACAAAGCACAGCTGAGGTCATTTTACATTTGAATGATAAATCTATTAAGCTAATGTCTTAGCACAGATGAATCATGTTATTGATAAAGTATACTTGAGTAGTCAGTTAGGATTCACTGAAAACCCTTCAAAAACAAGCTTATATCTTTATTGTTATTCTTTGATACTGATGAGCCTTTTTCTTGTTTAATTCCTGCAGTCACACACTGGTGCATGGGGCAAGACAGTCATTGACTACAAAACAACGAAAACATCTCGGCTGCCCATTATTGATATCGCTCCTATGGACGTTGGTGCACCCAATCAGGAATTTGGCATTGAAGTTGGCCCAGTCTGCTTTTTGTAAAAAAGAAATCTGGACTTGAAATTGTTTGTGTGTTGTGTGTGTGTTTTTTCTAGCAGTCATCTCTCTAAAATCTTTTCTATGCATTAAAAAAAAGCCCTAGACTTCGATTTGGCTGTCCGAATGGTCCGCTTGCTTAGAACTGCGCTTTAGAAGACAGTGATTGTGTGTTATCAAGCTCTTTTTTTGGGGACCACTATTTTATCACCATCAACACCGAAGATACTTTAGAAGACACATTTGTTTCACTGGCAACGAGAAAATAATATATACCTGTAAAGCGTAAAATCCCCCTGGAGATTTAAAAGGAAAAAAGAAAAAACGAAAGAAAAACTGACAAAAACCATCAAAGATGCAGGTGACTTTTTATACCACTGAGGAAGGACAATGAAAAAACAAACGAACCAACAAATGCTTTGTACCATGTTCAGGTGTTAAATAAATCTGTAAAATGACATGAAAGTGTCTTGTGTTCTACCCATCAGAACAAGTGGCCAGCAGGCCCGAAACGTCATTGTTCCTTTCAAGCATCCCAGAAAGAACAGAAATAATAAGAGACGGGGGTTCAACGTCGTTGTGATATCTTATGGCTACCTCAGAAAAGAAACCTACGTTATTACCCAGTGTTGACCAACACCAGGTTAGGATTTTACACAGCGAAAGTATGGTGAAACAAGCAAGTAACAGCTGCAAAAGGTGCTATTTCATAAGGGTCCTGTCAGTGGGGTGTGTGTTAGAGTTGTGCTTTTTTTTTTAAAAGTAATGTATTGTTTGTCACTCTTGCTCACAGGGCCTTTGGTGCTAAAATCATCTTGTCTTTCTGTCCAGTTGTAACAAATGCCTCTCTTGCTAAAGTGCTTCGCTGCAGTCTCTGCAGCAGGTATAGGGAATAGCAATACAGCTTTGATGCACATAGTCTTTTCAAGCGTAGAAATAAGCAGGTGGAGTCTGTTCTTTTTTCGTCCCCCCAACACCTTTTGACACTTTTTGGTTGTTGTCTTTTGGTTTCTTTACAAAATCCCCCTCATGTTGCTCATGTTGTCCAGTGGTTACTTGCCGTGCCCCCCTTTCTTACCCATTTTTGTATTCGGATCTGTTGTTTTTGTTTTTGTTTTTGTTTTGTTGCCAAGGGTTTAAAAAAAAGGACTAGCAAAAGAAATAGAGAATTCCCCCAAAACTAGCGAGAGACGCAGACACACAAATAGGGGAGGGGGGTTAAAACAAGAGGATCTGTACCTATTTTGTATATGTATAATAATTTGAGATGTTTTTAATTATTTTGAATGCTGAAATAAAGCATGTTAAGTGGTCGACCTTATGTTTGTCAGAAGTGATCTTGACTCATCCCTGATTGCCCAATGGACTTGAATGAAGCACAGCTTGCACCTGTTACAGTTGTTTTGACTGAAAGGAAGATTAAAGAAAGTATCAGAAATGGCTGTCTTACAATTGTACTTTTTGTCCCGAAAAAAACCCTTTAAACTTCAATTTGAGCAGCACTTGCTTAGCAGTGAAGTTTTTGAAGTTTTGTAAAGACTAGCATAGGCTGTTTTTCTGCAGTCGATTAACATACCTGCACCGTCTCCAGGCTTCTATTGTTAGGAATCCAGTCGAAAATTATTGAAAATCAAATCGTCCTGTGAATCCCATCCGTGGACGAAAACTCTGGAAATTCCTCTCTCTCGGATTAAACCTCCTCGACAGAAAACGATCGTTCACAACCGAACGCAGTCATATTGCGACTCCTTTCGGCGTCATCCGGAAGACCACTGTAAATCCTCAGTCACACAAAAGTATTCCAACATTAGTTCCTTTCAAACCGTTTGGTGCAAAAGGTGTTGTGTGTCTCTCGGTGGGCTCTCGAATGATATGATCCTGGTGGAGTGGAGTGGAGTGGAGTGAAGTTGGTACTGGTCTTGCCTGATACAAGAGAGCCATTGTGTGGCTCGGTATGTGAGGCTTCCGCAGTGGGGGCTCGCTTAAACACCACTCATTCCCCCTACCTTCATTCATTCAATAACATTAGGTGTTTTGGTGCTCTAGTGCTCAGTTTCGCACACTGCTGTGAAGAGAGGCTTATTGGAGCCTGTGGACTCTGTTTCCAGCCTACTGAGGAGTCAAGGCTTTGTTTGGAGTCTCCACAGAGTACTAGGCCCTCCTGCACATGATCAGCACGAGCATGAACTGGGACTGAAGTGGTGTCCCACTTTGTTTGTGATTAATTACCTCTTAGTGATTGGCAGAGAAAGTTTGCTGCCCTTTTCGAATGGAAACCAACAGCATGGGACTTGAAGTGTGAGAAATGTGAAAAAAGGTTAACAGACGGGGTTTTTTTGCTGCAGTTGTGTTGGTTTGAACTTCTTGAAAATCCAAGGGTGGTCAAAATCAATAGATAATAATGGAGTTAACAACAACAACAAAAACAGCGCTGTCATTATTTAAGATGCAAGTATATGTTCTGGGTCAGCATGAGTCCAAGTCTGGAGATCTGAATGAGTATCAGTCCACTGGGTTTTGATAGAATGTTGAAAGTAGAACTACCAAGGTTAGCTTCTGTGGAATTTCTCACCAATTTATTTATGTTCAATTCCAACCACTAACATAGACTCCCCCAGTCACACAGTGCTCCATTGCTGACAGGGTGAAGGTTTCTTCCAGTTTACATGAAACCACTCACCACATCGACACTAACACATCACTGGGCAGCTAAACATGTTTGAGGCACAACAGTAATTGCTGAATCAGTTATACTATCTAACACATGGTGAGTGATGGGAAACCAAGGTCAGTTATTCTCTCTTAGAATCCTGACTATGAATTCGCTTTCTCCTAATGGTGGAGTCAACACTTAAATAGTTATTTATATCCAAATATAGCCAAAAATGTAACAGTGCAGTGTCACATGCACTTATACACTATATGGACAGTGTATTGGGACACCTGACCATTAGACCAACAGACTTTAATGACATTGCATTTAAATACATAGACTTTTACATGGTCTTTATCATTGCAGCTATAACAGCTTTCACTCTTCTCAGAAGGCTTTCCACAAGAGTTCGGAGTTTCTGTGGGAAGTTGTGCCCATTCATTCTGTAGAGCATTTATGAGGTCAGACACTCATGTTGAGCAAGAATGGGGTTTCAGTCATGCCCATGGGAATCATTTAGAGTTTTGTCCCAATACTTCTGTGCATATAGTGTATGTTCCAGGGCAACAGTTCAGTCTGAGTCAGATTTGTTGAAGGTTGATGAAGTAATTGGACGGTTAGACAGTGTTGTTAGTAAAGAATGCAATCCTGTGATTTGGGTGAATTAAGTGCAGAATTCCGCTATTTTCTGGTTCTATTTTGAAAGTTAGGAATAGCAATCAGTGGGTTTATAAGTGGTTACATGGACGAAAAGAAAAAAGAAAAGCAGGATTAAATAAAGAGAGAAAAAAGCTAGAAGTTAGCTTTTTTCATGGGGACCTAACAAAGCAGTTTTAGCTGCAAACAGCCTTCTACAAAAGGACAGATAAATGTGGTCATCTAACACAGAGTGTCTACACCAGGGCTATTAAACTACAATAGCGAGTGGGCCGGATATGAAAGTCACTGGGGGTTCGGGGGCCACAGAATTTCATGCTGTCCAGACTGTCGATCCCGGCGGAGTGGGGAGAGGGGGTTTCTTACGTGGAGGGTGTTTTTCGCGAAACACCCTCTGCGTCGGCCCAAATTTACCATCGGCCCGGTATGCCCAATGACCAGTCCAGCACTGTGTCAGTGCTACTTTAACCTAGCCGTTTTAACGATGTCCGGTTCTAAACGAGAACTCTGAACTCTCTTTAAGTCGTTAGAGTAGATACATCACCGAGCTAAAACTACAAAGATTTTCCCCTCGCTGTGTGTGTGACCGGATTC
>JBBPCY010000028.1:9992732-10023929 GCA_037974405.1 Brachyalestes nurse | reverse complement strand
GCGGCGAGGTGAACGGGTCCCCTTGTGTGAAAACATCCAGAAAAAATATATTTATTGCCATAAAAAAGCAAAAAAAGACAGAGGATATTTGCAGTTTCCACGTTATTGTGGGGATTTCCACATAAAACTACAAAAATCTGCATGAGACTGAATCCGCGACTCCTGATCTGTGTAAAACTGGGGGGATTATTGTAACAGAAAAAGAATAAAATTACAACCATCAAACTTCTTTTTTCACTGTTTTACAGCTTAATGTTCGGAGCAGCTCTTCAGGAAGGTGGGATAAAACACAGGAGCTTGATTTGGGCCAGAGAGTATAACTACTTCAGCAACTTCCCCAAATCTTCTTTCACAGGATATGAGAGAATATTATGAAATTCAGTAATCAGTGCTGACTACATCCCTCCCATGTAACACCAACCTGATCCCAGCAGCACGTTTTACCAGAAATGTGAGAAACTTTAACAAAAAAACAAACATACACAACGTCACAGATGACTGAAGGTAAATGTAAACGAAAAACGAATTGATTTAATCTGCTCTTCAGAAGATTCTGCTGCTGCGGATGGTTCAGAAGTTCTGGTTCCTCTTGCTGATTCTGCAGAACGGAGCGTTACAGGAAATCCTTTCCACAGGCAGTAAGACTGTATAACTCTTCCCATTCTGTAGGTGACCTTCTTCAGTCTTTATGTCATAAAGTTCTCATTCGGATTGTGCAATATAACAGTTTTTTCATCTGTTTTTAATTCATTTTATTGAATTTGTCATAGTTTCATGGCACACACACTTTTCATAACCACATGCACTAATAATCTGTTGTTTTATTTTATGTTATAGTTTTTTATTATTCCGTTTGCACTATTACTACTGTGTTTTGTATTTTTGTTTGTTTTTTTTGTCTTATCTTTATACCTTATCTTGTTGCACTGAGCATGTTTACGACAAAAGAATTTCCCTCTGGATAAATAAAGTTCTTTATCTTATCTTATCTTATCTAAGTACGGCAGCGCTGACCTAAAGAGCACCAACGGACTGTATGAAGACGGATGACGTGTTAAGAATACAGGCGCTAAAGCATTAAAGAACTTTAAGGTCCCAACAGCACAGGTAAGAATAGAATAGAATGGAATAGAATGGGTTTTATTGGCACTATACACATGTACAATGAGATTAAAAGCAACTCCTTCAGTGCAGACATTGTATGTAGAAAAATAGCACAAAAAAATGGTGCAAAAAGTTGTATATACATGAAAAGAATAAATGAGGTTTTATATACAGTGTGATATGCAGTGTGGGTTACTGTACACTATTTAAGTGTTGCACAGTAATGATGGTCATGTACAGTAAGCAGTGGATGTTGGAGATGAGAGTAATGATTATTGCACAGTATTTTAACACTAGAACCGCCAGACCCCCTGCTGCAATAACGTCAGCGATGCTAAGATGTCATTTCTAGAGCTGTGAAGTGCCTCATTCCATCTTCTTTTTTAAATAATAATGGAGACTTGACAAAAGTGTTTAAAATATATATTTGTGTGTGTTTTTTTCACTCACATCCACAGTGATCTCTTCTCCTTCCGACTCTCCCTCGCTCAGATCCAGGCTTCTCTGGTCGTCATATATCTTTTGTACGGGTCCATGTCTTAAATTTCGCAGTATTTTA
Organism: Brachyalestes nurse; assembly: GCA_037974405.1. NCBI lineage: Eukaryota > Metazoa > Chordata > Actinopteri > Characiformes > Alestidae > Brachyalestes > Brachyalestes nurse. The sequence goes on along the minus strand of JBBPCY010000028.1, from coordinate 10,022,266 downwards.
ATTGATGATGTGCTGTAAAAGTCTGATGGCGTCACAAGCGTCTAGCGTTGCTAAGCAACCGGCCCGGTGGGCGGGGCTTGGCGTGAAAAATGACAGCTGATCTAAATGAGGGGGTAAAAATGACTCCTCGGTGGTTCTCGGTATAAAGGGTCGTATTTATTATTCTTTTTATCACACACTCACCAAAATCCACTAGATGATTAATAAAACCATTTTAGGAAAAGTCATGAACTTAAAGATGTAGGGGTTTTATTTTAACAGAACTACAAGCATTTAAAAATGCCAGGGGGGTAAAAATGACCCCCTTGGCGGTTCTAGTGTTAGTCGTCGGTCCACAGTCCGTGATGTTGGCTTGTTTTGTTATCTGCTCCAGTCTCGTTAGTTCTAGTTTTGAGTTTTTGTTAGGCCCTCGTGCCTGTTTTTTTATTATAAATAAAAGTAGTAAAATGGATGTCTGCCTTTGCACCTGCCCTCATTTCCAAGAGACAGAGTACCGTGACAGGGGCATAAAATCAGATGATTCTTCTTCATATTTCTTGCATGGAAAATGCAGCACTATATGTCAAATCTCAAGGCAGATAACTTGGCTAGAAAAAATATAATTTATCATTGAATAACATGTTATTTAAAGCTCCAATTGTAAGAGTATTTGTGTAGTTTATATCTTGGTCCACATTGTGAATTAACAGTTATATGACAGTGGATCTAAGTCTTTGATTAGTAGTGTATGTGAGGCCTGTATTGTATGTTATGAATGTGTTTTGGTCCTGTTTGCTCTGTTCACACCTGATGCTTTGATGCACTTGATGAAAGTTTCCATGTGCTGGTCACATTTCGCTTCATCAGCATAGAAATACGAAGGAGCATCCAGCACACTCTCCTGGTTATCAGCCGTGAAGTCCCTGCCACTGTGGGCCGCTGAAGAAACAAAAAGAATGGGAACAAAAAAGTTTAAAAAAAGTCTCTCTAAAGTCAAAGAACTGCTGGAATAAACAGAGGTCCTTACCAGGGCTTTCCTTTTCTGACACCAAACCATCTGATCTGACAAAGAAGAGGGGAACATATTGCTGAAGTGTTTCTATAACCCTGCAAGTTATCACAAGAAAAACATTATTTTTGAGTCAAGTCAGTTCATATTCACCAGAACAGCCCAACAAAATATACAATAAAACATAACGTTGTTCTGGTATGCTGACAGTGACACTGAACTGAATGGAACTGAACTTTTTTGTAACAAAACCTTAATGAAATGATGGTAGCAAGTTGTCTGGATATCTGTCAGGTTTTTTTGTTATCTTTACCTTGCATTTGACTGGACCTACCTGCAATAGACTAATTGTCTATTAATTCTAGTTAATTTTTCCCAAACACTTGTATCACTAATAATAATAAAATGCAATATCCACCTGTTTAGTAAAGTCCCACCATTGATTACCTTTCTTTGACAAAATATATTTTATTGGACATGTGTGAATTGCAAAACCGGAAGCAAATTAGATTGTTAGGTGAACATTAGGTTCAGGCATAGTTTTGTTGTTTTTACATACTTTTAGTATTGCTTTTAAATATTTTTATTGCGGAAGTTGTACACATTTTGGATGTAAAGAAAGCTTCACTTGGCATGTCATTTTGGCCTCCTTTGCAACGTGAATAGTTTTCATGTCCATGCCTCATTGCTCACTATCAGCTCAACACAGAATCCTAACATTTCATAGAGAACTAATAGGAGCCTGTTGGCTGATAACATAGAAAACTATTTGATTATATGAATTAAAAATATCAAATACCAAAATGTAAATCTAGTACTTATCCTACTCCAAACTGGCAGAAACTCTGTACAGAGTAATTTACAATTTATTCATGTGACAGAGGTAGAATGTATCATTAGGTGTCAAGCCCAAGGACCCTTCTTGGAGTACCATGGTGTGCTAACCTAAGCCCTGCCTGAAGAGATGGGTCTTCAGACCACGTTGAAAAATACTGAGCAAGTATACGGCATGAAGTTCAGGGGTGCGTCACCACTAGGTTTGTTAATAATTTCATCTATGGATAATCTATAGCATGCCATCTAAATAAAGTGGTATAGAAGTAACTATAATAATAACATAATGGCCAACATGAAGGAACTCACTTTGAGTTTGACAGTCATTATAGCCTTAAACTACTGATTTATGAAAAGTAATTTTTCAGGGAAAAAAATTATTTTAAAAACATAACAGTTCATTTTTTGTAAGTATATAATGCTTACTACACTCAACTGCAACTATTTCCATCCCATTGGAGCTAATGGGCTTCATGCCAAACGCAAATGGATAATCCAAACCTCATTTTGCACTTTCGCTCACACTCACTGCCGACATTCTGACACACTCTAAAGTTTTACTGTAGCATATGAATTATGTAAGCCGTTCCCTGAACTCTAGTAAAGCAACCACTACCATGCCGACCCCCCAAGGCGCATTTTGACATCTGTGAACTTCCAACATGAAGGAAATGTGGGGAAGCCTGTTCATTAGTGGCCATGTTTGACTTTAACAGGCTCCAAGTGCACAGCTAACACTTCAGTGCTCTGATGCTAAGCGCTGGAGAGTAGAAAAGAAGCACGGACATGTGGGTTCCGCCGCGGGCCGATTAGGGGTCCGGTTCATTTCATTTTTCAAGGTCCAGAATACTTGGTTAACCTCTAAATACACATCTCGACCCTTCTGTCCTTGGAAAGAGTTTCAGATAACCTGGGTTACAAGCAATTTGACCAATATTTCAAGCAGATATTAAAATCTTTGGGATGTTGCTCTGCCGTGGTCTATAAATTAGGGCTCTGCATATTATTAATCTTGCTATATTTGTAACCCCACAGAAATAAATGATAGTTGAAGAAATGTCCTCTGTGCAGCAGAAGAAATATTAATGTGTGTGTTCTATATGTGATCTATAATAATTGTATGATCTATATCAGAGAAATATAATTCAACACCATTCTAACACACTCTACATTTCCACAAGAGCGACTGGCAATTTTAGCAGCTATGGGCTACATTTTTTGTCAGTATGAATACTTTAGATTTTTGCCCTCATTCTTTGTGTACATGCGATAAATATACTTATATAGGTTCATATATACAAATACATATATATTTTCAATACACACACATCCATATTTATATTTTTAGATTATTTGTATAGTTTTTATTCTATAGTTTTGCTACTCTTACCTTTGTTCTGCTCACTTTCTGCCGTAACAATGCAAATTTCCCACAAAATCTTATTTTAAATAAGCCATGGCTGCTATGAGTGAGTTTGTGTAAGATAAAAGTGCCAGGTTGCTAACAAGAGTTTGCATGAAAGTTTGGTTAGATGCTCTTGGTTTTAAGGCTTAAATCTTAACACAAAGCATTTTTTACTTTGTTGTACAATTTGTAGCTTTCAGGCACAAACGACTAGTCGAACAAACAAAGCAATGGCAATCAATAGTTCAGCAGAAGAGTTGGAAAGATTGTTTGCAGTAGCATGTTGCAATGTGCTGAGATAACTTCATATGTGATACAGTCCTTCAGGGTAGACACTTCTAGACACCACACATACAGCATAATAACAACAATAATGAGAAAAGAATCATAATAATTCATATTATCCTTTATGTCATGTTACCCTTTAGAATTTCTCCATAAAGAAATAATGTGCAGCATCTTTATTATTATGTGCAACAGTCTGCAATATCACTGCACATGTCACTATTTATGCAATAGTCTTATCATGTGCAATATCACTACTTACGACACTATTATGTGAAATAACAGACTTGATATAGAGAACAACTCCAAATCACCACTGTATTAGTGTTAACAGTAATTTTATTTATTTATCTATAATATTTAAATCCATCTATCTTACTGACCCCAGCATTTTGTGTAGAGATCATAATGTATTTAGTACAGAGTATTTGCGATATTTTTTATTGTTCTTGTCTCTGTGTCTCTGTAAGTCTGTGCTGTAATATAAGCAATTTCCTCCCGGATCAATACAGTTTTCTGATTCTGATTCAGAAAATCTAGAACACTCCAGTGGATTCCTGACCTTTTTTCAGAGTCCAAGAAGGTCATCTGGCACTGTGTTAAGCATGACTTTTAAAAATCAAGTGAAAATAGCAATTACTATGATAGACATTATAGAAGCCTTTGATAAATTATGTCCTGCCTAGGCAATGATAGTTAAATGCGGGACACTGTCCGCCAAGCCAAGACACTTTACTGTGAGACATTAAATTGGCAAACAATGGTTCAGCATACAGACTGGTGAGAGGTCATTCAGCTTAAAGATGGTAAACAGAGATAGCAAGTAAGCTAATTGTCTTGACTTCAATAGTGATCAAAAAGCTACATAAACGTAACACATAACACAAAAATGAGTGGAGTCGTTAAACACGAGTGAGAATTATCATGTTTCGAAACTGTTTAAACTTCTTTAAAATTGGGTCATTTAGTTGGCAAAGGAATAGGAGCATAACTCTCTGTACCGTAAACCGGTTAAACAAAGACTTGAAAAGAGGACATTCATCATAAAAAGACATGTACAATTGTTTAAACCAACAAATTACACATTTAAAATTAATTCTGAAAACTAAACTGAACAAAAGAATATATAGTCATACTTTTTACAATATCTAGAGAGCCAATTCGTCTCCCCTCTAACTCTGAGAACGAAAAAATTGGACAGTAATTCCCATCGTAGGAACATAATAATACTGTTAATACTTGATTTACTGCTTCATTGTTCACATGTTCTGTTTCATAATCATCTTCACCTCAAAAAATGTTAGTTTGTCTGTTTCCTCTCATATGTAAACAAAACCTCATATGTAATTTTTAAATATAAATGGAAAAAAGGGCATTAGCCCCCAAAAAGGAGGGTGGTGCTGTGACCAAAAGCATTTTTTTTACTATTGGCCTATAAAAAATACAATGATTACATGATTAATTGCCAAAAGTAATGGCCAGATTACTAATTTACCCTGTAATTAATGTAATATTGTTTATCTGCTGCTAGGGCCTGGGTTCTACAACAATGGAAGGCCTCGCTGGAATGCAGGCTCTGGTCAGGATGACCAGCAGAAAGGCTGCATATTGGATGCCAACTCATCCTCACATGCCACATCCTCCATTCTCTTTATATTGCACTCTTGGTAATGCTGAAACGCTGAGCACTCACTTCTGCGTAACATTGTTACTGCGTCCGTCGGGGTGGACAGTAATGCAATACTGATAGAGGCAGAGACTCTAAAACACATACACATGATGAACATAAATTAGCTTTTATTAGCCAATGGCCAGCCTGGGTCTTCTGCGGTCGTAAAAAGCATTTCCAATAAACGCTCCATTAGAAGCCTCTCACTTCCCAAGGCTGGGAGCGCCCCCCTCAGGTCCGTAGAGGGCGATGCAGCGGGGGTCTTTAGACCCCACATAATTGATCTGTCCGCATGTAACCTTAGCAGACATTCTCTAAAGTGACTTAGATGTCTGTCAGCTGTGTCTAATGTGAAAGGAGCGACAAGGAAAAAGTAGATTTATTGGAACTCCCTTTATGTTCGTCCTCTTTTTCTTCTCTCTCTCTCTCTCTCTGTCTCCTCTCTCTCTGGCTGTCTGTCTCTCTCTCTCTCTCTCTCTCTCTCTCTCTCTCTCTCTGTGTGGGCAGTGTGTTTCCATTATATTTCAGCCAGAAGACCTTTAAGTGTTCTACTGCTTGCTCTCTTATTTAGAAAAGGTCAATAGCTGCGATGAATGAGTACAATTTACTGCAACCAAATGTCATAATATTGACATAGCGGTGACATAAAGGTGTCGTAAGCCGTGATATAATGGTGTTATCATATCAGAGGCAAACACAGCCCTAAGGGATTCAGAGTATGGGATTTAGAGAATACCTTGGACCAACAATGCCTCAAAGAAAGGAATAGTTTGGATAAAGTAAAATTTGCGCAATTTTCCAGTCCGGATGTAGGCAGTCAGCCAAGTTTAGAATCAGTTTTGGCTGTTTAGCGCAGAAGATGTGAAACTAATGTTGCACAAACACTAGGGGCCCATTTCCCAGACAAGACTAGGCCTGGACTTTATTTCTTGTTCAGTGGAAAGTCTCCATTTGCAATACAGCGCAGTCTAGAACTAGGCTTAAGCTCCTAAGTCTGAAACTTTTTCTAAGTAAAAAAAGTCAGAAAGATGCGGCGCCGCTGTTTTATTCAAAGATTACTGCTGTTTTTCTAATACAACCCACTAATCGATTAAAGTTTTATCACAGTTTTAATTCCACCTTTCTTTGTTTCTACCAATAAACTTTAATCACCTTATTTGCTTCACTCTATCTTTCATTGTTTCTACCTTTAAAATGTTATCACCTGATTTGCTTAACTCCACCTCTTTGTTTCAACCAATAATTACAGGATTAGTAATCTCTAATTAATATTAGGTCGAAAACCAATAAGATTTTATCACCTTATTTGCTTAACTCCACCTCTTGGCACCTCCAGTCTGGCCTTCAAAGACAAATGCATGTCCAATCTGGCCTTCAAGACCATCTTACATAGTAAGGCATTGTGCCACCTCCTACCTTAAGGGACCTGTGGGCGCTTTCCTCCACCTTTCAAGCTCACTGTACGGGGCATTTGGTCAGACATTAGTTTAAACTTAATTGTATGGGATTTTACATTAAAACCCATATAATTCTGCCATGCCAATCACTGTCAATCAGTAAAACACTGCTTCACTAGAAGTCAATAATCTTTTCTGTTAACACAGCTCCTAAACTTAACCTGATGAAACTGCATACAGCTCTTTATTAAGACATGTGGATGTGGTTTAGGACACAGTCATGACCATTAAGAGCCATTTCAAACAACACCAGGGCTGCAGAGGGCTGATCCTGGATCAGATTCTTCCATATTTACGGTGGTCATTGTCACAAAAATTGATTCTGCATCAGGCTGCCCGGCAGCATTTTTTATGTGATTTCCTTTGTAGCTCACCTTTGCATTTCTCATACATTTGCTAGTGTCATAGAAAACAACATTTATTTTCTGGCCAAACAGACAGTCGTGCTTGTACTTCATCGACTTCCCAGTTGTTAGTTTGTATCTCCTCTTTTCATGTTGTGGTGACATTTAAACCAATCAGAAATCAGTGATGCAGTCAGCTCAGCTGCGGCCCACTTTTGGCCCTGCCATCAAGCAGCTCGGGTATGGCTTGGGTACAGGTCACTTTATTTGCAATGGAAAAAAACATTTGTTTGTGGTACGGCACGGTTCCTGGTGCCAGTGAAAAAGCACCATAAGCTGCAAAAATGTTCTGAATTCTGAATTCAGCCGAGTCTGTCCATTCATGCTGAAGATATACTGTATAGCCCACACTGAGGACTGTATAACTTCCTGAAGAGTGGTGTTCCGTCCCTCTAGTAGCATTCCACTTGTAGGATCCATGAAAAATGCACTGAATCTGTTCTGGAGTAGCTTGGTGGTCCAAAACCTTAATAAGCAAGTTATGTTGGTTTGTGTTTTAATTTGTCACCCATCTGCTCCATTTACAACAGGGAAACACAATCAGGAATGTAAATGATGCAAAATCAACCTTGAACTTAGCCTTCACCATCCCCAGACATGAATATCATCAAAAATCTGATTAGATGTTAAATATACTGTGCAGTGAAGTTGGCCTATGAATATTTCTGAATTAGAAGCTTTCTGCAAAGGAAAGTAGGCAAACAAATCCTAGAGGAGAAATACTGTTAGCTGGTTTCAAGAAACATTTGGAAGCTGTGATTTCAGCCGAAGGGGGTCTTACTGAGGACTTACTGAGAGAATCCGTATTAACTGTATATGTATGAACTTTAGATAAAGTGTTCAGGGTGCCCAAACTTTTGCATACCTCAATCAATCAATCAATCAATCAATCAATCAATCAATCAATCAATCAATCAATCAATCAATCTATCTATCTATCTATCTATCTATCTATCTATCTGTTTAGTCTAGTTTTTGAAGGCTGGTTGTTGAAAAGATGTGTAAGCAGAGACAGGGCTGGTTGTGGAAGCTGAGGCAGGGCTGAGTGTTAAATGAATGTGTGAATAGAGGCGAGGTTGCTGGTGGAGGCTAAGGCAGGGCTGTATGTTAAATGGGTGTGTGATTAGTGGCAGGGCTGGTTGTGGAGGCTGAGGCAGGGCTGTGTGTATAGTCAGTGTGTGATACGAGTCAGGGCTGTGTGTATAGTGAAAGTGTGATAAGAGGCAGGGCTGTTTGTTTAGTGAGTGTGTGATTAGAGGCAGGGCTGTGTGTATAGTGAGTGTGTGATTAGAGGCAGGGCTGTGTGTATAGTGTGTGATTAGAGGCAGGGCTGTGTGTTTTGTGAGTATGCTTCGAGGCAGGTCTGTGTGTATAGTGAATGTGTGATTAGAGGCAGGTCTGTGTTTATATTGAGCGTGTGATTAGAGGCAGGGCTGTGTATATAGAGAGTGTGTGATTAGAGGCAGGGCTGTGTGTATAGTAAGTGTATGATTAGAGGCAGGGTTGTGTGTTGGGTTGGGCTTTACCTCGTCTAGAGAGAGTGTATGAGAGTGTGTGATATAAGGCAGGGCTGCGTGTTTAGTGAGTGTGTGATTAGAGGCAGGGTTGCGTATATAGTAAGTGTGTGATATAAGGTAGGGCTGTGTGTTTAGTGAGTGTGTGATTAGAGGCAGGGCTGTGTGTTAAGTGAGTGTGTGATTAGAGGCAGGGCTGTGTGTATAGTGAGTGTGTGATATGAGGCAGTGTTGTGTTTATAGTGAGTGTGTGAAATGAGGCAGGGCTGTGTGTTTAGTAAGTATGTGATTAGAGGCAGGGTTGTGTATATAGTGAGTGTGTGATAAGAGTCAGGGCTGTGTGTTAAGTGAGTGCGTGATTAGAGGCAGGGCTGTGTGTTTAGGGAGTGTATGATTAGAGGCAGGACTGTGTATATAGTGAATGTGTGATATAAGGCAGGGCTGTGTGTTTAGTAAGTGTGTGAGTAAAGACAGGGCTGTGTATATAGTGAATGTGTGATTCGAGGCAGGGCAGTGTATATACTGAGTGTATGATATAAGGCAGGGCTGTGTATATAGTGAGTGTGTGATTAGAGGCAGGGCTGTGTGTTAAGTGAGTGTGTGATTAGAGGCAGGGCGGGCGCGTCACTCCTGCACGCTCGGAGCTGAAAAAAAGGGAAGGGAGTCTGGCGGTGGACACAATGGTGTGCGGAGCGGACGGAGAGGGGTTGTGGTAATTCACTGCAGTCTTCGATGAACACAGGAGACGAGGTAAATCCCTGCAGTGGCGATAAATGGAGATGTTATTTCTGTGATGCGAGGTTATCGTTTGATTCAAAATAAAAAAGAAGCGAGAACAGTTATTTCGGAGGGGAGAGGATGCAGGAAGCGACGCAGGCTAACCGAGCAGCAGGGCCTCGCTCCTCCGGAGTGTCCTCCTGACAACCGGCAGATCCCCACACACCCAGATTATTACACCAGTACTGTGGTGCAGGCTGCTGTCCGGCTCGGTCTGTTCTGTTTTCAGTCTCGAAAGAATAACGGGGGAGTCAGCAGCGCTGTGTTTTGAGGTGGCAGGCTAAAGCTTAGCCTCTCCCGAGACAAATAAGTGGCATCAGTCGCAGCCTGGCTTCATAACAAAGCCTTTTCACACCATGCCAGGCTGCAGGAGGGTGCGTGCTGCTGCTGTTGTTGTTATTATAATTTTACTTTATTTTCAGATTCTCCTAGTGGAGAAAAAGCGTATGCGTTCGTTAAATGAAATGCTTTAACCGAGTCAGCACCTTTCAGAGGTGATGCTCTGAAGAGCTCTTGGTTTTATTACAGGTTTTGAAGCTCAGAAATGCTATAAAAATACAAATGAAGAAATCCTAATAACAAATCTGACAGAAACAAATGAAACAACATCAGTAGCATGTATGATTGTTATGATGGTTATTATTGTTTTTTGTTATATTATTATTACATTTGTATTACTGCTGTTTTATAACCTGAAAATGACTAAACAAAATCTACCATATGTCATTGTTTTCATTAAATGACATGATATTGGTGTTCATTGGTTTCTAAAAAATATTTTTAAAAATAGTAGTAGGAGAGAATGCAGCTCTGCAGTCAACCTCTCTGGATCTCACTGACATCAGCAAGTAAATAAAATATATGGTATATTCGTGGTATACCAGGTTTATGAATAATATATGTTACTGTAAAGTGCAGTTTGGAGCAGTGTGCTTTCTTTAAAGGTGTGGATGGCTTGTTTATTCATCTTTTATTCAAGACTCACTTGCCCTCACTGCACCTGTCAGAAATATGTTTAAGAAAACCTTCTGAAATGATTTGTTTACATGTTTGTGAAAGACTTCATGTTAGTGTATCTCATTTATTTCTGCTCTTGTTTCTTGATGCTGCGGTCGACGGTGGCCTCTGGTTTCGCCTCTGCTTCCTGTTTGTCACTGCTACCACTGACGCAGGGGGAGAGGCAGGGGGCTATGTCGTTTCGGCTCGTCTTCACCACTGTTTGATCAACCATGATGAAGACTGAACCCCCATCTACGGCCAGCGGCAGCACCAGCGGCAACCCGCTCGGAGCGCGGAGTGCCTCCCCGCACAGGAACGCCTATGAGGCAGGAATTCAGGCTCTCAAGCCAGTCAAAGACCCTGGTGCAGCCAATGGGGACGATAAAGAGGGAAAACTGCGGGCCCCCGGTAGGGGCCGCAGGTACGGCTCCAACGTCCACCGCATCAAAAACATGTTCATGCAAATGGGCTCCCCTGGGGATGAAGAGGATCCATCCAAATCAAAAGACCAAACAGTTCGGCTCTCCTTGCCGAGAGCCAGCAGCCTGAACGAGAATGTGGATCACAGCGCCCTGCTCAAACTCGGTGGCACTGTTTCAGAGCGTGTAAGCCGGTTTGACAGCAAGACTGATGGAAGTGGTGCCCGTGGAGCCTCCTCAGGCTTATCCAAGTTGCAGGAGACACGCAAAATCTTTGAACAGCGGCATCTACAGGAGAAGCAGGCTGCCACCAACCGCATCCTACTAAAGAAGGAGCGTGCCTCAGGCTTCCAGGACAGTCGTTTGGATGTAGTTGTGCGATTCAATGGCAGCACCGAGGCCCTAGACAGACTGGATGGGGAAAGTGTTCCAGCTGAAGCAGTGTCACCTACCGTCAGCCAACTGAGTGCCGTGTTTGAGAAAGCAGAAATGCGCAACAATCTCCATCGGCCAACCTCGACCTCTCCGCTCTCGTCTCGTGGGGTCAGCCCCACCCCAGGGAAAGTAGGCAGTGCCAACTCAAAAGCGACCACTAGAAAGATTCGAACAATTCCTCAGGCAGGTAGCCAAGAGAAGGGTGTCCAACCCAAGGAACAAGAGGATGTCCATGGAAGTCCAAGAAGGATCAGCTCCCAAACTGACACATCTAGCAACAATAAACCTTTGGTGGATGGATCCATCCTCACCTCGGAGTCCGACAAGACCCAACTGAGCGAGGTCCAGGACTCTGTGGAGGCCAGTGCAATGAGAGAGTCTAAACATGATGATGCTGGTACCCAGGAAGCAGGCAGTAGACTTGTTCAAGCTGAAGTCCATGTCCATGCTTCTTTGGAGAATGGGGAGGTCGATGACAGCCACGATACAGAGCAGAGAGATGAGAGCAGGCTGTCTTCAGTAGAGGCCTGCCTTCGAGAAGAGGAGGGGGCCGAGGAAGAGTTTCAAAGGGAGGATTACTCCGAAGCAGATCTAGTGGACATCAGTGCCTACAGTGGGATAGGTGAGGACTCTGGCGGGAGTCAGCTGGATGAGGAGGATGAGCCTGACGATGATGAAGCTTATGAACCAGAATCCAGCTGCTCTGAAATCCCAGGACTGCCAGTCGAGGAGGACCCTCCAGCCAGCAGGAAGATCAGATTCAGCACTGGGGTAATAAAGGTGAGTGCTTGAAATCGCTCCACAGCTTGGGTAAGAATGTATGAATAATTTATTGTAGTGTAGAGCCACCAATCGTGTAATAATCAAAACTGCCAGAAGTTTGTCAACCAGGAAGGGTAGTTCATGCAGTGGACACCATATCCTTTGTCTGCTGCAACATCAGCCTTTCTAGTGATGAACAGCACTGCTCAGAAATGTATGTGCTTGTCAACCTCTGGGTAATACTCCAGTGCTGACTAACTGGAACATTTTCTGCAGTTTCATTAGTCATTAGTGCTAGTGCTGTTTGTTGCTGACAACTTTTATTCATGGTAAAGTGACTGGTGACTGGTTTTTACGTAATAAGTGTCTCAAAGCAATTGCTCACAGAAAATCCTAATGCACTGGAGATGCACCAGGATAGGAATTCTGGGCCTTTGTGGACAGAAGGTGTTTTTCTTATACATATCTGCTGATAGAGATATTATTGCTAAAGCGTAAACATTTATTTAATGCTAAAATTATGGCCAAGACATGTTTGGTATATGAAATTTGCTCATGTAGCTTTTCACTGGAGCTATTGGACTGATATACTAGAAATCTATGTCCATTTTTTCATGACTTTGCTACATTAGTGTCCAGTGCAAAACTAAAGCAGCAAACTTGAGATGCTAAGCATGACTTTCCTAGTGCTCTGCATTTGAAGTAAAAGTATAATTGCATTAATTAGATATTTTAAAACAATTTCTTTAAATCTGTCTATAAAAAACAGCCCTATAAGTCAAGTATGAAACCATTTGAACCACATTCTCCCTAGGACAGTCACACTGTGACTGACAGCATGTAGAGTCTTCTCCAGGCTTGCTAGGCACTTTGTCTGAGTTATGTACACGCATCTGGACTTCTTTGGCTGCTGACAGGTTCATTTTACAGGTCTGAGAAAGCCTGTAGCTTGGAGTCTCTTCCTGTTAGAAAGCTGCATCTGGTCAGATGCTTGCGAGGTTACTTCATATGAGAATCACATGGCTGCACCCTTTGCCTTTTGCAATGACTGTCACGCTGGTATTTGTACCCCCAAGAAGACTCTTGTGACACTGTCTTATTTTCTCTACCGGGCATTTTTTGCGGATTCAGTGACACAAGATGTGAAAACATCAAGCCCAGATCGATTAGATGTGTATTTCTATAAAAAAGACAACAGTATTATAAAAGAGCAATTTTAGATAAATAGAGATTATTCTAGATTTCCCCTTCGGTCAAACCCACTAACTGGAACTCCCCCATCATGCAGTAGCACCAACACTTGTAGGGTGAAGCTTAGCATGTGAGTCACATGAAGCGCCATCTTTTTGAACAGCCGATAACGCAACTTTATTAGACAACATAATGTGCTAGGAGAAGAAAGCTGACTGCCAATTCTCTTACACCTGCTGTAGTAGTTTCATGATACAGTCAACTCATTTGCTTTGATAGATGATTCATGGATAATGGTTTGATGTATTCAACAAAGTAAGATTGAAAATAATTCAGTATTCTTGCAATATCTACAATTAAATTTGAAGGATGATGATTTTGGCAAAGGCAGGGGGAGGGTGATGTATGACATGAACATGCTGGACTATGCTGTTTTTGTTTGACTTGTTTTATCCTATGAACGATTACAGTCACATTAAATATCATAGTAAGAAGAAAGATTATTCTCCATGCTGCATTGTCACGTGTAAACCATGCATTTGGTCACGTTTTTGCATATGTCACATATTCATCAGCTAGCATTGTCTCTGTTGGCTAGCATTGTGTTATGAGATGAGGTGGGCAGGGAAGACTATTCAGCCAACCCAGAGAAAGCAAAGCCATTTGTGCTCTCTTAAACTCCCAGGCACCGATGGCTGTGCTTCAGGGAACAAAGTCTTGGGAGTTCATTTATATCATTCAATTAATGTTAAACTGAAATGACACAATACAATTTTTGATCTTATTTAATTACACTGGCTGATATCATCTTTTATCGGCCCTAAGATCAGTATTTAGTATTTACATCCCTACTCCTTTTTTGTCCTAGAAGTCCAGGTTTGTACTCTGTCTGGCTGCAAATTCTGTTGAGCAGCCCAGTGGTGTATGGCAGTAACGCAGTCACTTGTGAAATTTGTTGTGGCGTGCCGTGACTTTACTGTCACAGTGCAGTGAGCTCTTGTGGTTCATTGAGGCAGCAGCTTCAAGATAGAACCAAGACAGAGGTTTGCCATAAGCACCTCCTCATTAACAGAGCTAATTGGCAGAGCTAATTGCCTAATTGCAGCTTTTTTGGTCTCAGATCCATGATAAACTGGCCAAAACTGCAAGACAGTATGACCTAAACAGGCAGCAAGCTTGGACGATAATGTAAATTTAGATGAACCTTTATCATTCTGAGTTATTGCAGTAAACAATATTATTTGGATACAAAATATCATGTGTGAGCATTGCTGGTGGTGTTATTATTGTGTAGAATAGAATAGAATAGAATAGAATAGAATAGAATAGAAAATCTTCGATGTCATTGCACAGCGCAACAAGATAAGATTTGCAGCTCTGTAGATGCTTATCTCCTGTAACTATAAGTATAAAATATATAACACAAATAACAAAAAAAGTGGAGAACAGTATTTATAAAAAAAAGTGCGGTCTTTTCTGTTGTATATATATTATATATATGTACTCATATATTGTACATATTATTAAGTGCAGTCTTTTCTGTTATATATGTTTTTTTTAACTTACCATGGATTATTATGACTTTACAAAGGCAATAGTTAAATAAAGATGAAATAAAAAAAGAAACATAACATAAATTTTGGCACATAAAAGGCAATGAAGGACAAAATTCAGCAGTAATTAACCAAAGGCTAATAGTCAGCACCGGCTGCAAAGAAAGCTCCTCTGGAAGAGTAACGAGAGGGGGTCTGTGACAACACATTTATTATTGAGCAAATACTTAATATCCAGTGTATTTATTACAATGTATGATCCATACTAGTGAAGTAGAAGAGATTCAAGAATGCAAGAATGTTGCATTAATCTGATTGTTGGAAGGTTGTACATACTATTTACTGCATGTACATTAAATATAACATCACTTTACATATTTTTTCACATTCACTTCCATGTTTTCCAGTGATAAAAGTGAAAGGTTGCAGATCAAGTCACTTCATGTACCCCTACTTAGTCTAAACACTCTTTGTCCGCTCTTTGCACAAACAGCTCCACTGACTGTACAGATTCAGAGTTATTTGGTAGCCACCTTTAACTTGGTAGGTAGGACCCCTCACCAGTGGATTATTTCCTACACAGCATTAACACCGACATGGTGGTGCCATGTCAGTATGTATGAGCTGTAGAGAATAGATCACACACAGTAGTGCTGTTGGAGTTTATTAACACTGTCCACTTTTTAGACACATCTAACCTGATGGTCCACCTTGCAATATATTTATTAATGAAAGTTCAACTGACGATTCATGGTTAGCCATCTTCTAGTTCTAGTTCATCAGTGGTCAGTTTCTGGCCACAGGACACTGTTGGTTGGATGTTCTTGGTTGATGGACTACTCCAGCAGTGACTATGTGCAACACACACACACAGACAAGACACTACTATGTCAGTGTCACTGCTGTGCTTAGAATGATCCATAAGCCAAATACTACCTGCTCACTAATGGTTCTGTGGGGGGCTCCTGACAGAGAAATAGATGGAACACAGTCTGTAACTGTAAATTACAAAATGCACTCATATTATGAGAATGCATTTAGAGTTTAAAGGTAAAACTGGGTATTTCCCTGTATGACTTGTTGTTTAGTTTAGCTAATTAATCGTTAATGGGTAGATTGACTCAGTATTATATAAGACGGTCGGCTACACAGTATGACTAGAATAGCATATTGCGACTCAGTTGCTGCATATTGTGATTAAAAGCATGCTGGTGAACCATTAATATGACACGATTGCAGGCTGGCCTGCATTATAGTTATTTATGTTCGTTGGTTGACGTAAATGCCTTGATTCATCCAGACACCCACAGAAACTCATCTGGTATGTGTGAGAGCCAGATTCAAGAGTCAGAGACTGAGGAAGTGAAAATAGGCCATGAGAATCAGGTGTGATGTGTGGAAAGTGACATTGCACAACAGGCCTGCCTTAACCTGGTTACAAACAGAGCATCTTCATATCCAGTGCTGTTTTCCCCTTGGGCAGCTGAAGTGCCCTCAGTCACTCTCCTCAGTTTCTGCTTCCTCTTCTAAGAGCTGAGAGTAGTGACTGCCTCAGTCATTAGAGCAGTTCCGCTAGGCTGTTTGGCAGCATTTCAAAACACGATATTGTAACATGCAGATACGCAGATACGCTGTGTTTAAAACTTTGTCCTGTTTTTAGTGAAATGAGGTGCAACAGTTCATGATGACAGTACATTGCAACGGAAAAATGTATTAATATTTATGTATATAACTATGTGGACAAAAGTGTTGGGATTCTTCCATAAGAATAACAATTCTTTCAGGCCTTCTGGTCCAGTGCCTGACCTCATAAACGCTCTACAGAATGAATGGGCATTCCCCAACAGACACACTCCAAAGTCTTGCAGAAGTCACCTTCCAAGAAGAGTGGCAACTGTTATAGCTGCGTATTAAAGTCTATGTATTTGAATGAAATATCATTAAAGTCCCTGTTGGTCTAATGGTCAGGCGTCCCGATACTTTTGTCCATAGAGTGTAATTAATTGATCATTACACCTTTTTTTACTCACATTTGATTTATGAACTACCCTAAAATATTTGCTAACTACTATGAAACGAAAATGCTTGTGTGTTAAGTGCTTAGGAAAGTTTTCTGACGGAAATGACTTTACAAAATCTTTAAATAATTTGCATTTTTTAATGTAATGCTCTGTAAGAAAGTGAAACTGAGTTTGTGTTGCACTTTCATCCCCATGGATTTTCTGCTCACAGGGATGCTAATGCTGTGGTCTTTTCCATTCATCCAGTGTTAGGCACTCGGCTATTTCCATGGATACATCAGAGCTACCGTTCTGACACTGAATTGAATGCAGCTGGGTCTTGTGCCTAGTGCCGTGCAATGCCAGGCTCCCAGTATGGTGGCAGCCAGCTCCCTGTGGAGGTAGAAAGCATGCGTGCTGAATCCTGACGCACATCCTGTAATCTTACTGACGTTGGAGATATTATCCAAAGGGCTTTAGTGTGTAAAGGCATGTACTTATATGTACCTCTGTCGTGAAATAAGCTATGTAAACTTTATGAGGGAGGCAAACGTTACTGTAACCAGATTAGAATGCTGCAGGGGCTTTACAGTACCATTACTAATGCATAATACATAATACAAGGACTGTGATACGTAATGGACAAATTACTAGTATTGCTTTTGTGTTTGCCATGTCTTGCATTACCCTGAAAGCACAGTGTGAATCAGTAATGGGTCACGGATAGAGATTGGTCTGCATTATTTTGACCAAAATCATTTTAATTACGTGGAGAGCTTCATCAGAGCACCCACAGAAACTCTCATTTGGAACTGTGGCTGGGTTAGAGGGCTCTTTTGCGTATTGCAACCCTCACAGTATAGCAGTACCAATTAACCATGTATCGTGTAGACCAAATTACACTCACTGGTACACTGTTACACACAATTACACTTGCTGTGCACCAAGATGTTCACTGTGCATGCACCAACAATTTCCTTTGTGGCTTTGTGTTGCCCGGAGGTCTAATTATTGGGTAGAAGTTCACCCTTCACACACTGACATAGGACCTGCTTTTCCTAGCTATATGCTTATCCTGAGCTCTGTAGGAAAACACTACTGTGTCATGACAAATAGGGATGTGTCTTCAGTCTAATTTGATATCTGTGCATCTGTGAAGGTTAATGACTGGATATTTGGTAAAGTACAGGTAAGTGAAGGGGAAAGGTGCCAAAAGGGTTCTGTGCGCAAAGCAATAAACACTTTTAGTTCACTGGTTTTTGGAGAACATGTTTTGTACATTTTGTTGGTGTGAAAGTGAATAGGCCTCTAGGAACCTCCTAAAACCTCTTAAAGAACCCTTAAATTGGTGAAGAAACTTTGGATTGTGTGATGGTTTTCTGAACTTGTAAATGCATTCTACACTCACATCTCTTTCAGACTAGGATCTTTAGAGAGATAAAAGTGGCTTTGTGGCATAGCTCAAACACCCATTTACTATACTTTTTCCATATAGTATCTTCAGTTTCTGTATTTTCTGTATACCTTTTGGGGAAATAGTGAAAAAATAAAATGCTACATCAATCAATTAATCATAAAAATAATAAAATCTGAATAACAAAATCAAATGAATTGTTCACTACCATCAAAGTTTAGCAGGACAAAGAGGAATCTATTTGAAAGCATGTTTTTTTATTCAAATAAAGCCAAGGAAAATCAAGGTTCTGTTCTGCATAAGTAATGGGTACACTAGAGTTGAAAGCTGAAAGCTGAATAGGACTCCTCATATGTTTTTCAAGAGTTTGTTCTACACAAGTAGTTGTCAGCGAATGCAGTATGTCAGTAGCGCAATGTAAATGTCAGTAGCATCACTATTAGCTTGGAACGTTATATCCAAAAGTCAACAAACCTTTTCTTGTCATTTTACATTTTCATGTTTGCGAGAACACAATCTTCTTCAAGGATGGAGGATACTTAAGAAAACTCTTTTCCAAAAAAATGGCATTTTTTACAAATTGCGCAGATTGCATGCAGTAAAAATAACGTGACTAAAAATGACCCAACCTGTTTGTGTAAACTAATTTCTCCATGTTCTGGTAATGACATGCAGCTAATAAGTGATTTTAGGGTTTAGAAATTGGCAGCCTGAACAGTTAACCAAGGAATTAAACATCCATGCACATCTCTAGTGTCTAAGCCGCAGGAAAGTGTTGCTTTTTCCTAAACCAGTCATCCAACCCTGGTCATTCCCCCTTTCATTTTGTCCTCTATCATTCCTTTAATTCCCTGTTTGTTTCTCCTCCCCCCGCCCCACTCTTGTTCACTTCTGCCTCTGCCTCGTCTGACCAGGCTGCTCTTATCTACCATCTGTAAACTACCAGCAGCATCGTGGCCTTGCAGATAACACTGCAGCAGTCTACTGTCCTGCCTGAGGCACATTGTGTATGAGAGTGAGGCAGAGAATCAGAAAAAGTGACAAAATAGCTTTGTCAGTTTTATATGTGGTGTCCCTGTTTACGTGTTTACGAGTTTTTTTTCACTCAGCGTGGGGTCTACATGCGTGTGCACGCCCGGCTTTGTGGCTGACCTTGTTATTAAGTGCTTCCTGATTCCAGACAGCCTTGGGCGGCCCCTCTTATCCTCTCAAACACAGGAAGAGCTCCAGCAGTCGCTGGTAAGGAGGTGGCCAGCTTAGCCCAGTTGGCAGAATTTGTCCTTTTGTGCTAGCCTCAGACCAGTATGGCATTTTCTCTGTCCAGTCTTAAAGCTTGGGGCTTAAGTAGAGGATACTGGTCCTGGATCAGTACAAGGAGAGCAAGCCAGACTGGACAGGGTGGGGGATTCATTATTACAGGGCTGGAGACTCACTTCTCATTCTTTAGAGTGAAAGGACAAGAGACCTTAGATATGAAAAAGAGGCGATATGAAGAATGACATTTCAGAATTGTCCCTGACCACAATCTGCATATAACATTTAGTTGAATAGACAAAATCAGGTAGTTTTTTAGCTTCTATTGTCACATATATTTGTGGGCCGCACTCATATTTCTACTGATATTATAGCAGTACTGTCAGTGCTTTGTTTAAAACAAGGACTGTGACAGAAAATGGTCTGTATTCTACACTCATTTCCCATGCACTGTGAATTACTGCAGATTAGATGCAAAATATTCACAGTAATATACTGGCTTACAGAAAAACGGTGATGCCGCTGTAAACCTGTCGAGGAAAACAGCATTTTTTTTACCTTTAAATTGTAATACCATTGCAACTCAGTTGTTAATAATATAATCATTTATTAATAAATATATCCACAACTTAATGTACGTGTCAAATTGATCATCAAATTGAATAAGCTAAGCCAGTCTTAGTTAACATAACTAAACTCTGCATGCAGTCTTTTACTTTAAAAATAACTATTAAATGGGATGAGGGTTTGGCAGTGCTTTGCAGTGTGGATTATACATTGATCAGCCATTACATTAAAACCACTTGTCCAATATTGTGTGGGACCCATTGTGAAGCCAAACCCCTCTGACCAATCGACTCCACAAGACCTCTGAAGATGTACTGTGGTATTGGGTGCCAAGATGTACACCAGATCGCTACGCTTGCCCATTTTTCCTGCTTCCAACACGTCCACTCCAAAAACTGGCTGTTCACTTGCTGTCTAATATATCCCACCACTTGACAGGTGGCACTGTAGTGAGATAATCAGTGTTATTTACTTCACCTCTCAGTGGTTTAATGTTGTGGCTGATCATGTAAATCTGCAACATGTTCTGTTCACACTACTGAATCAGTTTTGATGGTATAGTAAATATATGTGAGAGCATTCAACCTATGCTAAATGACTGCCAGTCTTTGTAATGCACTGTAGAGAAGACCCGTCTCTTGTTGTTGCATTTAGAAATAGCATCTGTCTGTTTTGCACGGCCTCACCTAACAGATTAAGTGCATACCGCCGGTTAAAAATAGTGTGTTCTCTTAATCCAGAGAGAAAGCCTTGGTCTGTGGAACACAGGTAGTATCAGAAGCATCTCAGGGATCAGGGCAGTCCTACTTTATTCCAGCAGCACTTTGAAAACTAATGATGGAGTGTGATTATGAGTAAAATTCTGGGTGGCTGGTGACCATGCTTAGTACTATAATAAATACTAGAATAAAAATACACATTTCTCTTTTAAATTTTGGTGTTAACTCCTGATACCGTTTCTTACCTCCTTCCGTTCCAGTCTTCGCATTTTTGTAGATTATACAACCACAAATTTAGACATGAAGCATAAAAGTCACTTGCTCACATTTCCTACATCCCAGTGTTCAGACAAAACCTGGTTGGTTCAAACACAGATGAAACGCTCACATTGCAGATAATTGTTAATTACTGAAACTTGACAGGATGTGGATAATGCTGCAATTTCTAATATTTTCAAATTAGGACACCTGTTTACATTCCTTGCATCTTATTACCATGTAGGAGTTTTAGAGCGTAACCGTTTTAGAGTGTCTTTTGTAGAGAATGCATTTTCTCCTTGTTTTGTAGATATACATAACAGTAATGTTCCGAATGACGAGGCGAAGGCAGGGCGTAAGTGTGAGCGTTTTTATTAGAGACAACAGAGCACAGAATAAAACAAAGAAACTTATATAAACTGAGAATCTTCACAGAGAAAACCAAAGACAACTGAAGCACAGGCAGGAGGGGCAACTAAATCTCCACAGTAGGAAACACTAGGGAAGGCTGGGGCTGAGACACTAACAACAATAACAAAGCACATGGTGGCGTAAACCTGAGGAGTCTTTTTTCCTTTTTGATTCCAATATTGAAACCTTTCAGGATAGAAGAGATTGAAGAGATTTAGTTCATGTATTTGTTTCCTCTGATATGCAGTTCAGCACTTTCTGCTGATTTTGACCCGATACTGATATCTGGTACCAGATCTTTGTCATCACTATTAGCAATGGTACTGAAATAATGGACACAACTGAAAATGCATATTTTGCATGTGAGATTCAACATTCTAAATAATACAATGAGATGAATGTAGTAGCACACTTGTTCCCTAACACTATAAGGAACTGTATTTAGTCACTCTGAGTAACATTCATTTACAAACTTGTGAATTGAGAAACTCAACTTTCTTAGTAACGGGCAGAATGCATGCTGCTTTAATGTCTGCATTAATATTAACAGTGCATGGGAGTTTGCCTGCTCGTGAGATTCCAGTGCCCACTGTTGCGAAATTTGAGGAAAAGAACATGTGCATTTCCAGTGGAACAAATGAGGAGGCCTGAATGACCTCAGTGTTTCTTGAGTGCTGGGTAATCTGGCTCCAGTCTCAGCTGTGTCTCAGTGGTGGCTTGCTGCGGTCTCATTTCAAAACAATGAAGGTTATTCTTTTATTTTGCTGGTGTTTTAACAGAGCAGTCAAGTCAACTGATGTTTCTTTCAAGTGAGCTCCGACTGCATGGAGATGCACATGCGATGTCTGGACTCCAGCATGTTGTAGCTGATCTCCTTAATGCATGTTACACAATGTCACTCTTCTGCAGCACTCTGTCAGTGATGGCTCAGCAGTTGCCAGTGGTGATTGTGGTAGAGATCACTACACAAGCCCTGTTAGTCAAGAGCTTGCTTATGTTCAGAAGAGAGCTGGGTCTTGCTAAAGGCTATAGTCTGATATATTGAGAGCTACATAGAGGCGCAAGTACTGGCTGAGGCTTATAGTTAAATTATGCTGAAATATTGAGCTGGACAGTTTAGGTTCTATAGGCCTAGAATATGGCTACTGATTGATGTATGGCCTCATTTTGATAAATAGCTTTTCCCAGCCACTTAATCAATGCCTGACTTCAGCAGTGCAGAATAAGACTGACATACTTAAACACACAAAAAAAACATAAATAGCCTTAGATCCTTTGTCTCAAATAGTCACTGAAGTGGAATCATCCACCCTTCGTGGGGGAGGTCTGTCATATTCCAGCAAAGTACAGCTGCAGAGAAGGTGTTCAAAATGGGAATTTAAGATAAACACCTATGTATGTCCTGTTTGTAAGTAAGTAGCCATAGACAAAAGCTTTTGGAACCAACCTTGGCCATTTACCAAAAAACCTTTGAGGGATTTCTTGCTTTTTAGGTAAAAGCTGTAACTATTGATCAGGGCTCAGTTTTCTTCCAGTCCTCTGGACCAGCATTTTAAACACTAAAAATTGATCCGGTATACGCTTGGAAGGTCTGCAGTGCCAGCCAATCTGGGTCAGGTAACTTAAGCAGCATTGTGTCAGTTGCCATGAAAAGCATCCTGCATAATCCAATTATAATAATGTGATATATACACAAATGTTTACATTCCCAGTCCTAACTAGGGCTGGGTATTGTCAGTAACCTTATTATGCAATACAGCGCTTGAACATAGATTTAGGCATTTTTGGTCGATGCTTACCTTAAAATGTCTTACCTAAAATGGCTAGGGAAAACAATGATGCCGATTTGTGTTAATGTTCACTTAATTTTATTTTTAAATGGAAAACTAATGAATAAGTAATAACAGTTAGGGCAGCATGGTAACACTGAGGGTAAAACTGTTTCCTCACACCGAGTAGGTCCCAGAGGTACTTTCTGTGCTCTGTCCCAGAAAGCAAAACAGTCTACTCCAACATAATAATTAAAAACAAGGGTCTGCCATATGGTGGATGTTGTAATGTGGACACTTTCAAATTTGAATGCAAGATTCATTTCTCTTGTGCATTGTGTAAAGGCCTAAATTCATAAATATCAATATAATCTTCACTGCAACAATAAGATCTTAAAACAAGCGTATACGCAATAAATAGCCCTGTCGACTTTTGATCCTAGCTCAGCTAGAATGTTCTTTTAAAGAAATGAAGTGTTTCACCTAAGTGTTCTTCGGTCTCAAATTGTCACGCCCCCAGCCCGCAGTGACCGTAGGGACTCTTATTTTGACTGGGGGCGTGGCAGCCCAAACTGGCTCTTTGTTTTGGACACGTGTTTTGAGTTTTTGAGATAATTTATGTTCACCTGTTCTGAGTTCTGTTCTGTTTAAAAGTCATGTTTGTTTACTGTTTCTTGGTCCGGTTTTCTGTCACGAACTGCCGTGGCGCGTTCAGACAGGAGGCACAGGAGCAGGCTTGATACTCATCCATTTTCGTAAGGCTTTTATTTTCAAAACAGAAACACACACACAACAGAACTTGGAACGAAAACCGGACAAAGAAACAGTGAACAAACATGACTTTTAAACAGAACAGAACTCAGAACAGGTGAACATAAATTATCTCAAAAACTCAAAACACGTCCAAAACAAAGAGCCAGTTTGGGCTGCCACGCCCCCAGTCAAAATAAGAGTCCCTACGGTCCCTGCGGGCTGGGGGCGTGACACAAATGCATTCTTTTCTGGTAATTGCTACTAGGTTAGACAAGTTTTGGAGAACTTTGGCATAAAATTCTATTCGACCCAAAGAGAAATTATAGTGTACAACTCAGGTTTAGTCAAAATACCTATATTTACATTGCATTTTTCATTGGAAATTATATTCATTTTATATACATATGTAAGGTCACACTATGAGGGTTGATCCAGTACTTGTGTAATGTTCATGTTTGCATGGTTATCATTTCCAACAACAACATATTCTAGCTCATTAGCATAGCATAGCAACTGGAAACACAGCGTTAGGTAACGACTGTAAACAAACTCACTACAATGTCTCATTAGGTTGAATAGGAAGGAAATTCCTTAAAGCTTGTCCAACCTAGCAACAGTTGCTATGAAGGAATGCATTAGTGGCTGGGGTATGGACACATAATCTGTAATTAGACGCTATAGGAAAGTAGATTTGAAGGAAGAGGTTTTTAACCACTAGACTAGAACCTAAACCACACTACATTTACAACCCCTTGTTGGAGAGATCTACTAATAATCTCCTATTTGAAGCATAGAAGGATCTCTTCTCCTCCATCCCCTTATTCAGTCACGCAGTGCAAGAAACAGCTCTGCTCCATATGTTACTCTGTAGAAGCGTACTACTGCAGTCATACTGAGTCAAAGAGCAATGAGGATAATAGGATTACTACAGTTGATTCATCCCTTAAGAGCATGTTGGACAGTAAAATATACGACTAAAAGATAGTAATACAGTGCTTGGAAGAATGTTTATTTTGTTTCCACATACAGTTCCCACTTGGAGGTGTAGATCAGAGTTACCTTGGGTTCTGGGCCTGACAACTGGAATAAGAAACTACATTCACAATTTATTCTAATTTGTTTATCAAATATTCAGATGTATTTGAAGGCTGTGTTTAGTAAAGATTATAATTTAATTGCAGTGAAACTGCATGCCAGTGCCTGAGTCAAGGCAGAGAAAGTCGAGTGGCTGCAAAAAGTAGCACTGATTAGTCAAACAGTCATCTTACTCGCTTTATCACGGATGTATATGCATTGCATGATTACCTTACTGTCCTGGAGTGCCCACATCAGGGGCTGTGTTGGGTCAGTAAAAGCAAATCCATCTGAAGCAGATCATTAGGAGATATAGAGAATGTATTTCTGCCTGTATCTGATATACGTAGGAGCATCACTTGGCTCCAAGTTGCTAAAAAGCTACAAATAAAAATCCAAAATGGGTGATTTTATTTGTGGTGAGCGGTGGCGTTTGGTAGATGTAGCTTGGCCTGAGACTTGCTAGCAGCCGCTGTGGAGGTGGATTTAAACATTGAGATCGAAATTTTTCAATTGAATGTACATATGCATATTTTAACAGGTCTGTTTTAGTCAATGAGACTTGTGAATCGAACTCTTTGAATAACATCAGATTTTCTATTATGTAACTTTATCACTGTCTGAATGCTTTCATTTAATTGCTTGGTAATCTCAGAAGGATACTACTGAATGTAACTTGTGGAGGTTGCCTCTTTGCAGCATTCCTCTGGAGTCCATATTAAGCCTCGTTTTTTTGTGCTCAGAGACATAAAAGGAGGTCGTGTAAGAAATAGACTGTAACTGTAGGCAGGAAAACACAGTAACCACCAAACTAGTGGGCCTTTCTCTCTTTTTTCCTCTTCTCGTAAAGTCTCTCTATAAATAGCCCACGTGTTTTCAGTCTCCTTTCTCAGACCGACTCTTAGTCGGGGCGTTGCGGGTAGTGCATGAGCGTATTAGTCGTGTACAGGAAGTGTTACAGAAATACCACCCTTTGCCATGCACATACATTTTTCAGGAAGAGCCAGTGCTTTCACATCACGATTTCTGTCGGACGGTAGAACAAATCTTTTTTTATCCTGCAAGAACAGGAGATCTCTCTCAGTCTCGCTCCCATCATTCTGGGATTTCATTGGCTCAATGACTTTGCTGTGCTGTGGTCTCAAATGCCATCATTTTACATTTAAATCTGAACATTTAAATAGTCAAAGAATGACTGTATTAGTGTTGTTAGTCTCTCACAACAGTATGTGTCCAGATCTTTAGTGAATCATGAAATCTCAGTGATTCAATTCAATTTGGTTTGATTCAATTGAGAATGCGCAATTTACAGCAGTGGTATATATATATATATATATAAAACTAACAAATTAACTATTTACCAATCACACTGGGCACTGGGAATTTCTTTGGACGCTTACATTTGAAAGTAGCTTGAAAAATTTGTTTTTTCAATTGAATATCCATTTATTAATTTATTCATTTTCTGTAACCGCTTAATCTATACTGGGGTCGCGGGTACCCGGAGCCTATCCGGGATCAACGGGCGAGAGGCAGAGCCTCACCCTGGAGGGGGTGAGTGGAGGGGCTTTCCATTTAATTCCACACGGTTCCTCTCCTCTGTCAGCGCCTGCATTTTACACGTGCCATTTTCTTGTGATCTAATTTGATTTTAAAACAGCTCTGACATTGCACCAATGTGCTTTATGTTGGGTCGTAAAAGAATTCAAATGAAGGGGCACACAAAAATAAAAAAAATAGCAACAGCATGTTCCAGAGATGAGATAAATGGACAAAATATGTTTCACACTTAGCTCACCACAGGCTAAGGTCCTTTGTGTTTCTTCATCAAGCATGTGGGGTATTACCCTTGTGAGTGTGTTTTTATTGTTGACTCTGGCTTGCTCCCTGGGAACATTCAGGCCTGGACAAAGCCGCTTTGTGACTATTTCTGTTGTAAAAACGACTATAAAAATAAAATGTAACTAAATTGAATGTATTTATTTTTGACTGCAGTGAGAAAGGACTGAGATGCACACCCTGTGTACTACTAGGCCCTGAGCCTCCTTGTTGTAGAATTTGACTTTGGCACACTCTTGCAAGCTTTGAAGTTGGATGTGTTGTTATCGTTTTGCATTATTCTACCCGAAAGCTGTTAAAACACGACAGACTGATTGAAACAAACACATACATGTGACTGTCTCTTTCTCTCCGCCTGCCAGACCTCAGCTTGACTTGCCGTTATGTAAGCATATGAGGTGAGCGGTGACGCACACATGTCAATCAAAGTAAAGGACAATGTGGGATTTTGGCATTGTCATTGGCAGCTGTTCCAGTGTATTGGACAACATTTATATAAAAGGTGTCAGAATGTTTCTTATGTTTGATGTCTGCTCTTGTACATAATGAAACTTCAAACACTGTTAATTGTTTCTGATTGTTTCCTGCTAGAAGGCACCTCGAGTCCATGCATGGAATTTTTGTCTTAAGTATCAGCTGACGTTTATACTGATCCTTTTTCTTTTTCTTTTTTTTTTAAAAAGCTGTTTTCAATTGAAGTGTTTGAAAGTATGAAAGTGTGAGGTATTTCCTCACAGCTGGCCTGATGGCAACTCCCACTCATCCACAGTTTTTATGTTAAATGTTAGGCTACATGTGGCTGCTAATATCATATGACCCACTTTACTTTGCTTTCCAAGCAACCCATTTCTTTTACATCTGACATTTCTGGATAGATGTGTTACAGAATCAGATCAGGCTTGTTCTTTTTTACCTTCTATGTTTGTTCCAGTATTTTCCGCTGGTAATAGCCCAGTAGCAACACTGGCTTTCTTTGTTATGAGCAGTATTGTTGATTTTAACCCTTTAAACTCAAATGACCTGTCAGCAGGTCCATTCTTCCTTCACATAACTACATACCTTCCACATTAGTCTCAAAGTACAATAACAGCCAATGCTCTTCCTCATAGATGTATTGATTTAAACGCTAGTAACAGAGAAGCATTGGAGTTCTTGTCCAGAGACACACACACACACACAGTGGCTGAAGCAGGAAGTTGTGGTATGAATGTAGCTCCTCTTTCGCAAGACTAAGACCTGCTTTTTTCACTCCACTCATCTTAACTTACCTAATAGAAGTGTACCTTCCGGTGTTTTAACCCTAAAGTGGTTAAAAAAACCCACAAAACTGATTACAATTGCTTTGAAGTGTATACTTGGGAGCAATGGAAGATATATATTTTTTCATTAGCTGGTTACAGTGGCATACTCTTTTTATTTATTGATTTTTTTTACTATTTTTGTCAAACGTGAACACACCACAGTGCAAAATTCGTTCTCTGTATTTCCCCATTCACCAAGCGAAGCGACGGGCAGCCAGGAACGCAGCACCCGGGGAGCAGTGTGTAGGGACGGTATCTTACTCAAAAATACCTCAGGGTGCCACTAGGAGTCCTAGGATTCGAACCCATGACCTTCTGGTTATGGAGACAACTCCCTAATCACGAGGCCACCAGCTGTCCTGAACATACTGTATTGCACTATATAATGTGACAAATAGCATTTTAGATGGCTGTGACATCACTCTTATTTACAACCTCCGAACTGATGAGCCAATGGCTGTGCTACTCAACAGCCTGGAATTAAGTAACTTTTTACATATAGAAATATTTCTACTGGTCTGTTTGTCCTTTTTCACTGGAAAAAGCTGTTAAGGTTTTGACATCGGTTTTGTTGATATTGCACTCTCTGGACAGACTCCTGGCTTTGTGCATTCTCCAAAATGGCAGAGCCGTTGCTGATGCTGCTGTTGTTTCGAGAGAGGAATGTGTCCCTGGCCCAGCTGCTATTAGAGTGTGAACATGAAGCTTTTTTTAGAGGAGGACCTTAAATGAATTTGATAAAAGTCGTTATCTCTGCAAGTTGTTTTTTGCACAGTGCCTGTTTGTGAGATGCTTCAACTTAGACCTTCTGTTGGAGTGTGTTAATGCATTTGATGCTTTTAGGCAGAATAGGTCTTTTAAGGAAAGTGCGAGCGAGACCACGAGGGCCGTTTCTCTCTGCAGCAGTGTGGAGGCCCTCGCTGGTGTAATGTATGTGTGGAGGGGGCTGCCGAGGTCACTCTGGAGTGTCCAGCACACTCGTCCAGTGCGTCCCCTCCTCCTTTCCCTCCCCCTCTCGTCTCTTTAGCAGTCATCTGGCGGGCCTGCAGCATACTGCAGCCTCTGTTCTCTCCTCCTCTCTCTTTTCCTCTCTCGCACATTCCCTCCATGCTCTCCCTTTTTCAGCCCCTTCCGCAAACAGCCCTGTGCGTTACGCCTCCTCTTTCAGACCACGCTCACTATAATCTTCTCTCTTTCTCTCTAAATATATCTCCCCTCTCTGACATGTTGCCCTCTTTCTCTCAGCTTCCCGTCCCCCACACATCTCTTTTTCGAACATTCCTTTCCCATACTCCTGTTTACCTCCCTCTGCACCTTCATCCCTGTATATGTTGGATTAGTGTCTGGGTTTCCTTGATGGCCTTCACACATGTTCTGTAAAGAAAAATGGGAGGGAAAGGAAGTACAGTTCACTGTACTGACACATAAATATGCTTCTATCTATCTGTCTGTCTGTCTGTCTATCTATCTATCTATCTATCTA
>JBBPCY010000028.1:9949127-9983892 GCA_037974405.1 Brachyalestes nurse | reverse complement strand
ATCTTATTTAATGAGGAAAAGTATAAAAACACTGCTGTAATCAACACTCTCCTCTCACAATGAGACCAGCTGGATGGCAAAACACTACTAGAAGTACATCAAAGGTAATTATTGCCATTTTGTTTAAGAGTGAACAAGAGATGTGTTTTCTTTGAATTATTCAAGTTCTGTAAACACTGCATCATTTACCTTATTTTGTCATTTCCTTTAAAATTATGCTTTAAAGAGCAATATTTTGATTTGGATCTATTAGGAAAAATACTGTCCGCGGTGGTCTCTTATTTTTTTCCAGAGCTGTGGCGTATTTGGGGGAGCTGCTGGTCTAGAGAAAGAATTTCACATTGTTCACACTGTGTGCTGTGGTGTGTTCACGTGTGATTATAAGGGGCCATTTACTTTATTTCTTAACTCAAGGGGCATGGGAAATATCATATTGTTGTTGGGACAAGACCGTCCATTTTCATTTTGTTTTTAATTTTTTGATTATAAATATCTGCTGACCTTTGCACTATGTTAAAATGTCTTGAACGAACCAATAGAAGCTGGACAAACGTACTTGAAGTACAAACTATTTTAATTTTAACTCGAACTATAAAAAAAGTATTTCCCTACTTCTGTAAAGTTACAGTTTTGGAGCTTTGTTATGACGGAAAGGATAGGTTGCCAGTTTTGAACTCTTCCTTATTATTCTTTTCTCTCTGGTATATTGGAGACAGAAGAGCCTAGGGTCCACCCTGCTGCTAAGCTGTAAAAGACATTAAACAGTAAAGCAGTGCTATACAGGAGCCATAAATGAAGTCAGTACATGGAAACGAAATGAATGTTTAAGACTTTGTACTAAGAGTCTTCTCAGAGTAATACATAATATATACATAATCTCAGAGACTGGAGAATATATTAGCTTAGGAATGCCATTTTTACTCAGTTAAATAACATTTACCTGCAGTTACAGATCATGATACTTTATTAGATTTATATATGTGTTTAACCACTTTTTAACCTTTTTTGAACCTTCCTAATTTATTTTGTTCCTGTAAAGTACATTGGAATCTTTGAAATTAGCTGATTGTTCAGTAAAGTCCATCTTTATTACTATTATGATTAATTACTTTATTACTCATCAGATTATTAGTAATCACTTGACCACTACTGTAATCAATAGTGACAGTTCTGTAGTAGTGTTTGAAGGGAGTTGGATTCATTAGTTGTGGGCTATTAAAAACTGAGGTCAATGCTAATAATTTAATGTTCTCACATCACATATCTCTATATGATAGGACAGACACAGCATTTCCGCAGCATTTACCCTGTTAAACATATCGCAGCTCATAATCCACAACTTCCTGTTGTTGTAGCTGGCTTCCTGTTTCTTCTTTGGTCGGAAGACTATATACTTTTGTGAAAGCGAGACCTCTTGCTGTTACATTCAAACATGTCTGGTTTAGATTTTGTAATCAGAAAGATGCCTTAAACCAGAACAGTAATATACAGCATTATACTATATTAATTGTCAGTAATTATATTAATATAAGATATAGTGTTACATTAATAGTCATTATATTATATGAATTAAATTAATTATTATGATGTAATTGTATATTATATTCATTTTCGTAAAATACAGTATTATATTAATTGTCTCAGTAACATCAGTATCTTTTTACAATTGTGTGTCATGTTAATAATTGCTGTTCTTGTATTCAAAAGTATGGTTGAAATTTTACAGGCTAGACACCAGAAGTTATTTTTAACATTGTAAGCTTTGGGACACTGTTATTATCTATTTTCAGTCATGTTTTGGTAAGTTATCTGCCCTCAAGTGGAAATTTGTGTAATTTAGATTCTAATTACAGCTTTCTATTCTATTTATTTCCAATCGCTATGGAACTATGTGTGGGTCTGTCCATCATTCTGGATCCAACTGACACGTTTCCACTAGCATCATATTACAATCATTTTGTGCATGTTCTTGCAATAAAAATGATTTTGAAAACAGTGATTCCATACATAGTAGCATACACACACGAGTATAAACTGGGTGTACTTCAGACTGCTTAGGGAAGGTGGTTGTGTTGTGTTAGAAATAGGGCTTTATTGACAGGTTTAGTAACAGTGATGGAGTAGGAGAGTTATATTGGTCATATTGGGATAAATCTCATCACAATATATCTCACATCTTTGAACAGACTGCAGATATCATCAGTGCTCACATGCATGTTTTATTACAGTGTGATTAGTCTTTAATTAGATTTCATTTTAAAAACGCTAATAGTATTTTAATGCGACCCTACTGACTTGCTTTCTGCATCTGAAAAGTGTCTTGAAGTTATATTTTGCCACTTTGCCCATGATTAGTTACACGTGATGTGCCGTTTGATGTTATTAACGTCATAGAAAAGTGTTTTTAGTTTTGATGTACAGACCTGAGGCATTTCAGTCAGAGATATCAGATATAGGCCTACCGGGCTTCTAAATGAATAAATATGAAGCATATTCCTTTGAGCTTCTCTTTTTCTTCTTCTTCTTCTCTGTTCTCAGTCTGTGTGATACGGCGTGTCAGCCGGCAGTGTAGTCACATGCATGTTTTTCTTACTTTGTAGTGTGACTGTAGGCTTGTGGTTATATTGCAGTTAATGGACAAAACCCACAGGGCTAAGAATAGTTGTCGCAACCTCCTAGAATGCCTCGGGGTTCTCTTGTGAGGTCTGTGTGTGTGTGTGTGTGTGCGTTCGTGTTGTAGTCTGTCTGCATGTAAAGGCGATCTCCATAGCAACCAGGCAAGGAGTGTCAAAATAGGGCCTGGAGTGCCTGGTTTTCTCTCTACATAAGCGAGGCGTGAAATCAGCCTCTTGATCCAAAAAAAGAAAGAGTATCGAATGAGGGGAACATACACACGATCACAAAGTGATGTGCTTGCAGGTCAAGGGCACATTCATGGACAAGGTTCACCAGACACACACACACACACACACACACACATAAAACCTGCTGCTTTTCACTTCTTCTGCCTGTTAGAAACAGCTGATGGGGAGTTCATATAGGTTTGTGTGAGTGGGAGGTGTTTGGGTGTGGGGGATGTTTGGGGGGTGAGTGGTTATGTGCGTGTGTGTGTGTGTGTGGTCACTTATCTAAGTGATACATCTACATTCTGAAATGTGTCTACTGTCTCTCTTTACAGTAGTCTTCACGTTCTGGTGGTAATGTGTCTGCAGAAACTATTCAAAGTTTTGCATTTTGAACAGATCTCTGCCGCATTATGACATTTTATAATCAAGCCCATACTGAGAAACTCATGTTATGTAGACTTGTCAGGAAGCAGCAGAGCACAGCTGAGAGCTGGAAAACTATCCGTTATTTTGTTTACAACCCTTTACCCACATAAACTCTTACACATATCATTTTGAAAGTTTCATTTTTTGAAGTGGTGGAAAAGAAATCACATTATGTCAGCAGCTGATGTAATTAGTCATATCAATTATTTGAACATTTTATTGCGAAGCTGTGAGGCGAGGCAGCTGGTGATGGATGCCTTGCCTACGTCTGTTAATGTGATGCATTAAAATCTAAACTTTAGCAAGTAATTAATCATGTCAGCTATATATATATATATTTACTTTTTAGCTTGAATACATGTATAGTCATCTCTCCCTTTCTCTTTCTTTCTCACTCTTTCTCTCTCTCTCACTATACATACAGCTCAAAAAATCAAATGTTCAGTTTCTCAGGTTTTTGGTCACATTGCAAGAGGAGAGGGTTGATTACAGCAGTGTTTTTTTTAATACTTTTCCGCATTAAATAAGATTTGATTCTGGTGATCATAAAGCAGAATAAAGCAGAATGAGGTGCTTGTGTACAAATTTAACAGACACTGACCCTGAATGGTTGTCAATGAGATTTAAAAGTAAATTGCATCCTCTTTCTTATGTCCGGAGCTGTATATATACCAGTTCCTAGCAAAACAACATGCAGAGCTTATACGTTTACTTGCACATCCTATTCCATAATGCCTGAATTTCCACATTATACTTAGTTTGGTAACCTGCTGTGGTGAATGTATATATATATGATGGCTTAGGCAACAAATTGTAAGTCACTATAACAACAGCCATAAATTCAATTTCAGTTCACAAAACACAGCTCTCTCTCTCCTCACTATGAGGAATGACGCACATTCTCTTACCATATGTTTGGAAGCAGCAAGTAATTAAAGTGTGTTTTTGTGGTGTGTGTGTGTGTGTGTGTGTGTGTGTGTGTGTGCGTGTGTGTGTGTGTGCATGTGTATGCAAGGGAGAGTTTTACATAAAATGCAAGCTCTTCTTTTATCATGTATGCATAGATGTGCATAGCATGTACCTGTGTGTTGTTGTATTATGTATGTTTATGTGAGGAGAAGAAATGTGTTGTTATGCTAACACACCATCACCCTCTGCCTCCCTGTAAAAGCTCAGGAATGGCTGAGCCAGGCAGAACAGGATAAATAACAGCAGTCAGGCCAGCTGCATTCCGCACACACACACACACACACACACACACACACTAGAGAGCAAAATTAGCATAACAGATCCTAATATTGATTAGGCAGTAAATGTTACTTTGAGCATCCAGCATACAGACTTATGTTACCACCAGTTATAATCACAGTCTTACAGTATGCTTGCCTGTGGAAGGACATGGGTCATAAGGTTGCTACAAAGAGGTCTCTTAGAGATCTCACTCATAGAAATGGCTCTGATTCAATAGCAGGATTCCATATCAGGTTGATATCAGCAGAAAATGCTGGATTGGATGTCAAAGAGAATAAAAAGCATGATTCTGATCCAATCCTGTGAAAAGGCCAGCCTGAAAGTGGTAGTAGTGTTCTCTTCTCTTCTCTTCTCCTCACTTCTCTTTTCTTCTCTTCTCTTCTCCTCACTTCTCTTCTCTTTTCTTCTATTCTCATCTCCTCTCTTCTCTTCTCTCCCCTTCTTTCCTCTTCTCTTCACTCCCCTTCTCTTCTGTTCTCTGCTTTGCTTGTTTTTTTCTCTTCTTTCCTCTTATCCTCTCTTCCTCTCCACTTCTCTTCTCTTGCCAGTTCTCTTGAAGATCAGGGATCAGGGAGGTCATGCACATGTATCTCAAGCACATCTGGTTAGAGAGCGAGTCCCAGAAGATATGCAGATATCACCAGACACCTTGGCCTGTATATACTGGCTCAAAACATATGTGCAGTGCCAAAATTGTAAATGCAATGACCAAACAGACATTCCTTGTGAGAACTTTTGGAAAATCTGATTATCAGCTCAAATAGAGCTGCTGTTTAAGCCAACAAGAGCATCTGCAGAAACGTGAAGAATGCAGGCGGCTGCATTTGAGGAGGATTGGAGATGCTGAAGTTGTTTTTTTACATAGGAGTGTGTGTGTGTGTGTGTGTGTGTATACGTGTGTGTGTCAGCATGTGTGGGATGTTCTCGGTGCACAAAGCATTCTTAGATATCAAAGTGAGATAGGGAGGCGCTGACACTTGACGAGCCCCCTTTCCAAACCCCCCACACTTTTTTCACAGACGGGGGAAGAGGAAGAGAGAAAAAACTAGAGAGAGTGCTACAGAGAGAGAGAGAGAGAGAGAGAGAAATGACAGAATCACAATCTCAAAGCCTGCTGGTTGCCATGGAGACAAACCATGTGATCAGGGCGATGGCGTTCACAGTGAGGGATGATATTTTTGCCTGCTGCTGCTCTCCTGTACACCACAAACACACACATACACACATGCGCTATTTGAACATTTAGAAGTGATAATAATGTTTTTTTCTAACTGAATGAAATGGAATTCTTAGGCTTTTCCAAAATAATATTGAGTCAGTATGGAAAACGCCTATCTATTGAATTATTTCAGATCTGAGTGTCCGACCCACTGGTCTTCGGCCACGCCCATGTCCATGAGAGAGGTCCGTAAAGTACTTTGATTGTGAGCTACATTATTCAGTGTAAACTGGTGTATTTTGCTGAACATATTAGGTGAACTTAGTTGTTACATTAACATGTTTATCGATGCTTGCTAAAGAGCTAACTAGACTGTCAAGGCCAGCAATGTCATTTATAGAGGAACTGTGTGTTGATAAGATTTTTAAATAAAAAAGGGAGAAACGGGGAGGGAGGAGAGCATGAACATCTGTTGGAGAGCATGGCCACAGGAGGGCATCAGCAGAGAGAAAGAGGGGGTGGAGAAAAACTAGGTAAGGAAGTAGATAATAAACTAGCAAAACAAGGAAACAGATGAACAGCAGGGGAGAGAGTGATAAGCTTTTTAACATCAGCAGTGATGGGGAATCCTCAGCCAGCATGATTTGATGAAATATTAATGCTCTGATGGCAAGAGTGTAGAAATGAGATTGAGAGAGAGGGAGAATTATTTATAGAAATATTTATAAGCCCCCGACTCGTTCCACCAGTGCAGAGACCTTCGGAAACAGACAGAGATCAGATCTTCAGGTTTTGCGCATCCTGAGCTGTTTACCCAGGAGCCAATAATGCAGTTCAGTATCTGTAAACATTTTAGTAGTGCTGATAAAAAAAAACCCAGTAGTATGGAGCTTGTTGCATTCTGTGCTTCTATCCTATCTGTCTCCATGAGCCCAACCTTATATGAAGTTATTGGCTGCATCGGCGTCTATTGCATTGTGCTGTGAAGACTGTAATTCTGTTGGGGAATATGACGAATGGGCCAGTTCGCTGTTTGAATTGGCACTCTAGCTCCTTTGTAAGCAGTGCTTTTATTGATCTCAGAGATGGATAAGATGTTCAAGGTACTCCGTGTTTACCATGCAGACAAGAGAGATGTTTAACATCCTTAAAGTCGTGTAATGTGTGAAAATTGATGGAAAAGTTTAGGATCATGAAATGTTTGAAAATGTTTTTCTTACTATGAGAAATATTACATTCAGGGATGTCCAATCATGGTATGTTTGAATGGATCGAATCCAATTCAGGCCCTCTTTTTACAGTCTGCTGTTGTATAAGCTGACATTTTCCACAAACTGTGGCATTGTGAAGCATTTTCAGAAGCTAACAGAGCTAAATGTTTGAAGCTTGAACTGTTTAAAGTGGGAAATTAAAACGTGTAATGTCTGCAGCATCAGTGTTTGCACTGTGTTTAAACAAGTTGCCTTTTATCTAGACATAGGTATGTGGGACCACAGCTGTAATGCTTAGAATCATTTTTTTGCTGCTTGCCTTGAACAAGCCACTGAAATCATGCACTAATATACTCGCACATTGTTTTTGACTCACAAGTTCTTATACGTTATAATGAAAATATTTTAGCATTGTTCTGCTTTTACAGGCGTGCTGCTTCTGGTTTTAAACCAAAATTAGCCCATTCAAATCGAGAGAGTGGAACAGGCTGATGTGGCATATTATATGAAATCAAAGTAAATTCACAGCCCTATAAACAGGGTATTTCGCATAGTTCAGTAAAAAGGAAGCTATCAGTTTAGAGTGTGTATAGTTTATCAAAAACAAAGCGATTACACTGCAGAATTTTAACGTAGTCTTTAAAACTGGTTGCCAAATCATCAAGGAAGTCAGTCAAATTTTGTCAGAAGCTTAAATAGTACATTATGCAATGAAATGCAGTGATTTTACTGTAGTTCTAATTGCCATTAAACTGTGCGGGCATTAAAAGTTATCCAGATCCGGATAGTTTGATGATAAAACAAAACAAAGATCCCTAATTATATTGTAAGATGACACATATTGTGATAAAAAGAGTCATTTTGTGCAGTAACCAGCTGACAACATTCCTGTGGTCAAAACCGACCACTGTTTAAAGGATAGGGGCCAGCAGAACTAATTCAAAGACTTTGAAAAGGCCATGTATGGTCAAAGGATATATCCATGTTCTTTTAACCTTATAGTTATATGTAGTTTATTTTAATTTTTTGTGTACTATATTGATCCCATAGGAAATTACGGGATACTGACTGTGGCGCCCGGGGAGCAGTGTGTAGGAATGGTACCTTGATCAAGGGTCACGGGTACCTCAGTGGTGCAACTGGCAGATGTGGGATTCAAACCTATGGCCTTCTGATTGCAAGGGTGACTCCCTAACCACTAGGCCACCAGCTGCCAATTGTGGGGTGGAAATAGTATTATCTTTATTAGTATTTTTTAGTATAATCTTTATTCTGTTACATCTTATAGGTTCAGACACCTTAGTATGATATGGCTGATTTTTCAAAAGTGATAAAAGTTACTCAGAAAACTTGATCCTGGAGGACATTGCTTATGTAATGATTGCAAAGACACTCAAAGACACAGAGACGAGAACAGCAAAAAATATAAAGTCTAAATGAAATCAAAATAAAAATGTCTATATGAAAATATATTATGCTTTATACAGAAATGCTGTGTATAAATACTACAGATAAGTCACACAGTTAAGGGAAATCTACCGACACAGACGGTAGTTTGGAGTACATTATTGCGCTTAGAAAAGATGTGTAAGTAATATTGACATAAGTAGTGATATTGCAGATGTAAGACTGTTGCACTTAAGATATTGTATATAGCGAAGTGATGCAGCACCTATTTAGAAAAACATCACATGATACAGCACATGGTAAGACAACTACACATAAGATGTAAAGATACCAGTTGAACTCTTGAGTGCCATTTTACCAATGATAAGCTTTTTATATTCACCTGTAGCGTTATTAATCATGCCATTGGTGATGCGGGGAAAAAACTGGCAATGAATCTGATCTCTCTCATTTGCTAAAACCGATGCTGTCTAAGAATGTCCCATATTTAAAGCACATCCTCATGAGTCTCTGTCAATGAAATGGATAACTGCAGACTTGGCCTCTGCATTATACTGCATTGACTTGCTGTATTGTAAATCAAGACTTTAAGTGTGAACTGTGTGAAATATTTCTCTGACCTGGTGGTGAACTCAACTCTCCTGGTACTTATTCTTAATTAATTCTCACTTTATGCCCTCCGCTTTTCTCATTCATTCTCTAAATGTATTCTCCACTACAGGGCAGGACTGCACAATAAGAACAGTTTGCGATTCTACACATTGCGATTCTATTGCTACACATTACAGTTTTGATATGCTTAGCCTTAGAGAAAAAGCACTTCTGCCAACCCTTGATGTGCCAGAGTTTAAAACTGTCCTATATTATATTTATTAAATATATGCTATATGGACAAAAGTATTGGCACACCCCTTTTTTCCAGGTTTGGGCTAGACCCTTAACTTCAAGGGCAGTCTTTATGCTTCAGCATACCAAGACATTTTAGACAATGCCAAAATCTTTTCCAGCATGATTGTGCCCTAGTGCACAAAGCAAGCTCCATAAAGACATGGAACCAACTCCTTATTAAAGTCTATGTATTTGAAAATACAAATAAAATACAAGTAATGGTAAGGTGTCATAATTCTTTTGTCCATATAGTGTATTTTGTGATAACAACAGATCGATCTGTGATTGGTCAGGATGTATACAGCCCACTTCAGCGGTAAGGAGTTCATTTGTATATTCCTAAATTCTGGGATTTCAGTGTTGCAAGGCCTATACTGTGATAATAATCAACACCTCTACTGCAGGGATGCAGGTAAATCCAAGTAAGGTAAACATTCTTGTCACATTTTTTTAGACCAAGTCGATTTGCACTTCAATCAGTTTGTTGAGAGCGATGGAGTCAGTTCATTTGAGATTCCAGTGTACTTTATTGTAGTCTACATTAAAATAAAGCTTGCATTCTCTCCAGCTGGGGAGGCTTTTTATCCCTGTGGCTGAGCGACAAAAACACGCTCGCACACACACACTCCACTCTGTGGTCTCTGTTCAGTGCTTTCAGAGATTGAATTAATGCTGTCATGGAGAGGAAAGATTCCGATTAGAATGATTTAAGGACTCCTCTCCTTCATTCACTTCCAGAGAGACGGGTTTGTGGGGCGCACAAAGCCAGCTCTGTCTGCTGTCTGTCCTTTTGGTCCTGTATCTTGGTCAGTATCTTACACTGAGGGACTTTGTTGTACGTTAAAAGTTGTAGTCTTCTCTACAACAGTTTTATGTCATGAAAATGGTGTGAAGAAAAAATGAATCACTAATAAAACAACTTATTAGCTTATATATGCAGAGGTTTGATTAGATATGCCAGATATGTTTCCCTAATCATTTATTCTTTACATGCATGCTATAAAAATCTATTGCACCACTTCATAATAAGACTACCCTTATTAACACTTTATGAAAGGTTAAAATTAGTTTATTACTGGTTATTAACTAGGTCATAAACACCTTAAAATCATTCAGGTGTGATTTTTTGTTGAAACTGCCGGGAATAATGGAGAATGGAGACAGAGAAGACAAAGCTAGATAGGTAGCCTCCACATTTTAACAGTAGGAACTAATGTGGGCTCACTATTTGGCAAGGAACAGCTCACTATTGCCCTTTATGTGATAGAACTGCTTATTAATGACTTTTAATCTGTTTAATAATCATTAACAAACCACATTAATAAACTCTTTATGAGGATTGTGTTATTGTAAAGTAGTGCCAAATGTTTTAATACATTGTTAAACATCCATATGAAGTTTGGTAGAATCTATTATAATACATAATAAAACATATTCAAATAAATGCACATTTTTTGTACAAAATATGATTCTCAGTAGGCCTGCTGCAATCAAGAAATTCTGGCTGGTGATATATTTCCATTTAAATAATCATTTACTACTAAAATGACTAATAATGACTATTTATTTGTCTCTGTTGTTGGTAATTTTATGCAGCCAGTAAAGCATGGGCCTAAAGTGATTTGTTGTTTTGCCTCTTAGCTGTCTTTAATTTTTTAGCTCATGCTATGTTGCACTTGGACATAATGACTCCCTTGGTGCACACACACCACCTTCTTTTTACAGTTGTACAGAATCATGTGAAATAAAGGTCACAGCTCATCTTGCTCGTGCAATAATAGTGCAAGCATCTCATAACACCGAGTTTAGATCAGTGAATGTTTTTCTGGCCTTGTTTTACTGTGTTTTGACTTTGAAAACGAGGGTCAGTTTGAATAATCGGGATCATATTGTGTAATTGGGATTGGGTGATTGTGTAATATATTAGTAGCAGACCTAATTCTCTGGCTATTTTCGAATCTAAATGTCTTAAAAGGCTTGGTGTATTGGATTTATTGTGTTTGTGTCACTGCTCTGTAAGTAATTGCTACAGTCACATTTCTGTGTTCAGTGTACTTTTAAATATACATCGAAATCATACCAAAATATGGTGAAATTTCAGGCTTCTGATGCATGGAATTATTGTTTAAAGAAGCATAATCTAATCAAAAGGTTGTAATGTTTGCGATTTCATGATGCTCTGCAGTATTTCATGAAGAATCGTAATTAAGTTGAATCTTTGTTGCTCTGCTTTGCATTCAGCAGAAATCCTTTTCGGTTATATCTTTTCTTTCTAGACTTTTGACCCCTTCCTTTGAACTTTTCCAGGTGTTCACCACATACTCCAATGAGGACTACGACCGGCGTAACGATGACGTCGACCCCATGGCAGCATCAGCCGAGTACGAGCTGGAAAAGAGAGTGGAGAGACTGGACCTTTTCCCTGTGGAACTGGAAAAAGGTGATACAGTACTGCATTCTGCACAGCCCTGCAGAACTCGAGCACTTGACCTTAGATTGTGTTTTATGGGCTTTTTGCTAATTCAAAAAATGCTTTCATACAATTACATAATGGATGGCTAATGCCAACGCTTTAGTCAGTAATTGCAGTAATCACAAAATCTCTCTTGAAAACCTTCTTTTATTTGTAAGTACTTGGCTATGATTCTTCATTATTTTAGACTTTGCATGCAGGGCTGGTTCTCTAATTCCTAATACTCACTGGAAAAGATGCACTTTCAAACAGTTTAAACACTTTTAAACACTTTAAAACACTAATATCTGCAGTGTTCTTCAAACCATAAGAATGTTAATGCCTTGAACCGTAAAAGAAATAGATCAGTGTCAAATCAAATTCACATAGTTTTCCATTTGTCCCAGATGTAGTTGAATAACCAAGATTTGATTGGTGTCCAATTCTACTTCTCAGGTTTAGTTGAGCTGTAAGACTAATGTCACTAGATATCAGTAGTCACCAAAATAGAACAAAACATTTCCCTAAAAATATATCAGTGGACTGACATTCAAATCTATATTAAGGTCAAACAAACTGAATGTGGTTTAGTTTCTTAATTTAAAACTGCTTTGTAATACCAGAACACCACAGTCCTAAAACACACTGACAAGTGCCACCTTAACCTTAACAAAGAGCTGTGTGTGGTTGAGAGGAGTTGTACTGAGGATGTACTTTTATAAATGCATCCTGGGTGGCAGTAGAGTTTTGTGTTTGTCAGCAACTTTAATCTTGCAGTCGTAGTTCTAAATTAAAGAAGCAACATTTGGTCTTCAAATATGTCATTTTGACTTTTTTGAACTGTTACTTTATAACTCCAAATATTTTGCATTGTTTTCCATGTAGTTACTAAATACGAAGCCTTAGAACATATAATGCAGCAAAAACTGTAACTTTCACAGTAGTTACTGAATAGCTCTTAAAAATACATCTGACAATAAGTTTCGTCCACGTTCGGAATTCTGATTGCTAAGGGCTGATCGCTGGTTTCTTTCATAAAACGTGACTGAAGTCTACATTCCTATTCATATGTTTGCTTATGGAAAAAGGCAGTGATGTAAACTAAATGAAATATATCTGCGTTTTTGCCTTTCTTGGATCAATATAAAATACTTATTAACAGTAGACTTGAGAAGTCATGTTGGAAATCTAGATTTAAAACAGCTGCTTTTGGACTCAGTATTAAAAAGCTAAAGAGTGCTCTCCCCCTATCAGATGGCGACGGTTTGGGCATCAGTATCATTGGAATGGGAGCCGGAGCAGACATGGGCCTGGAGAAACTCGGAATCTTCGTCAAAACGGTCACGGAGGGCGGAGCTGCTCACCGGGACGGAAGGTCAGGAAAGGATTTGAATGGAATACCTGGGGTTTCGATAGATTTGGTTCAAGCCAAGTAGAATTTGGATGAAATTGATTGGAAAAGCTTTTGATGGAAGGGGATTCCCTTTGTCCAGGTATAATCTCTCAAGGTTATTAGAGCATATGGCTTTAGTGTATTAGACTATATGGTATGCACAGGTCATTAAAGGATTGATGTCGGACAGCCCATTATACTTACAATGTTGCTGATTTAAAGGTTTGCTTGGTTTTTCCATTAGCCACAATAGATGTAGGAGGAGACAGTTCACTAACTGAAATAAGAAAAGGGTAGCTGAATATCTGCTGAAAATGCTGAAAATGTTGCTGAAGTATAACAGAAAGTCCTGTCCTTCAATAAATAAAACCGTTCACCTTGTTGATAAAGCCTCCTCATTCTGGAGATGTGTGCATAAACAACCTGAAAAGTCTTTTTTTGTTATTCGAACCAAAGATCACGAATTATTTATGCTATTTTGTCAGATTGTACTGGTTACCTTGTTTGTCCGTTTTAGGTTGATCAGTCGTTCCGCGTTCAAGCAGAAAGGAGCCTGGTCTTGTGTGACTGGAAGTGTTGTCAACATAGCCGCCAGTGATGCACAATGAATGCTACTCATTGTGCATATATATGGAAACTGTTCTCTTGGTGGAAATATTAAAGGAATGGTTCACAGAAGAGTAAAAAAAGCATATCTTCTCCAAGCA
The DNA here is from genome assembly GCA_037974405.1 of Brachyalestes nurse. Lineage (NCBI taxonomy): Eukaryota > Metazoa > Chordata > Actinopteri > Characiformes > Alestidae > Brachyalestes > Brachyalestes nurse. The sequence continues at coordinate 9,970,152 of JBBPCY010000028.1, read as the reverse complement.
TATTTGCCAAAAAGATTGTCATTGAGTGACGTCTATTAATCTGTTGTTGTATTAGCTCTGTGAAAATTAAAGAAGAAACTTTGGATACAAGAATGCAAGTGCGAAATCTGTAAAAAAAAAAAAAAAAAAATGTTAGTAAACCGTTTCTTTAAATATAGCATGGATTTCTGCAGAAATTCAGCTGGGGTAGAAAATGGCAGCGTTTGGAACATTTGAGTCAGAGGTTAAGAGTTAAGGCGGCCCGTTTCAGTTGTTTGTTTACGGCTGAACTGATACTCGACCGTGAACCCAGTTCTAAGCTGTACTGCTACAAAAACCAAGCGAAAGAACAAACCACTGAAAACAGACACCTCCTTTTTATCACCTCCAAAGAGAAGTGAGGTATGCACACAAGGCCAAGTCAGCTCAGCTTTAGTGACTGTGATGTGATGATTGTTCACATGTTAACATTTTGCTAATCATACCTATTTTTGTGAGCGTTGAGAAGCTAGCAGAATAATCACTTTAGCATAATTCAGAGATTATGTGGTAGCAGTAGTTTAAGCAGAGACCCCAGGAGACCTACAAAGCAGGGGTCAAACAGTGGGCTGCGAGGTCAGGTAGAGTTCATGCTTGTTTATTCAAACAATGATTCATCAGATTAGACCCTAGGGTTTTTTTTATGGCCCTGGGTTTTCTCACCATACTGCATGATTCACACTAAGTGACACACTCCTTTTTTGACAAAAGAAATAAACAATCATTGGGTAATATCAAGGGCCCCACAGTGGTGCGGTGGGTAGTGCTGATGCCTCACACCTCTGGGGTTGGGGGCTCGAATCCAGGTCCTGGCTTTGTGTGCTTGTAGGTTTCTCCCACAGTACAAAGACACGCACGTCAGGTGAACTGGGGATCCTAAATTGACCGCAGGTGTGTGTGAACCCCACCCAGGGTGAGTCCCTGCCTCGCGCCCATTGACCCTGGAATAGGCTCCAGGTACCAGTGACCCTAGGAAGAATTAAGCCGTTGCAGAAAATGAATGAATGGATAATATTGAAACCATGTAACCTTATGTGACCATTTTTTACGTTTATACTTAAACAGAATTGGAAATAACCCACATTTATAGTAGATAGGAGGAGGATCTGTTTTTCTGAAGTTTTAAAAATGCGATTTGTGCTGCAAGTTGTTTTAAACCTGCCACTCAGAAAGTATAAACCCACAAACACAACTCTATCACTGAAGACAATACTTATATTTCTGATGGACGGGTATCCTTCATGATTACAGATATTTATCTCTCAGTATCACCTGTTGTCGCCTCTTTAGTTTTCACTGTGCATTTCCTCAGAGCTGTTTTTATCCTCCCATATGTTCATTCATGTTCATTTCCTCATCTGTTCAGCTCACCTCTCCCTCTTGAAGCTCACTTCCCTTTTGGTCACTGGAGTTTGTAACTGAAGTTAAAGAAAAAAGCATTGACGTACCAGTGTTATATAGATTTCTGGTTTTAGTGGAAATGATAGAAAAGAAAATCTTAGCTTACTTAGTAATGCATACTATTTGCTGGGTGTTTTAGATAGATTTGAAAGATACATGAAACCAGAACAAATTCTAAACAAATGGTAAGTTTCCTTTCTGATTTGGATCTGATTAATATTTACAGTACTCTCTTTCTCTCTAGTGTCATTTTAAGTGATGCTGTGAATCAGTCCAAAAACAAGTTACGTCAGGTTTTTAAGATAGCATAGAGTACTCAGGATGCGTGGGTTTGTGCAAACTTAAATGTCACCTAATGCCATTATTATTTAATACTGATCATGATATTCGTCAGTATCACTCTATCAGTGTCACCTAGGTCTGGTGATCTGACACAAATTGATAAAATTGTGATTTTATTTCTGAAAACATGCTTTAGTAGCACCTCAGAGGTTTGTTTTATGTCAGTCAACTTGGTGAGTGTCCTGACAAGCTGTCGGAAGTGTTGTAAACAAGCATGCAGAGGCTATGCTTGCAGTAACCTGCAGGCAAGGCTCTTTAGTAGAGACATTTATGATAGAGAGGAGGCTGACAGGGGCCATTAATCAGTTTAATGGTCAGGTATTACAGGAGACATTTAGTGAAGCTGACTCATTCCTGAATGTCATGCTTTAGTCCTGTCACATTCATTTTACTGTATAAGACCTCAGTGTGGATTTAGAGTTAATACAGTAATGTTCCTACATTAACCGTATTTATTATTATAAAAATGAGTTTGTTATTAATAATGACTCCCCTTCTTTCCTGAACCAGGATCCAGGTGAATGACCTGATAGTGGAGGTGGACGGTACCAGTCTAGTGGGCGTGACTCAGAATTTTGCAGCATCTGTCCTGAGGAACACCACCGGCACTGTCAAGTAAGTAAATGTTCAGTAATTCTGCATTGTTTGAACTGGTAAGTCTGTGAAACTGTATTGTATAATGTGTCACATGTCATTTTAAGCTTGTTGTCTGGGCAGGCTGTGATTAGGTTTGGCCTTCTTTAGAGTGAAAGCAGTAATGTAATGCTTTGAAGTCTGTAATGTACATGCATTTAAAGCAGACACAACTTCTTGCATTTAGGGAACCTTTGTAATTTGGCTAAATGAAGTGAATTTGAGTCTGAAAAGCCAGACCTGCAGACGTCACTGCAGTTATAAACTTCTGAACAGTTTACTGAGTGGCTGGGACCAAATAGATGGTTGGCACTGAGCAAATGAGTAGTTGCCTTAGTGGCTGGTAAAGACTTCACAATAGAAGCAAAATACTGGTATTACAATTATATTGCTACATATTGCAATTGTGACAGCAGTAGCAGTAAATAATAAAAGAATCCATAATGTCATATAGTTAAAGATTGGTCTGCTATTGGGACCAAAATCATTTACTTTAGTTGTATTATATGAATACCTAGATTTATCGAAACCTCTGCAGAACACTGTTCTAGACCTGTCATTTGTTAAAATGCATTGTAATTGGTCAGAAGACTTTAGTCATTTGCATGTTGCAGCCTTCTGCAGTAAAACCTGCAAAAAATTCCCACTTGCATGTCAGTCAGTACATGTTAGGGCCCAAATGTAGCTTTTTTAGTTTAGAAGTGGAGCTAAACACTAGTGCTAGACACTAATGCTTAGTGCTCAAATCTTTTCTCTAAACATGTCCCCAAAACTTCTCTCAACCAGCTCAAGCTACTTCCAGCTTTTCAATGTGTTGCGGACGAGTAGATGTGGTTTAGGGCACAGCATGACTTACTGTGAGCTTTAAAAATGAACGAAACGTCACCACTACAGTCAGCCCTTCCAGACAACACGAGAACTAGAGAGGACTAATTTTGTATCAGGTTCCTCTATTTTCATTATGGTCATTGTCTCAGAAACTGACCCTAGATTAGCACTTATACTCTGGAGGCGGCCGCAGAAAACAGACCCAGTGGACAAAAAAACTGGCAGCAGCATTTGGGTAAATATTGATATTTGCCACCTTAATAAAGAACTTGTTTTGGGGTGTATTTATAGACACAATTTGGGTGACTATTCATTGCTAGTGTTCGCTACATGAGCCTCACAGCTCCAGATTTAAACTAAAGCAAATTTTGAATACCAAATATGTTTTTGGATGACTATTTCTTGGGTAAGTGGACAATTGCGTAAATTAGATTTGAGAACGGGTGGTTGATAGTAACTTTTCTTGTGAGGAAGCACCAAGAGAGATGCAATTAAAACTTTAGACAATGAAGTTTTCTCATTAGTGATGGTTTATGCTAATGCTAACTGTAGCTAATGTTTCACCTTGGTTTTCTGTGGTGTCCAGTTGTCTTAGCTAAACAGTTTAACTTCATAAGGTTGCAATCAGTAACATAAGGTTTTACTTTTAGGAGCAGGGGAAAGTAAGTAATTAAGTAGATGAAATAGCTAACAACCTCTTCCTTTACAACAGTGCTATTAAAACCGGCTCAACTGCCACATGTTATGGAAGAGGACAGTCTTAAATTAACTCCTATAGAAACACTGAACTCACTAGCCTCCCCAGCAGACCATTATTCAACCCAAATCTATGTCCTTGAGCTAGTTTGTGGAGACTGGCAGAACAGCAGGGGTGCTATGTAAGAATGGAGATTTGCATCTTTCACACTGTGTCCAGGCACAGACTTTTAAGTCTGTTGGATTGTTCTTGGTTTGCAGTGATACGATATAGTTAGATATATAATGTAACAATCTTTTACTGCAGGATTAAATGCAGCGTAATCTGAGAATGGTACCCTTCACTATTCTGAAGTCAGGCTTGAGCTAGGTCAATCACTCTCAAATGTTTACAGAGAAATCTCATGCATATTCATTAGTTAAACTGTCAGCCGGTATTTTTGATGGAAAGGGTCTGAAACTATCTAGCAATTATAAGAGAAGTTTGTAAAGCCTTTGGAATTTTTTGTGGATTAATCGCTTATTAAATGGCAGAGCCTGTAATATAAAATTGACATCTTGATAATTTACACTGTTTTGACAGTAACAACAGGAATAATAATAAAAAATAACAGCTGTGTTAAAAATAGAGAGTTCTGGCAACAATTATATACTCCTTCTTTACTATTTTGAATGTACTTAAATTGACTTCTACCTGTTTGGTTTGTTAAAAGCTCTCCTCGTGTGCTTTCCTCCCAGTCCTGTCCTTTTGGTGTACTGCTGGTCTAAGCAGACCCCTGTGCACCCCCCACTGGCCACTGTGTCGCTTAGCAACATGAGAGGCACCCTGCCGTCCTTCCCACCCAGCAAGAGCATGGCCAATAAATCTACTGAACCTCAGGCCATAGGTGACATATGGCCCAGCTGGGGTTCAGTTCTTCACCATTTATTGCAGAAGCAGCCGACTGGCTTGATGAGCCATTGCAGGAAGCTTACACTTATTGTCATTGAAATCACAATCTTAGAATCTTTTTATTCACAGAGTAGAGTATTCTACTAGAGCAAATCAAGTTAATAATAATATATAAAGTACATATTGTTTCAGGACATTTTTTACACCATTGAAGTATAAAGCTGCCAGCTGTTCTTTTCATTGTAAGATCGTTTTATGACAAATGGACCAATAGAATTGCTCATTACATGCATGCATTAATTTTAAGAATGTTTTTACGATTTCGGAGGAACTATACTTTGTTATGGCAGCAGTGATTTACAGAGTATACAGTTTAACCGGTGAATATATTATGTACATTTGGGAACTATGTAAGTGTGACTGTCCACACGAGGAATGTGGGATAATGCAATGAAGTCATACTGCCTTTAATTCTCTTTTGACTATTCTGCTGAGCTGACCAATTCTTGTTTGTGTGTGTGTGTGTGTGTGACAGGTTTATCATCGGCCGGGAGAAGCCAGGTGAGCAGAGTGAGGTGGCGCAGCTGATCCAGCAGACGTTGGAACAGGAGCGCTGGCAGAGGGAGATGATGGAGCAGCGCTACAATCAGTACATGGAGGAGGACGAAGAGGTCAGCTCACAAACTCAGCGTGCTTATGCAAACATTTTGCACGCAGCTGAGAAACCTTTCACGCACAGACTAAACAAGATCATTGGCAAGTGGCTGAGACCTTGTTCCGCTGCGTAACAAACACATCCTGAACACAGTGAAATAAAATGAGTAGATATGGCTGCCAGGACCAAGGACAGCTATTAGTACAGATGTAGGATTTATAATTCTTTTCACGTACATTCATAAATGCACATCATTCAAGGTTGCAGTACATTAAAGCCATAGTTTGGCAAAAATAGATATAGACTTCCATTACTGATTAGCAAAAATAGCTTGATAGCTACAGTGTAAAACTAAGACATGTCTTTGTTGATATTGCTCTTCAAGTAATGGGGAAATCCTGTGAATTTGGTTTTATACTGTTAATATTATTAGCACCTAGCATGCAGATAATGTAATCAGGGATCGAACCACAAAATATTGGTCCATCTTTAACAGTTTGTTTAACTTGTGCTCTCACTAATGAGAACCACAAAATATTGGTCCATCTTTGACAGTTTGTTTAACTTGTGCTCTCACTAATGGCATTTTTTGCAAAGTAATATGTGTGAATTATTGTTCCTGTACATGCAGTACTCACACCTTCATTTGGTGCAATACTGTGACCGGCCAAGCCCTCTCATTCTCTTCTCCTACGTCTGACAGCTTTGGGTGTGAACAAAAGTGGTAAATAATTCAGTGATGGAGGATCAGATGTGATCGGATTAGGTAGAACATAGGCATGAAAACAAGCTCCTGAAAGCTCCTTCAGAAAGAAAAATATCTCGCAACAAGATCAGAATTAAGAACTCAAGTAAGAACTTACCCTAACCCTATACAAGTATAGTGGTACACATACGCAGTGCAAAACTAAGCTTAATAAGCTGCAGTAAGTACAGTACAGTAAATACACAGGACAAGACTATGTGGTTTGGACAGTAAAAGGTATAAGAGTAGAGTAAAGCCTGAGTAGATTGAGTAGTTAATTGCCACAACAGAATGGGTGACTGCGAGATTGCTTTGCCAATTAGCCCTTTAACTTGATCAATTTTATAATTTAACATTGAATCTGCATTTAACATGCATTTAAAGATTAAAATGTGTTTCCCCACCTCATAGACAATAGACTATTATATGTACTCTAGAAAAGGACCTTATTATGCAAAGATTATACTACTATTTTTGCTGTCTGAAAAAGTCCAAACAAGTAACATTACAGAAGAAAGAAAGAACGTAATGATTTTTTTGTCTATTTCAGTTGGTCTATTTATGATGACATTTTTGCACAATGTGAAGGACAATCAGTGTTTAAAATTTTGAAACATATAAACATCTCAAAATAATTGTGCATTTGATACTGTGAGGGTCTGCGTCCACCGGTTACGTTAGATGCGAACAGTCCAGGTAGCTCTGCGCTAGGAAACAAACATGTCAAGTCAGATCAGTCTCAGCCATTTAGTGGAGCTTAGCTTTCTCTTGGTATTTTGCTGCTGTCATTAGAAATGTCTTAACGGTGCACAGAAGCAGGCCTGGAGGGATGTGTTCCTCTTGTGTGTGACGCATTGCCGTGACTCAGAGAGGAAAGCCATTGTGCTTCTGCAGGAGTCCACCAGCTCCTGTCTCTGCTTGGAGCGGAAGTCTATTGTTTAAATCCTCAGGAATCACTGCAGGTGGGACTGCAGTAACAGAGGTCAACAAAAACACTGCAGGTCCACGCCCTCTGTACTGCAGGCATGTGTGTATTAAAAGATCTCAACGCAGGACAGACATGGTTCTGTTTTAAGTCCTAATGAGGGCTTTAAAGGATGCAGTTAGTGGTCGGTTTGTGACTAACTTGTAAAAGCTATTGCAGCAGGTCATGGTTTGAAGAAATGATTTCCCTTTTCCCCAGCTTTAGCTGGTCTGCTTATTATAGACACTGCAGGTGCAGAGTCCAACCAGCATGATGGGTGACCACTTGTAGCCTTTTTTTTTACCATGCTCTCTTTACACAGCTCTGTTAGATTTCCATTTGGTCTTTGCAGAGACTCTGCCATCTTGTGGCCAATCTTGGAAACATCACTAATGATCATATCTTCACAGTGTAGACCAAAACATTATACAAGTGCATCCGTTTTCTAGTTTTGCCTTGAAACTACAAGAAAATGACAGTCAGACAGGTGACAGAACATGTTCATGTTGAAAAAAAAACAACATAAAATGTCTTAGTAAGGTTTTGAGCCCATGTGAGCTGCCAGAATCACTGAAATGCTCTGAGTTATCAATTCTCTTTGACTCTCGTTGGAATGCCATTTTTCCCTCAGTTGCTGTTTTTATCATCTACTATTGTAGATGACTAGTTCATTCCTTTTTTGAATACTTAAACAATTCAGCGACCTCTTGTACCCTGTTTATGGGGGCAGTGCCATCATGGAAGAGAAATATTTTTAGTCAGAAAAACTTCAGATTGATTTGCAATGACCCTTCTCAAGTGGACAAGTGGATCCAAATCACGCCAGCAAAATGCCTCCTACAACATAGAGTCCTCAAACCCATTTGCTGTAGGGGTAAAACATTCAACCCTATACCTTTTGGTGTATCCCACGCATGCACTCACCCATTTGTAGAGAATTTGGTGAAGAATGGCTCTCTTGACCATATCACCATTTTCCACATCTCTTTGCACCGAGCACCTGTTTTTCATCACTGGACTTTCAGATATGCATTCGTCTTTGTAATGTTGGGTTTATTCACTGCAGCCCTATGATAATATCCCACTCTGTGTAATTGTGGAAGCATCACACTTACTGAGTGTGTGCTTTTATCCACTGATGTCTTTCCTATATATCTAAATGCAGTAGTCACTTCAGTCATTGTTGCTTTTGAAACAGTAACCAGTTGGACGTCTTTGTGACTGAAGCTCCTGAACCAACAATGAACTCTCTTTCAAAGACTCTTTTCTTGTGGCATCTTGTTGTTCTAAAGTAAAGGTAAAATGGGCCTGTTCTGCATTTTATATGTGCCAAAGAGCATGATGGGATGTTCATTGCTTGATTGAATCCAGCACCATCTGCACTAGTCATGTTTGTCCACTACTTTCTTCAGCTTTTACCGTTAATATGTCACCTGTCTGCAGTAACCCATGTCCACAAAAGCTTGAAATTAAAATGTTTAATCCTCTTTGGCAAAAGAACTCAGAGCATTATGAAATTACTCTTGGACTGGTGACAGCATTGCATAAATTAGCACAGCTCTCTGGTAGGCAGCCCTGTTCCCTTGTTCCCACTCACTGCTGATTGCCGTGGGTTACTTGACATCTTTAATGTTGAGAAAAAGAGATAGAAGTTGTGAAGAAATGTGTTGGTGTTACGTGAATTAGAGAATTACCCAACCAAACTTGGAACTCAGAGATTTCACAATTACACAGAGCACTGGCACCGTTCCTCTCTCACTCCTCCCTCTCTCTTTTGTTTCAGACGGGTGAGTATGCCACGGATGAGGATGAGGAGATGAGCCCCATGTTCCCCAACGCCATCGAGGTGTTCGACTTGGCTGAAAACGAGGACATGCTCTCGCCTGTGGAGATGGACCCAGAGAAACTGGCCCACAAGTTCAAAGAGGTCAGTGCTGCCGCATCTGACGTCTTGCTCTGACCTCACCACCTATGTGGGCGCTCACCCTGGTCTTACACAGATATCGGTTGTGTGAGGTTGATTTCTGTCCTATTTGTAGGAATGGTTTAAAACAATGAGTCTTAAATTAATGAACAAAATATTCCTTGCGGTCAAGCATGGAAATACAGTTCAGTTCAAAGGTTAGAACCAGTGTTTTCAATAAGATAAAACCAGTTGGGTTCATGAATAAAAATCCTCTGCAGCTTCACAAGTGTCAAATAGTAGTAAGATACGTGTTAAACGTATTCTAGATGTGTCTGGAATGATGGAAAAACTGAGAACGCTGTTTAACGCTGAGAATAAAGACGCGAAAATGAAGACGTTTCTAGTTTATAACAATTCTTAACTGTCCAAAAGTGTAATTGGTGTATAATTACTGTTTTTTATTACAATATATTAATTATAGGTGAGTTGAAATGTGTTTGTTTGTTTGATGCAGCTTGTCGAATTGAATGAATGCTGTTATGCAAGTTAGAAGTTAACTGTTACATGTGCCGTATGTTATGAAATTTCTCTCACATTTTGTTTTTTTTTCTTTCTCTTTCTCTTCATTGTTCTCTCTCCAGCTTCAGATAAAGCATGCTGTGACCCAGGCTGAGATCAAGCAGCTGAAACGAAAAGTAAGGACATTGGGGAGCTCACTATTTCGAAGTTTCTAAAGGAGATCTTTAAGAACAGTGTAAAACCTCTTCTCTCCTCACTCTCACTTTCTCCACCCCTCCACACCCCACCTCTTCTCCATAGCTGTCTCATGCAGAGCAGGAGAAGCTGCGTTGGCGGATGGAGAAGACCCAGCTGGAGCAGACAGTGCGGGAGACGAAGGAGCGCATGGAGAAGCTGGAGGGATACTGGATGGAGGCGCAGAGTCTGTGCCAGGCAGTGGATGAGCACCTCAAGGAGACGCAGGCCCAGTACCAGACACTGGAGCGTAAATACAGCAAAGCCAAACGCCTCATCAAAGAGTACCAGCAGAAGTTAGTATGCAAGAGTTGTAGAGACTTCTTCAGCAGAATGTGACGTATTGTTGGCAAAGAGATTTGGAGTTTTGAAATCACACTAAATGATGTCACTGTGTGTGTGTGTGTGTGTGTGTGTGTGTGTGTGTGTGTGTGTGTGTGCAGAGAGATTGAGTATCTGAAGAAGGAGACAGCGCAGCGGCGTGCGCAGGAGGAGTCGGAGGCCGGTCGTAAGGAGGAGACAGACAGTCTGCAGGAGAAGGTATGGTGGGAAAACCAACAAAGCATTATTTCTGAAGTGACAGTGTTGAATTTTCTTCATCTGAATAAGGTATATTTTAGCAGTGAATCTAGTATTAACTTCTTACTTAAGTTCTTAAGAACTTAAGAACTTACGAACTTAGATTCATCCTGTGTTAATGTTTTTTTGGAAGTTAATCTCAATTAAATGTCAGATTAATATCTATTTGAGGCAAGTCATGTCTAGTGTATGTATATACCACATTATCATACGCAAAAGGTCATTCAGTGTGCTTTACAGGAATGTAATAAAAAATGAAATAGAATAAAGTAATGGGAAATTATAAAGAACAAAATCGCTAAAAGAATATTGAAAGTGCAGTAGGAGTGCAGAAATTTAAATGAAGGCAAAGGAGAATAGAGCAGTTTTAGAAGCTTTCTAAAGCTACAGTTGTTGCAGATCTGATACTGATAAGCAGTTTGTCCACTAGACAAGTATCTCCTGCAGATTTCCGAGACCTAACAAGATTGTATACTTTAAACATGTCAGAGATATATTTAGGCCCTATTAGTTTTATTATTTATTTATAAAACCAAATGGTTGCTGTAACCCTAAGGGCGTTTTCACACTTTATCCCAGACAGATGAGGAATTGTAGCTGAGGCTGTAGTGGATTTTTTTCTTTACAACTTCTGTAAAACAAAGGTTTTTATTTCTCTACAGTGTATTATTGGGACATAACCTAGGGAAAAAACAAACTGCTAATAATTGTGTGTTTCTTCTCTAGATCACAGATCTAGAGACGAAGGTGGATGCACTGAAGAGCTCGGAGCCCTCCTAAGCCTCCTGAGGAACAAGAGAGGGAGAGAGAGCGGGAGAAATGCCTTTCAACCCCAGCAGACCCTCGCTCCTACACGTTTTCCCCTCAAAGGCATGCGACAACGGACAACCAAAAGACTGCAAGAAACTATATAGGGACGTTCCTGGGGAGTGGGAGGGAGTGAAAAAGAATCCTGTAAACGTCCTGCCAGAAATGTCTGGCACAGGCTGCCCACCTCTAGTTCTCATGACAGCCCTCATTATGTAGACCCCAGGACATTTTCAGTTTCATACAGTATTTGATTTTTTTATTTTTTTTTTTAATGGCCCTCAAGAAAAAAAGAATTACACTGCTTCCTCGCAGTAACTGCACAGTTGCATTTGAGTGACCCGTGGGCTGACTGGGCACGGTGCCAATGCAAACAGAAAAGGCGAGAATGGAACCAAGCATCAGACTTTTAAGTTTCGCCTGTTTTTTTTTTTTTTGTTTGTTTTTTTGTTGTTTTTAAACAGCAGCAGTAAAATGGCCGCTCTTCTTTGCCTGGCAGAAAGGAGCCAGGGTCGGCTGTACAGCAGTGATGGAAGAGCTGTTGGCGTTTGTATATATTATTCAGTGTATTTAAAAATGCTTACGCAATGAGCCGGAAGGGAAGAGGAAGGATGGATAACGGTAAAAAACGAACATTAACAAAAGTAGCCCAGTAAATAACCCAGTTCACTCTGGATTAGTTTTACCTACGGAGGTGCTGTAATTTAAGTAATTGCAGACAAGATCTGTGATTTGAGTCCATTATGAATCAATGTCTGCTACTGATACAGTCAGACAGTAATCATTCTGGAACGAATGATCTTTCCCCATTCGGGTGGAATACAGAATCTGCTATTAGACACAGCTGTGCAACACGTTATTACTGTTACTGTGCTTTGAGTTTGTTGCGTAACCCTGACACTTACATGTAGGTTAGAACGTTTCGATCTGGGATGTCTGCGATAATTTGTGGAAAAATACTTTATCCTGAACTAATCAGCCATTTAAGTCCTTTACACATTGCATTACGGAACCTCCTTCGGTAAAACAAGTCTACCAAATGTAATACTTCAAAAGACAAGCAGGGCAAAGAGGCAGAGTTGTGTATTTCTTTTGTGCTTTTTTTTTTTTTTTTTTGGAAAAAATGGCAAACAGGGTGTAAGACTTGTGCAAGCTTGACATTTGAAATGGACCTTCCAAGATTTTCTTACATTTCACACTTTGCTTTCTTCTGATCAGTATTATTAAAGCAGTGAAACGTGATTCGAAGATTTTTAGGAAAAACAAACAAATACTTGTGCTTTCCCTTTGCTGGATCTGAGGTCTTGAGGTTGTGTTTCTCATGGTGATAGTGGTTATAGGATAGTGGGAAACTGAAGCGGGGATCTTCAGGCCTTGTTCCTGAGATGCTCGTCAACCTGTTAAGCAGTCAGTACAGCTACAGTAATCAACTGCAAATATTCAAGCATTTATTGCAGATCCTCCACAAGTAAAGCCTTATTTGAGCTGGATTAGTGTTACCTGAGGAGGTGTTTTAAGTAATTTCCAACTACATCCGTGATTTTAATGTAGTATGTCATTTTGGTCAGACAGCAATAATTTTTGAATGAAGGATGTTCTCATGTCCACCTCATGCTGAAGTAATATATGGAGAAATGCATCTCACGAACATGTCGCATTAATTTCAGAGGGCTTACGTTTAAACAAATGCAGAATATTCAGTCCGACACTTCACGCATGCATACGCATCATTAAAAGCGAGTACAATGGCAACCTAAGTGTTTTCTTTAAACAGTAAACTGAATATATGTCTCTTTATAAAAATGAATGTATTTGATGTTAAAAAAATGGTGTATGATAGGAACAGTTTTTTTCTTTTTCAATTTGACTACACTTTTATTCTAAGATCAGTATCAGTATTGATATCAGGAATTTAGAATTGGTATTACTTGTTATCGGATTGAAAGGACAGTTAGTTGTATTTCCCCCTTTGTAATGTAAGTCATGATGTATGTCTGCATATTGTTTTTGTCACTGAGCATCACTCAGGTTTTGTACTGCTAACATATATATTTGGGCCCTGATTTTTTCAGCTTGGATTGTCTTTAAAAATGTGAGGAAATTACACTGTACTAATCAGTCATTTGTATCCCTTAAAAATGACATTACAGAGCCTCCTCTTGTAAAACAAATCCAGCTTGGGTGGTGCTTTAGTCACGTCAGCAGAGACTGTGTATCAGCAGGGTTTGTGTTATTGTTATTCAGTTCAAACCTTTTTTTTCCCTCTGACCTCAGATCAGTGTAGTGGTGGCCCTAAATGCTCACTGCTGTCTTTTAACCTTCGCTGATGTGTCACGGGTGACACTTAAGCAGCTTTTGTTCTGGAATACCTTAGAGTTGTGTTCTCTCAGACGTTACAGGTGGGAAAACTGGAGTTTTTTGGTAAAGAATTCAATACAGGTTTTAGGCAGACGTTGCCTCTGATCTAGGACCAGCTCCTCATAGTAAAAGCAGACTTCTCTCAGATCAGTTTTGAAGGAACTAAATGCATGTTCTTCACTTTAATGGCAAAAGGTAGAAATACAAAATGATCATCGCATATTTGATGAATTTTAAACCCAGCAGTGGCATGACTGGAAACACACCAGTGAATGTATATGCATTTAGTATAAAAAATACCAGTGTTACTCCCTTAAGACAGCGTCCACCCAAACCTGGTGGTGATGTTTCAGAGCCTGATGAAGATGAGCTTTTTTTGTGTGGATGCAATAAGGGTCTACTGTCTGTACATTTTTGTTCTAGAGAATGTTAAAATTTTTGTTGAAAGTGTTTCCTTTGGATTCTGGAAGGACAGTATTAGTTTGGACAAATCTAATAACAGTAGCTGTAGTTTCCATGGCTTTCTAAGATGTAATTTAATTCAATCCATTGCTTCCACTTGGTATGTTTTGTGATGGCAAAATGTCTCTTACAGTGCAGTATTGAAGATGAAGTCTGGGGATTCCGTCGGACCTTTTAACAGACGTTATGGTGATACAACAATATATCACTCGGCGACAACATATAATGGCCTTTGTTAATGTCAGTAGAATATAGAGATTTTTTTTAATGTGTGGAAATAGAACTCAGATCATTCACTTTTGCTCGGATTGGTTTGTCGGTTTGCAGTATGTGCGGTTTTACAAGGAGTGCAACAAGAACCCTGAACCCAGCACGTCCCTAAGCACACCCGGTCACTCCTAACACTGTGATCTCCCAGGGTCCATCTGTACGAAGCGTCCCAGCTGAGCGATGCTTATGTTAATCTTATTCATCACAAGATGGCAAGCAAAACTCATTCTGAAGCTGCGCTGTTACTCTTAGGAAATGTGATACCTGTGAACGACCCCTTTACTACCTCAGGTTTAATTTTCCTCCCTGCTCATCTGAATATTTGTGCACAGAGGCAAACAGAGCATTGCTAGTAACTGGGAAATGTAAATGACACCTACGCGTTACAGGCAGACGTGCTTTGTTTTGTACAGAATTGAACGCCATGGACCCCTATCAATATGGAATATGTTGTCAGTGCATTATAAAAAACAGGTAGAATGCAGTCATCGCTGTCTTTGCACAACCTCATCTCCGACAGAGGTTGTTTAATGAGAGGAGGGAAAAGATTCTCAACTTTCATACGATTTTGGTTCATTTCTACCGGTCCATTGGTCATGAAATGCTCACATACTCTAAAGGACATTTGGAGTTTAGAAGGATTTGATATGTGTATTTCCATTACTTTTATGAGGTTTGTTCCTGTACCAGCCATGTTTTTACTGGTTTATTCTACTCTGCTGTCTCTAAGGTGGCTGTGCCAGTATAACTCCAACTTAATCTCCCCTCTCAGGTTGAATGATCCTAATGCAGTGAGATAGAAGATAGAGACAAAGTGCATTGAATGCATAAGACCCTTTTTGTGATTGCTTCAGTTGACTGCATGTCTAGAGAATCAACACAGTGAAGGAAAGACGGGGTCCACAGGATAGACATCAGGAACTGTAAACTGGACATTCATTAATACAATACTAACAGGACGTATGAAAATACAGTGTATTTTATTTATATTCTGTAATGGGTCAATAACATATTTCAATATATTCCATTTTTATATGGGTGTGCAGTGATTGTACTGTGTTCTGGCAGAGAACAAGGCAAGAAAAACAGCAGGACAGAATTCAGACGCATCAGTATCCAGGGGTTGTGTGTGTCACAGAGTAAAAGCGCGTATCTCGGGTCAGCTTTTGCCATTCGATGAATATGATTATCCATACTGAAAGGTTTTGATCCAACATTTCTTCATGGACCAGTTAGGATCTGAGCAGGAGAAACACTGGCAAACTGTAAGACGTGTTGTTTCCAGCAGGACGAGGAAAATGTGTGATATCAGAAAGGTGAAACACTGACTTTTTAATCTTAAGAACTTTTTAATCTTACATTCCATTCGACTTGCTTCGCAGACGCTGTAGCCTTTGATGAGATTTGCTTGTTTTTTTTGTGTGTACAGAGAGGAACTCAGTTCTGCTGGTATAAGAGTTTTACACTCATTTTACATGAACTAAAACTTGACTCCATTTCTTCTCTTTTAACTTTTTTTTTTGTTGTTTTATTTTGTTTTATTACCCGCCTTGAGTTGCAATCATATGAATGAAAGAAACAGTTCCATTTGAAAGGAGCCTCATGTTCATCTTGCATAATTTACTGTCATTAACAATAAATGCAGAAATGTGTTGGAACAGTGGGGGGGAAACGTGTTTTTTTTTGGTGCATTAAGCTTTATATTAATGACTCGTGCCATAAAAATGGTTAGTTTGTCAAACAGCTACAGCTATTCCATGACTCACTGTGCTGTTCATCATCGGTGTCGAAACATTAAGCCTAATTACTAGAACTAGGAGTTTTGGAAAAGGCCATCTTGTATAACTTGACATTGCTGGTATGAATGTTTAATATCTGCTAAATATATGAATATGGTTTGTGGAACACCCCAACAATTGGTCGACTTTTTGCCGTTTGTTTTCATACCAATAACATTTAAAATGCTTACTCTTTTCAAAATCTTTCCATCCAACACAAACACACACAGTTTGACTCAGGGGTTCATCAGAAGAGGCTTTATTTTAGATGCGTTTTAGTTTCTGGCGGAGAAGAGGTGGAGCAGCGCCTCCCTCCACCCCACCTACTTCCCCGCCTCACTGGACACGTCTGAGTTTCAGAGGAGCGCACTGTAAACACGGACTTCTGTACAAAAACCAAAAACGACACCCAGAGATCGTAGTTTACCCGCTTTTAAAATGAACTGAAAACGATAAAGTCCAACTAAACCAAATACATGCTGTACAATTCATCAATTGCAGATAGAAAACAAAACAAAACAACCAAAGAAATGCAACGAAACTAGAAGATATATATATATACAAGTCATCCACTACGGATAGGAACCAAATATAAACCGCAATGCAACAAAACCAAGAAGATAGGCTGTACAATTAGACTCAGTCTCAATCTTTAGATTTTAAAATGTACACATACGTTGTTTCTCCTCAGATTTACAAAACAAATATTCTCCTTGAGTGTCCATCTCATAGCATACATAAAATAGAGTCTTCATATTTATTAAGCTATTTACATGGCATATGTACACTGAAAGCTTTGCAGACCAGCCGCTGCAAAGGGCTCTGACCCAGGAAGAAATCCTGAGAGAGTCGCATCCAAGACGAGCCACCTCACACAGAACAGGCAGCAACGGTTTGTCCCTGTTGCCATCAGACTAGTTTTGCCTTATAGCTTATGGCGGTTTAGCTAAGGATTTGGGATGAAAATACTTGATATGTAATCCAGATTAGATTCACAGGTCATTACTTGATCAACTCCTGGTCCGAAAGGAGTTGTAAAAGAATAGCTTCGTTAATGATTCAATTATCTTTTTAATTAATAAGGCAACTGATCGTTAAATTGTAAGTTTTGCATCTGGTTCATAAACAAATCGAATACTTCTCATAGTCTAGAAGAAGAGACGTAGGATCCCTTGCACTACGCATTACTGTGTTTCCCCTACACTACACACCCAACCCGGCCCAAGAGGATCTTGTTAATTAGCTATTGGGCTCAATCAGGCCTGTAAAATGGGATAAAGCATAACAAATGTGCAGTGCAGGGTTGCCAGAGCTGGGATTGGGAACCCCTGTTTTAGGGGTTCTACTTGTAGAGTTTAGCACCTGATATGTGAGCATTAACTCAGTGCACAGAAATGGAGGGCAAGTAGTCTAGGACTTAAGGGACTGACAGACTGCTGCATGAAGATGCCAGTCTTGGATATGGGACTTAATTAATTCATATTTTCATCTCATGTCTGAGAGAGTGTCTGTTTAATACAGAGCTGAGGGGGTGGTGTAGTAAGTGCCTGTGTTGGCGGGGATGGAGGACAGGAAACACGGGGATAAGGTCAAGTTCAAGAGGTCAGATTGTCTTATGTGGTAGTGGGTCTTTAGTACGAGGTAAAAAGTGAGGTTGTCCATATCTCTGAATGATCTGGAGGAAATGCAACAACAGTGGTGGGATTCGCTCTGATCACCTGATCCGTTCTTGTCACGCTTGGTCTAGTTGATGGCAGTGCAAACTGGACAGAGCTCACTGACAGAATAAAAAGCCAAAGATGCTAAAGAAAGAACATGTGGGCAGATGTAACCCGTCACTGTTCAGCAGACTCTTGAAGACAGCCCTGTTCACACTGACACAGGGGCTTTACTCACTGACAAAACACAGTGGAACGTTCCAGACAGACATTTTATAAATAGAGCGGATGGCTGAATTAGATATGAACAAATGTGCTCTATAACATTCAGCTCTGTCTGAATGCTTCACAGCATCCTGAATATGTCCAAACTAATAGCAGCAGCGATTCCTGCTATTCCTCCACCGTTTACCGAGTAAGGGCCAATCTAGCAGTCCAGCTGTGATGGAGAGGCAGAGGCAGAATAAACAGAGCTTGCAGGTTGGTCAAAGTGCAGGTCAGGGTTTATGTAGAGGGGCGAGGGGTTTGGGAGGTGCAGAAGGGAGAGGAATTGCCCTGTTACATGTCTTTGGGCTCCAGCTTGCAGGACATTTCGAAAAGCAGGTTCTGATTGTCGATGACCTGCAACTGCCGCACATAAGCCTTCGTCTGGAGGTGAGAAGGGGAGGGCTCCGCTTCCATAACTACGAAAGAGAGAGAGAGAGAGAACAAAATGAATCATATAGAAGAAATGTATCATATATGTGCACTACAGTTCAAATATATATACACATTTCACTGTATTCAAATTGGAAATTGATTAGATATAAATATATAATCTCAAACTATATATTGTACATTTTTCCATTTTTTGTAAAAATCTTATCTTGAATTTTCAAACACACTATAAGATTAACAAAATATCAATGCATGCTTCGCTTTAATTACTGAATTGAGAATAGCTGTTTTACCCTCTTATAAATAAAATGACATGAAGGGAGAGGTGTTCAAAGTTTGTAAGCTACTTAAAAACACTTAATATGTGCTAAATTTTTAACAACCGATGCAATCGGAAAATGTTTCCTACAGTTCCAAGCTAGTCTACAGGCTCTCATTCATTCACTGCGATGGCTTAGTGGGATCTGGTGAAACCACAACTGCTCCGCGAAACTGCAGCTTGTTTGAAATACAGTTTGCTTTTGAATGGTCAAAGTTTTGAAATGTCTCTGGAATAACACCTGATGCAAGTGAATGAGCAAAACCAGTAGATGGCACTACTTTACCCCTGAGTGATGTGTCTGCAATGACTGGCAATGCTCAGTCCCAACACTTGGTGGCGATGTTGACATGAGATGCTTTGGTCTTTTGCACCCATATAAACTGGCGCGCACACACACACACACACACACACAGGTCCCACCGACTGCAGCACACGTTTATAAGACATGCTCAGAGAAGGAGAGAGCAGGCTGTGGCTGAGAGGAGGAATGAAGGGAGCTAAGAATAGCTACACATTGTCCTCTCATCTCCAAAAAATACCTCTGCACCTCCACCTCTGCACCAGCCCCAGTCCGACTGCACACACTCGCACTTAAGGTCTGGCCTCAAAACAGCTACTGCAGAAGCTGCTGCTTTACCTCATATGTGACCAAAAGTATTTAAGACGCATTTTCAAACTGGTTTCAGATCAGCAGGAAGAGGTCTTTTCCACTCCGACATCTGAAGCGTTTTCTCTTCTTGTGGTCAGCAAGTGCACATTATAGAGGTGATTACATAGCTATTAACTCCCACATCTGAGTCACATTTGAAAGTTCAAGCCCACTGAGGGTGAGACGCAGCTCAGATGCGCTGCCTGAAATGTCAATGGCCACAATTGGAGGCTTTTCACCAGTCTAATTGATGCTCTGTGACTTCCTCGCATCAATAATGTGCCATCAGAGGGTGCTGAAAATGTCATTTGAAGCCACAGTACCAATCCCTCACATTGCTGTATACTGGTGTCCTACATTCAGTCATGTACATAGTAAATAACTGACAGGGTAATATTTATTACATTAATATGAGTGTGGTCTGTATCATGCTAAGGGAATCAATTTCAGTTTGATTCACATGGCTACAAAGAATAAATGTACCTAAAGCTTGCACATTGTAGGCTAACTGAGCGTACTGATATAAAACACATAAGCTGATGGATCAGTTTAATGCAGCGTTACATAGATCACAAACTTACGAAACAAATCTGGAAGAGTGAATGAAAATCATCAGTAAATATATTGTCTGTTCCATTCCTGGATCATGTGGACCCCAGATATTGTGGCAATATGTATAAGTACACTGTCACTAGCTGCTTCCCATGATAAGCACTCTTCGTAATGGTGGCTTGTCAGTTAGATGGTTCTCAAGATGGAACTGCCTGCTTTGCAGTCAAGAGCTTTGAAACACCTTCTGAAAAAAGCCTAAACCTAACATCTTCTCCACAAGCTGCAAACATAAATGAAAAATTGATGAAAGCCAACATCTATCACTTGAGATTTGCAAATAGTCCATGTGAATTCATTTTGCTGCTGTCAGTTTGTCAAATTTATTGTTTACAACTTTCAAATGCATTGAATTTGATACATTGAACTCAATATATTGAACATCCTTAAAAAGCTTTATTTCTGCCCCAGAAAGGAAGCGACTGCCTTGCTAACTTGCAATGCTCTTAATGGAAACCAATAAGTATAATCCACTTAGGTGGATGAAGCAGGGGAAGCACTCCAATAATTAAGCCAAAAGAAGACTGAGCTCAGTAAGGAGGAGTAATGCACTGATGAGGCCAAGTAATTGTAATAGGCCAAGAGATTAAGACAATGCCCATATATTAACACAAAAGTCGACTAGTCAACTTCAGAGGCACGAGCTGACGCCTCCTGAGCGAAGTTGACAAGTCGAGTGTTTTTTCCCCTCTCTATAGTCCCTTTATAAAAAGGGCAGTACCGTTGGCGCAAGGGGAATCTAAACACGAGATCACAAGACAAGAGACATGCAGCAGAGAACACAGACACACATCACATGTGTGGAGATACTTCACTCTAGAAACACAAACAGCATGGAGACCTGCACAATCTGCAAGTTGGTGTTAAAGTACAGTAACAGTAAAGGCGTTCTGCACGGCATCTGAAACGGCACCCATAGCTAACACGGCTAATGCTAGCTAACATGGCTAATGCTACCACTGCAGAGAGTCGTCCTGCCGCGGCTTAAACTGTTCCCACTCTCAGTTGGACACTTAAATTTACCAGAAAATTCAAGGTATCAG
>JBBPCY010000028.1:9924393-9939009 GCA_037974405.1 Brachyalestes nurse | reverse complement strand
TTTGTTTTCACCTCGTGTTGAGAATAAAGCCTCAAGAAAATGCAAATGGATCAAGCCTGTCTCTGTGCTTCCTACACGAACACGCCGCGGCAGTTCGTGACAGTATGGAACCCTTCGTACAATAGTACTTTCAGTTTTACAGTTTGTGCATAGGAGATTTAATCTAAACGGATTTCTGTTTCACTGTTCTATTCATGTTATTGCAAAAAGACACTGAATACACGCTTATTTATTTAAAAAAACATTTGTAGGGTTGCATATTTCTAGCAACCATGCACATTCCATTAGAAATGGACTAGGCACTATTCAGTGATCTATAAAAGCTGTCCTCTGGGGTAAGAACTCACTCTCATCCGAGCCCCGGAAGGCCTCTCGAGGCTGCAGGCAGGCGTCGATGCGTCTGAAGTGGCGAAAGAGAGGACGCACCTGCTTCTTACGACTCTCCTTGTCCTCCTCCGCACTGGAGGCAGAAGAGAGAGAAAACAGGTCAGTTAGACAGAGTGTGGCCAAAATGAGGGAACAAAACAAGGTTAACAATGCAGGGCTTGTCAGCAAGAGCAAACTGAATTCTGTGTGAGGAGGAATATATCCAGGGCTGGACAACTTTGTGAAAAATTGCTTAAGAAATAAAAGTAAAATTCCAAACATTTACTCAGTTAAAAACGGGTAACAAGCATTACACTTGACTGAATGCTGAGGGTAGCTGTCATCTCTTCTCAAGTCAGACAGAAAGATTTGAGTTTTCACATCTACAGGATAATCACACCTTTCATATCTGCTTCAAAATTCTGATTTCATCTTCATGCATTGTGATAAAATGAAAACAAAAAGAGCGAGGCGGAAGAAGACAAAGAAAACGCTTGAGCTCCTCAGCGCTCTGGAGCTTTCCCTGAAACCACTGCACCTGAAATCACTTTCACATACAGCAAGCAAAAAGACTTGCAACAGTAGTGTCGAAGAGACTGAATGCAAGAAAAATAAATAAATAAATACATACATTTACGAGCTTCATTAGGTGGTGGAGGAAATTTAACGACTCAGTCAAAGCCAAAATTCATAAGGAAAGCATCAGTTGGCGGATGCAGCAATTTCCCCAATTAGTCACTTCACAGAGCCACGGCTCTGCACTTCATAATGGGCTACAGTATGTCCCTTGTTTTCGATTCATGGCTTGCCACTGTTCTGTACTGAAACGATGCAAGGATGTATTAGGACCTGTTTTCATGGCATGGCCTGGGGAAAGGCCATAAAACTGGATCCAAGAGTTAATGAGGAGAATTTGGCTTTGCATTTTAATTGATTAAATGCTTTGGTACGTGCCCCTGGTGTGATGTATGATCTGCTGCTTATGTCCACTTGGAGGATCAGAAGCCGAGTAACCGCTATGTTTGCATTTTCATTTATATCCACTCACGGGTTATGAAGGATCTCAGTCCAGCGCTGGAGTTTCAGGACGTCCTCCACCAGCTCAGGGAAGCGGCTGAGCTCTTGCACAGCACACAGATACAGGTCCTGCGTCAGGAGTGATTAGAATGAGAACAAAGAACCACAGAAAATATACAGTACACTGCATGTAGAACTTGAGTGAGTTACAGCAGTGGTTCAACCAAAAAATCAAATTCTCACCATATTCCCCTTATCCCATATTATTAATTGGCTGAGACACGTCTGGTGCCTGAAGTACAGCACTACAGCCAAATTTCAAGCTTGAAGATGACAGCTTCAAATTTCTATTAGTTTATAGGGAACATTATATCATACAGTGTCAGAAACCACCTCCACCAAAAATGCATTCATTAATTAATAGCTGTGTACAACCCTAACAAAAAATAATCCCGTTTCTAAGTCTGCTGGAGAAGAGGTGGACTTGGAAATGCTGGCAAAAACCATTACAATCTAAGATAGGTAGTGCTTAGTCAGTTCCGTTACCATGGCAACCCTGACAGACTTCCTGCCAGGGTCCACACTTGAAACCTCTAGAGTGCTTTTCTGTTGGAAGTGTGTTTGTGTGCGTATGAGTGTGTATATGTGCATGTGTGTGTGTGTGTGTGTACCTTAGGGAAGCTGTTGGACCTGTCCCCCTCCTCCTGGAGCAGCTCTCTGTATGTGTCCAGGTAGCGGAAGGCCACACTCAGCACGGCCTGCTTCCTCTCCACTCCATCCCAGCTGGGCCAGCCCTCTCCCTGCCTGCCCTCCGCTCCAAACCTGAGTGCACTGTCAAGGAACACAATGCTCCCACACACACTACAACCTTTGCTTTGTGATGGATATGAATATACCACTACATGGGAAAACGTATTGGGACACACCTTTTTTCCAGCGTTTGGGCCAGGCCCCCTTACTTCCAAAGTCCTATCTGAATGCTTCAGCATACTAAGACATTTTGGACAAGCCATGCTTCAACTTTGTGGACACAGTTTGAGGAAGAACCTTTTCTATTCCAGCAGGACTGTACCCCAGTGCACAAAGCAAGGTCCATAAAGACATGGTTGGATGAGTTTGGTGTGGAAAAACATGGCTGCCCACACAGAGTCCTGACCTCAACCCCATCAAACACCTTTGAGGTGAACTGGAACGGAGATTGCGAGCCAGAGCTTCTCACCCAACATCAGTGCCAGACCTCATAAATGCTCTACAGAATGAATGGGCACAAATTCCCCACAGAAACACTCTAACATCTTGTGGAAAGCCTTCCAAGAAGAGTGTAAGCTGTTGCACGAAAAAGTAAGCAAAGAAATGCTTACATAGGAATCAACCTGTGCAGATAGGTGTGTTTGTGTGGTCTCAATAACCCCACAAACACACACACACACACACACACACACACACACACACAAACACATACAAGCGCATTACCACAGACACTCACAAACAGGATCCAGCTGGTCTCTGATCACCTAACACAGACGCAAGGATGGAAAAACACAAACTGTATCATGTGGCCAGCCAGTCAGTATAATTACAACCTCTATGAAGTGGTGAAGCCCAAGGAACACACCCAACACATCTACACACACACACACACACACTCCTGTCTCTCCTCTCGTGTAGTTTGTTATTAAATGAGCTTTGCTGTGCAAGTGCTCATTGCCCAACACATGAAAGGTTATATGCAGGCACACATCCTGGTTATGCCTTTAGGTGTAATGATGAAACATTCTTTTGACAATCCACTGAAAAATGTGAGTTATAATAATAAAAGAAAGATAAAATAATAAAAATGGATTTAAGTGAACAATAACAAACCACACTCGTTCAAAACAGCTAAAGTAAAACATGTGTGTCCCTCAAGCTTCTTTTCAACAAATCACTGCAGCTTCATCAAGAAGGTCAGTTTGAACCAAAACACACACACACACATACACACACAAGTATGCAAAAGTTTAAACACACTGTCAAATTACATGTTTTGTTCATTTAAAGGAATTTAATTAAAGTAAATACATCCACTAGACACATGTGCAGAAATGTGTTCCTTAAAGAGGATGTGTACTTATTTTCTCTTTAAAAAACTAACAAAAAAACATGTCATTTGACCAGGGGCACCCAAACTAACATCCAGCTAATGAGTATTGCACTGACCCGTAAATACACATATCAGTGTGCACTGATCACAAATAGCAGCTATATTCAGGCTAGGCTGAAGTTTACTACTGCTGCTTCTCTCCAGCTCTGCTCTTCTGATCTATTTAAAGAGTCCCTCCCTGACACCCCGTCCGCATTTAAAAGCACTATTCCTGTACAAAACAGCCAAGCAGCACACATGCACGAGCTGCCTTTGACGACATTCCACATCTAGTAACTCTATATTTATGGCCACTGCCACATCGGTGCTAGAATCCAAACATGAGCCTCAGCCAGTGGGCAGTTGCTGTGCTGCGCTAGCGCTGTCGCTAGCCTTGTCTAGTGCCAGCCTCCGGCCTCCACGGCACTCTGGAGGAACTCAGCTCACTGTTACAGAGTGCTGAGCCTATGGGCTTTGATCTCTCAGTCACTCGCAGATGAGTGCGGGTGCGGGTGTGTGTGTGTGTGTGTGTTGAGCAGACAGAGCCATCAGTGCTAAGTAAAAGAAAGTATCTAATCCAATCAGAGGTGGCTGGAGGAAAAAGTGGGCCAAGGGGTTTTCCCTTTGTCTTCGGCCGCAGCAGGAAGCAGACGTGTTCTCACAACAAAAAGATCTGATTAGTGTTGGATTAGGGCCAGCAGCCGCCGACCTGGAAAGAGGTGTGGACGAGGTGAGATAAGAGAGAGGAGAGAGAGAGAGGGATAGTCCCAGAGAAAAAATGAAATGTAGAGTCATATGCAAATGTTTGAACACCAGTAGTGCTAAATGGTTTTAGATGTTTTAGGTATATATTCCTGCAAATTTTACTGCATCAATGTAATTTTTTTGGCGGTGTTTAATATATTGTAAAAAAATCTAAAATGTAAAGCACACCATAACATTTGCACAGCCACATTTAGCCTTTTTTCCAGTAGGTTAAAAAAGTAAATAAACCACAATTATACGTTAAAATGTACCGAACTTTTACATACAACTATAAAACACTAAATTTCTCTGACATAACTGTATATATAATTTAAATGGTCGATACATGGAAGTGAAGGCCGTTTTGAATTCACTGTTGTCGTGATGTAACAAAAACCAAGACATTTACATATGTGTGCCTTCTCAGCCTGAAGCAGTTCTGCCAACATAAAGTTAGAAGAACTGTGTCAGCATAGACTGCTTTTTGAACAAAGCACCTAACAGCACAGCCAATCAGAACAGGGGTCATGCTCATGTATCAGTCTTAAACGCACAGTAACAAAAGAGCCTGTGTAGGGGACGAAGAGGAGGTTGAGAAAAAGTCATATAAAATTAATTAATTGTCATAAGGAACTATTTAGACAGTAATGGATTTGTATAGAATATGGGTAAGAATAACAGTACAACAAGCCTTTTTGGATATTTTTCATTGTGGTCAAGAATTGTGCCAACTTTAATGAATATTGTTAAAATAGAATATATAATATACTGTCAACCTTCAGACGCATTTTTCATCTTTATAAAATGTTGCAGTATCAACACATGCACACACACGCGCACACGCACACACACACACACACACACACACACACACACACACACACACACACACCGAGGACCCTGTGAAAAGACGGGGTGCAGACACGCCGCATTAGGAGCAGCGAGGCATGCAGGCCTCCCCAGGCACGGCTTTGTGCTCTGAGAGCAGACAAGCCCCCAGACACGCACACACACACACACACACACACACACACGGTAGCATACACTGAGGCTTCACTGCTGAGACTCTTCACACTGAGAATGTAGGTCATGCAGAGAGAGTGGGGGCACTGAGTACATTACCAAGGGGTGTCCTCTCTTCACACACACAAACAAACCCCGAAAGTTAACCTTCCTGGGTTCCCCATGGTGCATAAGCCACATTCAATAACTAAACTCACTGAAACAAGTGGAGAGATTCTGTTGAAAGCGCGGATCCCATGTTTATGTTTGTACGTAGAAGAGGAGATATGCTGTTATTATCTGTTTTGCGTATGGCCTGTATATTGAAAAAAATCCTTTTGTTGCTGGTATTATATTGAAAAATGATGGAAGTACAGACTCAACACAGACTGTAAATCAGTGTAAATGTCTATCGCTTTGTAACTAACTATTTCATTCGGAAAATTGCGGAATTGCATTTAAATAGCCAGTAAAATGAAAGTAATGACTTCAAATGATGCATTTACATTACGATGGTAGATGGATGACAGCAAGACACATGTTCCATCTGTTTAAAGCCATAATGGAAAATTCTGCCACCGTCAACATACCAGAGAGAAACATTCCATCAAAACTTCACATTTAGCTGAATTTTGCCATTAGGTGCAGCTTCTGCCTGCGGCTATTTGCAGAAAAACTTTGGTCTTAAGTTTTTCTTTTACCCTAAGTGAGATGCGGTGGGGAAAAGAAGTACTGCACCTGTCAATAATTTTTTCAGTAAATATATCTCCAGTGAACTTTACTTGACATGACCAATAAACATCAAGAAACTCGAGAAATCCACAAATATAAAGAATTCACAGCATTAAAGTCCATGAAGAAAGTTAGGTGTGATAAAGTGGAATGACACAGAAAAACATATTGAATGCTAACTGAAATTAATTTAATACTTAGTGGAGAATCCTGTTTATAGTGAAGAAAGGAATCGCCTGCAGTGCTCAAGCATGATTTTGACCCATTCTTCTAAATAGACTGTCCTTAGATTCTGGGGGCCCTCTTACAGTTCTTTCCACAAATATTAAATTGCATTTAAGTCAGGTGATTGACTAGGCCATTCAAACAACTTCATCTTCTTTCTCCGAAAAAAAGCTGAGAGTTTCCTTTGCAGGATGTTTTGGACTGTTGTCCTGTTGGAAGGTCCACCCACGTCTCATCTTCATCATCCAGATGGACGCAACAGATTCCCTTCAAGAATCTCTCAGTACATGGCCCCATTCATCATTAACTCAGTTATATGAAGTCTGCCAGTACCAGAAGACGAGAAACAGCCCCACACCAAGATGCTTCCACATTCAAACTTCACTGTTGGTGTAGTGTTTTTTCAGGTGATGTGCTGTGCCATTTCTACTCAAAACATGGTGTGTAGCCGACAGCCAAAAGGTTAGAATTTGGTCTCCTCTGACCAGACTACATTCTTCCAGTATTTTATAGGCTTGTCTAAATGTTGTATAACAAACTTCAAACGAGCTGCAACATGCCTCTTCTTCACTAAATGGAGTCTTGCTGGGTGAGTGTAAATAGAGGTCATATCAGTAGAGTGTACCGCCTACTGTTTTCTCTGTAAGAGTTGTACCTGCTGCCTCCAAGTCTTTCTGGTGCTCTTTCTAAGTGATCCTTGGGCGACTCTTCTGACTACCCTTCCGACTCCCTGGTCAGAAATCTCACGAGGAGCTCCTGTGCATGGCCAGTTGATGGTGCAGTGATGTTCTTTCCACTTGCAGAAAAGTTTTGAAATACATCTGTAACAAGTTCCACTGATATGTTTTGTGACAATCAGGTTTTTATCAATATGTACTAACCCATAACAGATAGCAGGAAAACTAAATATTAGCAGATTTCAGCTCTTTCCTTGCCTTAATATCCTTCTTTTTCTTCAATATCTTTCTCGTGTCGTTCCACTTTGTTACACATAACTTTATTTATGTCTTTACTGTTGCGAATTCCTTAAATTGACAGATTTCTCGAGTTAATACCAACGTGTGGTGAAAATTTCTTGTGAATCGCCTCATTGGAAATATGGAGCTAAAAAATGCTGATGCATGTCAAAAAGTGGCAACTAAAGTGAAAACATTTCAGGAACATGTCAGGTCAGGTTAACCAATATTAGTTAATGAATATTTTTGTAAGTCGGGTGGGGCAGGTTGGCTCTCATAACAGGTCGGGTGGGTGCAGGTTTAAAAAAAAAAAAGCCTGGCCTTTGCATTATTACTGGACAGAAACGCCACTGTTATGTCAGGAACTCTGTCACCATGGCTGTTTAAACAGCTTCATGTCGCCATTGGTTGGGTACCATTGCTGTTTATAAAAATTCTGTGATAAGGCACTTTTTTTTTCAGCTGCAACATGCAAAGGCAGCATTAGGGGTTAATCACACACACTCAACAATGGAGCGTTCTCATCAGAATTTAGGGAACTGGGATATATAACCAGCCTCTGTTCTTGCACAAAGAAGTGATATTTAACACGCACCTTGCCAGAGGTAGACAAACACTTCTAGAGGAGACTATAGAGCAAGCACAAAAAAGCTGTTCTGCTTTTGGAATGGGTGTTGGCTTCATTTCTGGCTGAAAGCCTGTGTTTTTCTAGCCTGTGTTTTGAAGATTCTCAACTGCTGCTCTGGATGTTCTTCTCCAAATGTTTAGATAATCGGAAGCCAAAGCCTTTTTTTTTCCTTTCAAATATTATGACGCTCACCATTAAAACCGAAAAAGCTGGGCAATAACAGAGTTATTACAGAGATAATCCAGCTCTACACGTAATAACATAAATAAATGAAACATGTTGCTGCCAGCCCAACACCAAAACGCTTCTCGTCTGACATACACAGTGGTTTTCTGTGGGTATTTCCATGGTTGCAAAGACCTGGTTGCTGCAGAAACATGGCCGATGCTTGGCATTACGCGAAGGATACTGCTGAAGTAGAACCTGCTGAAACTTGTCGGATGCCAGGAAGATAGGGTGTGTCAACATGAAGTCATCCAGGAGTATTTCTGCAGAGGGAAAAAGAGAGATGGGAGAGAATTAGCAATCTCAAACCATGCGAAAAAGCCGAGGAGATACAGCAGGCTTGAGAAGTTGAAAACTGACAGGTAAAAACAAGAGCCAAAGGGCATTTTAAATCCTCCGTGTACACTCGACTTGTTAAACCGGTCATGAACCCAAATATCTCTCTGTGAATGTAGTTGTAGCCTCTGAAATGCAGTTGTTTTTCATCTTCATCAACTGTCACCACCATCAACTGCAGCAATTCATGTGCTCATCAAAACAGCTTCTATCCGTTATTTTAGCCATATTTGGACGTCAGGAAGATATATTTCATTAAAGGAGGAAGATATATTTCTTTAAAGAAGGAAGATATATTTTCATTTTTCACTCTCTCAGGGTGGTTATGATTATGCGTATGTATCTGGGTTATATCGATCTGTAACATATTAATTATGAATAAAAAAGAACACGAGTCTGCCGCTTAAATAGAACCCAGAAAGGCAGCCTTAAAACGAACACATCAGCTCCTGAATAAAAGTAGGTCAGGAGAGCAGACCCCTTTCATGGAGTATGCAAAAAAACAAAGCGTTCGTGAAAATGACTGGGATGAGATGAGCTCCAGTCTATTACCCAAAGAGAAATACACCAAGAGACAGGCAGCGTCCACAACGAGAGAAAACGTCCAGTCCCAGCGACCCCGGATCAGGCTAAATGATGTCAGGCTCTCATGAAAATCAGTGCTTTACAGTCAACCTCAGAACATGCTCTACTCCAATTAAGTGACTTCACGTAAATGTCAGACCAGTAAAACATGCAATACCTTACTGAAATTAAAGAGGACTCCTCTTACTGGACTAGACATCACATGTCTAGGCTATTTTTTCCTTTACAGTGTCTGGATTGCTGTTTCAGTTTGTGTAAGTTTGATGTTGTGTAACAAGACTAAACCCAAATCAGTGCTTCATGACAAAAACAGCCCAGCTCCTGTAAGAGCAAGGGTGTCCAAGCTGGCCTCAGATCAGCACTCCCTCTAGGTGTGGTGGGGAGGACAGAAGTGCGTGAGAAGTTTCTGACTGGTCCAGGCTTGCCTTGTCTCTCCTTCTGCATTGCCTGGAAGTCCCTTTGACGTCAAAAGGCCTCAGCAATGCAGGTGAAGGGACACCAGCATGACGTTAAATGCAGGAAAGAAACAGAGAGCAGGATTAAGTGCTCTACGACAGGGGGCTAAATGCGTGGGTCCAGAAGGCTGGGTAAAGAGCGGACCTGGAATTCTGTGGGAGGTTTTTTTCAGAGAGACTGAATATAAAAGTATTTAAATTCAGTTCAGATGAGTCCTATTGTACAGATTCTTATTTTGTGCTTGCTTGTGTACTCGGGTGTCCATGCATACCATGTATATGTGTGTTTGTGTGTGTCTGTGAGTGTCTGTGGTGCCATGGTGGGCGTGTCAGCTGGGGCCCTGTCCACATCTTTGCAGCTGCAAATTTCCCATGGTTGCCAAGGCAACGTTGCTTTAAGTGGCTGCAGGGTGACAGAGAGAGAGAAAGGGAGACAGAGAGAGAGAGAGAGGGAAAGAGACAGAGACAGAGAGAAAGAAAGAAAGAAAAATATAAAGAGAAAAGAAAGGTTGGGGGGTGGAGTGAGAGACAGAGAAACAGGCAGAGAGAGATGAGAGAGACAGAGA
This sequence comes from Brachyalestes nurse, assembly GCA_037974405.1. Taxonomy (NCBI): domain Eukaryota; kingdom Metazoa; phylum Chordata; class Actinopteri; order Characiformes; family Alestidae; genus Brachyalestes; species Brachyalestes nurse. The sequence continues at coordinate 9,929,050 of JBBPCY010000028.1, read as the reverse complement.
GAGAGAGAGAGAGAGAGAGAGAGAGAGAGGATAGAGACAGAAACAGAGATTAAAAAGAAAGAGTGAAACAGAGAGCAAGGTACTGAAGGAAAAGTACAGAGTGAATCAAAGTGATGCACACCACAAAAAAAATCAAATTGGATGCAAAGTTGTAAGGACTCCCTCCAAGTCAGTACAAAATAGAAAGCGAGTGGGTGTGAAAGACAGGAACGGAGTGAGTGAGGAGGAGCGAATGAGGTTAATTACCACCTCTGATAGTCTCTTGTCCCTCAGAGTTGTGTGTTGGTGTGTATGTGTGTGTGATACCACACACTCCCTGTAGTCCTAATTTAATCCTATCACTTACTATATGCTTCTAGTGTTACAGTCCACTACAGTAATAATGGCAGAACATCCAAGAAACAAGCTGAAGCTATACAACAGCACACAAAAAATGAGGATGCATGATGGTATAGGAATCATATCGGTGTCAGCAGATAATTGCTTGAAAAATAACACTGGCATGGGACAAACCAGACCAAAAAAAACCAACATTTTAAAATTTCACTGTACCTTCTTTTTTAGCTTTTGGGAATAAATAATTATATGCATGTTATAAAGATATGGTTTGAATTTCTGCATTTTAAAATTGGTCTTTGAATTTGCAGTTATGTATCCAATATGTAAAACACTGGATAACGGCATCAACGTCCACAAATCTTTAAAAAACAAAAACAAAACAACATCTACGTATGCATGTGCGTGTTTCTGTATGTGTTTGTTTCAGGGATATTTGCAGTCTCTAAGCCTTATAAGAAAAGTACTTGGGCCTGTCATAGGTACTAAATTGAATACAACAAGAACAAAAACAACGACGTTTGTACACTGAACAGGGAGTCTTTTCTTTCAGGTGTTAAATGAAGTCATGTATGTCTCTGACAAACACAATTACGTCTGACTGAGTGGCAAAACTGAACCTGACAATGTGATTAAGGTTAGCAACCAAATAGACTCCAAAACATAAGAAATAAAACCTTTCTGCCTCCCTTTCTCTGAAAAACCTTTTTACTGCCCCCGCACTCTCCATCTCTCCCTTTCATCCATCTCTCTCCTTCTGCCCACCAGTTCACATTAAGATGGAGATTTAAGTGCAGCAAATCTCTAGCCTAGTTTGCCACAAAGCACAAAGGAACAAGAGAAAAGCACAGCTTCACACATACAGGCACACGAACATCCTGTAAACCTCAAGTTCAGACCTTGTGCATAGTGTATATGCATCAAAAAGGATGTAGCAGCAAAAATATAATACTTCATAATACATGATTCTTCAAGAAATGTGAGGTATTTACTTTTTTTATGAATTTACTGCACTGCACTATAGTTAACAAAATTAATCATGGACTTTTTGTAATGAAACATGCTGGTCAGTATTCTTTAAGTACTGAAGATTTCACAATATGCTCAGAAAAGTACAATTTATTGTGGTATAATTTATCATGATGACAAACATCATATAATCCAGCTCTAATCTGTATGTCTATGTATATATATGGCATATACATGCATGCAGATGTAATTTGACTGTATACATGCATGCAGATGTAATAAATCCACATTCAGATCGATTCACTAAAATACTAAAACAACACTTCTGTTAATCCAGGGTCAAATAAACAGACAGGCATCACCACAAGCAAGCTACCCAGAAGCATAAAAGGGGAGAGACAGGCTGCAGAAGGCCATTTTCATGGAGTTCAGAACGGACCGAGAACATAACCTTGATGCACCTCAAACCACAACCTCCAACACAACAGTCTGTTTTTACAGCCTCAAGGCTAAGCCGGGTAGTGCTGTTCTGCTGAAGAGCTGCAGAGTGTTGGCATAAGTGTGTAAGTGTGTGGGTGGCACGGTGGGGGGTAAAGGGGTGTAAGCATTATTTTTATGTTCCAGCAGCAGTGCAATTCTGACCCCCATCTCACAGTAGATGTCAAGAGAGTTCATCAGTTTAGGAAAATGAAGACCACCCCACTCGTATATTTATGGTAAACGAAGATTTGAATCGGTTGGATGGCCAAAACAGAGATTTCAGATCAAGATTTCAGACACGTTGAATAGAGCAGGCACAGATTATATAAATTGTGATAGACAGGCCGTTACCATGGAGGCCTTATCGCATCTGAACCCCCACTACCCACGCATGCTCTCCTTTCTTTCTCTGTTTCTCTTTTCTGCATCTCTCCCTCACTTGCGTCGGAGCGTTTGGCATGAGGCGGTGAGATGCAGAAACAGCGGAGGAGAGTGTGTTCATGTGCACGAGAGGGAGAAGAGAGAGAGAGAGAGACAGGAGGAATGTGTATGTGAGGTCTCTGCGCATTCCCGAAAGCTGCCTGCTCTTGTTCGTATCTGGTTCATCTCAAACCATGTTCAGAATATTTCTGGTCTGGAGGGTGTCCTACACCTCCAGCACATACTCGACCCCATTAACACCTGAACGGCCACTTGCTTGAACATACGCAGATGTCCTGCCTGAATAACAATAATTATTTTTTAAGATTAAGATTATATAGTATTGCTATTCGCAAATAATGATATGGCCCATCCCCTGTCAGACCCTATTGGTGACCCAACACTGGCTTTGTCAAAATAAATGCATCTTTACATGCTTGAAGAGATAAGAATAATGTGTTTATTAACATAGAACAAAGGAGGTCAATTGAAAGTCTGCAGAAACAACGCAGTGTATAACTCATTCTTAATTTGTTTTGCTCCTGGTGATTATCACGCAGAGCTGTATTGCAGCCCTAATTATATCCACCTGATTTTCACATCCAGATGTTCCTGAAGGCCTGGGTAACCAAATCATTAGCCATTTATACAAACTTGTCAATGTGAGGGACTGTTACCAACAAAGAGCATGAAGGTTATTCACAAATTATAGGCTGAATTAACTCTGGGAGATATTTTAGGGAAAAAAATGGGTAAAGCAGATCAATAAATATATCCTAGTGAAAAAAATCTCTGCTCGCTGCCATATTTTTGGCCTGTGGTTCACTTTATGCAGCTTGGAAGCGTGCAATGTGGGTACACAGCAGGATCCTGCAGATAAGCAGTGTGTGTGTGTGTGTGTGTGTAAATATCAAGCCAGCATGAGGAAAGTAAGAAAATTCCTAAAATACCCTTAAGCTAAAATGGCACTGCTCCTAATATAGCAGCAGCTCGATTTTTGGCCTAACCTAGTTTGTGGTGGTCTCTGGGGAGACCCTCCCCACCACAGCAATCGCGAACATCACTTTGACTCTCCTGTGTGGAGCACTAGGAGCAATGACTTGGCACCTTTAGCACTGGGATTACATAAGAACAAATGGTATAGCACAATATGTTAGGGGATGAATGATTATCGGCCTGGCCAATTACTGGAGTCGATACTGAGAATATTTACGATTATCGTCATTGTTATGTTTAGCATAGCCCATAAAATACATTTATTTTAAAATGTGCTGGGATAAATCTTTGTTTCATTAAATTGAAGCAACGATAGACGTAAGCTTAAAGAACACATTTTTAAAATATTTGTTCAGTGACATATTTTTGTTGTCAGTAAAGCTAGTTTACTGAATGAAGAGACAAATTTATCCTTCTTTGCAATTCCATTATGCCTCTGTAATTTTTCGTACTACTTTAAATTGAGTCAGTGTCTCTTATGGAAGTTTGGAATGGAATGAGGTGGTGAACAAGTTGCCAGTTGGCTAGGAGACAGTTGTTTGCTTGCTATATCAGCAATTTTGGTTTGTCAAAAGAGGAATTTGCGCAAGATTTGGTTTTGATGACCAGCGAGGCTCGATTATGTCCTTTTTTTGCATTTATTCTTGGTAGCAAAAACATATGCATGGCAAGCCGCCACGGAGAAATATTAAAAGCCTTACGACATACACACTTTCCGAACACTGAATATAGAAACAAATGACAACAAAACAAACAAACACTCAAATACCTAAATTATTCAGGTCAGTCTTAGGTGTTTTTCAGCTACAGTAAAGTGTCAGAAAAATGCAATTCGTTGCAGTGATACACAGTTAGCTATAACAAGATTATAGAGTTTACTTATGTAGCAATAGCTATCTTTGACAAACAGTGGTGCCAGTGTGACTTGTTTTAGTTACCATATTGTGAGTGTAACTTTAGTCGCCCATATGTATTGGTGTTTTTACATGTTCTAATTAGCTCACGTACAATAACGTTAAGTCTTGTACAGTTAACCTGATTGTGATAGCAGATGTCAACAAGTTCATTTGCTGATCCATAATTGAGAGGTAATTTCTTGCATGCTACTATTGGAGCCTGTCATATTCTCAGTTTCAAACCATGACAACTAATAATCTGTTCTGAAGCTTTCAGAAATAAACATATGCTTTAAGGCATCTTAACAGGGCTTTGTGTGTTTGAGTTTATGTATTTTAAACTTTGACACTAACATTTTCAGTTTTGCTCCAAATCTATATTGTATCAGTACCAGTCTCCTTGATAACTAATAATCAGTATCAGCCTTGGAAAAAAATATCTGTGGCCCCGTGTTATACATTAGTATAATGCATGCTGACAGCATTATCACACACACACACACACACACACACACACACACACACACACACACACACACACACACACACACACACACACA
>JBBPCY010000028.1:9899557-9923019 GCA_037974405.1 Brachyalestes nurse | reverse complement strand
TATATACACACACACACACACACACACACACACACACACACACACACACACACACACACACACACACACACACACACTGAAGGGACTGAAGGGAACACCCATGCAAACCAGGCTTTCACACACTTGTTTGCCTACCCTGGGCAAGAACTTTGAACTCTGAGTGATACTGGAGCCTCAAGGTTAGTATTGATTGTGCTCACATTGGTAAAGAAGGTTGCGTTAGAGCTTTACACCATCCAGTTTTTCCATTATATCAAGACGTCAGCAGTAAAACACAGCAAACACTTGCTCAGAAGACCGGCAAGCAAAAATAGCCATGTGTGATATTCAATCACAGATGAAAAGAAAAAAAAGTCTTTAGTAGAACAAAAAATATGCCTAGCATGCCAGAGTAAATGACACACAGAAACCAAATCACCTTGAACCCTCTCAAATCACTCGTGCGTAATACATCAACCAAACCGACTGACTTCAAACATACTCTAGAGCTACACAACACAAGCAAACTTCTTAATGTAGCACATGTCCTACTTTCCACTTCGTGTCCCCTTGAGGACACATGGTGAAAGTGAAGAAAGATGCGGGCTCTAACGTAGCCGACCAATGATGACAGCCAGAGTGGCCTCAATACTTCAAAAAATCAACATCAAAACGAAGTCAGGCAAAGATGTTTTTGGAATCAAAAATCAACTTTCACACTATCTCCGAATGCTGATCTTACGCCGTATTGTAAATGAATAAAGAGCCACTCAGTGTATGGGCATAATGTAGATTAGCAATAAATGTCTGGCAACATTCCAAAGCCCTTTTTAAAAATATGAGGCATGCTACTTGAGGGCAGTGGAATCATTCATTATTTATCAGCATTTAATAAGGGATAAAACAGCTCTACACAAAAAAAATCCAGTCAATATCAGTTAATGCCACCTGCAGCTAAGAGCAATGCATTCACTGAGAAGTAAATTTTCATGACAGTATCCTGGTTCAGGAGAATAATGTGTTCTATACCAAGGTCTTTCACAATTATACTAATGCTCATAGCACATGAGCACACTAGGCCCGTGATTTATAAGCACTGTCTCACTAAAGTGCTGGCCAATCATCTCTTATGTTACTGTGTTTAAACAAGCCACTTAAAACAGTCTTAAAATATTTCCTCAAGGCTGTGTAATGAGTTTTTTTTTAACTCTACTGTAGATGTACTCACTTAGCTTTGAAAAACCTTCCTGGTTTCTCTTTTCTTGTTCCTTAAGTCCAAAAGCACCAGTTTATTGCTAACCATCATTCCAACAATACATGATGTTGCTGAAACAATGAAAATACAAGGCAGTATACACTATATGGACAAAAGTAGGGGGATGCCTGACCAACAGGGCTTTAGAGACATTGAATTCAAATACAGAGACCTTAATATCAAGTTGGTCCCCCCTTTGCAGCTATAACAGCCTCCACTCTTCTTGGTTGGCTTTCCCTAAGATTTTGGAGAGTTTCTGTGGGAATTTGTGTCCATTCATTTGTGTAGAGCATTTATAAGGTCAGGCATGGCTCACTATCTAAATCCCTGAGGTGTTGGATGGGGTTGAGGTCAGGGCTCTGTGGGGGCCAGTCAAGTTCTTCCACACCAAACTCATCCTCTGGAAAAACAGGTGTGTCCCAATACTTTTGTCTATATAGTGTATTTATGGCTATAATATGGTATTCTAGTGGTAAACTGCTCCAGTCTTCAAGAAGCAGAGACCAACTATTTCCTGATAAAGAAAAAATAATAACTCTACCATTGCTCTCATTGTACCAGGATGTGTTTTCAGAGTTTCCAACTGGCAACCTTATCATGAATACAAACTTTATGAAGACAACAATGGGCAGTTTGTCTTCAGGTTTCAACTGAGCTTTTTGGTGATTTCTAAGAACTAGCAACTGTGATGTTTACATACTAGACTATCAACATCAGCTGAGAGTCTGACGTTTGTCCTGATTTCACTTATAACACTTGAATCTTACCTTCAGCTTACCATAAAGTGGTTTGGAAAATTATAAATATGTAATATTTTAGTTAAAAATAAGAAATAAAATACTAAATCTTGGTTTTAATTAAACCACTTGCTGATCTTTTGTGTCAATATGTAAATGAATGGGGGAAAGGAAACATTTATAATAACAATCGGTAGCATCTGATTGTTAGCATCCATTTTTTAATGGCCTGGTCTTGACTTGCACTCCTGCACTGTGGACCCCCAGATGTTTCCTTCGCAGAAACAAACTGGAGAATCACAATGGTCCAATCTGTCAAATGCATTTAAGTTTGCAAATACTGAGGTGGACTGGCACCCCTCACAGGGTGAGTCTCTGCCTTGCACCCACTGGCTCTGGGATAGGCTCCAGGTGAGTGAGTGTGCAACTATACTAAACCCATTGACCCATAACTTTCAGCTAAAAATGACTCAATTTTAACACCCTGACCAATTTCGTCTTAAACCACTTAAGCTGTAGGGAGCCAGCATTTCAATTGCACACTCATAACAACATTAATGACATGTTAGTCCTTAGTTGAAGATTTGAGTTCAAACTGGTATTATGGAACAGTTCTGATGATCACAATATGATTAGAATATCCAAAAAAGGATAATAATGAAAATTGAAAAAAACACGCACCATGCGACAGCTGGCAGCTAACAAACCTTTTTTTCTTTGAAAGGTACCATGCATTCGCAGCTTCTACATTTCCCTTTTCGGGACCAGTTCTTTTATTGCTCTTTACCTCTCTTCTTGTTTATTTTTGTATATTTCACTATCTCTAACATACAGTTAATCTGGTAAATTTGCAAGACTGCTTGTAGTCCATGCTTGTGTATCGCTCAGCCCCACTTGTTGGATGGGTTTTTATGAGCTGTTACATCCTTTCTCGTCTCGCATAACAGTTCACGTTTCACATTGTACCTGTTTTATCTAACAGAAAAATGTAAAACCTCATCAAAGTTATAATCTGCACCACTCAGCTTGTGCACACACGATGCCACACCACTGCGCAGCTTGTTGCTATATAAGGCTATTTATATAGCCTACTGGTCTAAAATGCTCTTTGTTGAGTTTTATTATTTTAACTGATCAGTTTCATGATTTTAGGAAGGAGTTGTTTACTAGTTTTGGGCATATTGTGGTGCCTACAGTAAGAGCCAAAGACACACATATTTTTTATACATTTATACCCTGTATTCACTTAATCATTCATTAGCAGTAAAATCAGTTATTAAACAATGCATGATAATAGTAATCATTTAAGAGCTTCTAAAATAAAAAAAAGTTTCTGCACTAGCAAGTCTGGATCATAGAGATGCACTTTCCCTCTGCATTTCCCATGCTGGATTGTTCCTTAGCCACAATGACTGCGCACTAAACATCTCTCATTCGCATTCGAGCCTATAGGCTGTTATTAGGGCTGTGTTTGGAGCCACTGATTGGGGCGCTTGTGGCCATCTCGTTGTATGGGTGTATACATGTGCAAAATACGGCAAAGAAAATGGCAAAAAAGGACAGCAACCGTTTTAGTGCCTTCAAAGTGCCATCACAAGATGTATTTTGCCTTTGTTCACTGCAGTGCTGCTTTAGCACAATGAGCTTGCACGTGCATGTGTACATGTGGGTGTGTGTGTGTGTGTGAGAGAGAGAGTGAGAGAGCGAGTGAGAGAGAGAGTCTTTCAACGTGTTCTCCTTTCTGTTATTTTAACTCTATGAGCGAGAGAGACAGCATAAGTGAAAAAGAGTTAGAGGAAGGGCGAGCTAGCTGTACCTTTGGAACTGCCCTCTATCCTACTTTATCAAAACAGCGCTCCCTCTACACCCAAAGTGATCGCCCATCCCTGCAGACTGCGCTTCACACTCCACTCATCCTCCTTTCCCTTCCTTCCTGTTCTCTCTTCCTTCTCTTCCTCCTCCTCCCTACAAGGGAGAGCTCTGGTTGCCATGTGAACAGGTGCTGTGTCTAAAGAGAAGCAATTTTGCACACAGGTACTAAGAAAAACATGCATGCACCGAGGCTGCACGTTATGTACGAAATACTAGTCCTGTGATTATATCAAAGCATACTGTAATATAACTTACAGTGACAGCAATTAGCAAACTATTTATTGTGTACACCCAAGCATGTGTAACAAATTGCAACATCCAGTGTAATACTTCCAAAATGAACCACTGATACAAACAGCATTTTGAAAAATGCACAAGTTATATACAAGTTATATAGGGCAGTTAAAATATTTCCTACACACACAAGCACATATTCATGTGGCGGCCTAAATGCACACACACATACACTTCAAAGGCAACACACATTCATTCTGCACATGGTCAAGTGCAGTAGCCCTGGGGGCTTCCCATTCCATCTCTTCAGCAAAGAGTGGCCCAGGTGCGTGGGCTATGTGCGGAGCGAGTGGGCACCACCATTAAGAGAGGGTGGGGGGGGGGGCGAGAGAGAGAGAGAAAGAGAGAGAGAAATACTGACATTATGTAAAGCCCTCCAAAGGGAGGCCAGTGAGTGGGCAGCCATTTCTTCCTAATCCCTCGCTCTTTTCAGAAAAAAAAGCAACATTCCTCCTACACAGACCCATGCCACCTCTCTCTCACGTTGCACTTATGCCTTTCCTTTTCTCTCCATCTCCTACTTATACTCTCTCTCTCTCTCCTCCATCTCCCTCTTTTTTCCCTCGCGCACAAGACTCCTCGAGAATGTGCCTGAGGAGCATCTTGCCTTATGAAAGGCGGCGTATGCAGAGCTCAGTAAAGCTAACCCAACCAGCCTCCAGGCTACCGGGAGTCCTCATGATTCGCGAATTGAAGGATAACTCAGCTGGCTATCATAAAGCACAGGTGGCTGATGGCCTAAGTCCACCTGATTAGCATTAGCATTAGGAAACTCTGACAAAGAAGTTGGGCGCGCAGTAGGTTGTCGCATGTAAACGTACAGTTCGTTTATCTCACAGGCTCGTTAGAGCTGAGCTATTTTTTTTAACGCTAACACAGAGGTGTGCACACTTTAATTGCAGCTGTCAGAGTCTCGGAGGATCTTGCACTGGAGATAAATAGCATAAGGTGCGGGTGCAAGATGGCTTTCTGATGTCACGCTTGTCCATCACAAACACCTTGACTGGAGTCTGACTCACACGCTAACAGGAATGACACACAGCAATCTAGATCCTTCCGAACACCCGAGGAAACAGGATAACACGGTCATGCATGCCAAACATTTACTGTCACGCAGTTAAGAAATACCCAGAGACAAAACTGCAATTAGAAAAAAGCATTTAGAAGCATGCTCAAAAGTAAGATTATGACATTCTGTGAGAATCCGGATGCATCTAAGAACCAATTATTATCCCCAATGCTATTTACAGACTTAATAATTAATATGCAGATGGTGCAAAATGTGGCATTTTTTTTAGCCTCACACCCCTTTGTAGACCTGAAGTATGGAAGGAGCAATCCACACTTACACAGTTGAGGGAATCTCCCTGTGCCATACTGGCTTGTACTGCCAACTCAAGGGATTCACTCAGTTGCCAAACTGCTGTCTGTAGCTTTTCTAATGTAGCCCTTTGAAAACCTGCCCCAACATGCTTGTGAAACATTTTGTGCTGGAAGTGCGAGATGTAAACATAATTACGCAACAATCAACCAGTCGACCTCAGATGAACTAAAAAACTTTGGTTTACTCCCTTCACGTCACTCAATGCTGTGGTGAGTTTTAGGATGAGGAGTGTGTGCAAGTACCAGAGCTGCCCTTTTCAGGTGTGAACTGATATGAGTCTTGCTATTACTGCAGTCAGAATCAGAATCAAAATCAGAATTGGAATCAGAAAACTTTATTCATCCCAGAGGAAATTGCTTCTACGGGTCGCTGGACTGGGCGCTAGTAAGCCCTCCTTTGGTAAATCTAGTGTATACTATACTGACTACTGACTGAAAATCAGTCTAAAAAGTGCTGTTTGGCTTTATAATATGTTGACCTCATGACCTGAGATCAGCAGACCACCCCAATCCAAAATTCACGGATTCACTGCTGCAGACAGCAGGTCCGGATGAGACAGTCAATCTGGGAGCCTATCGTTAGCTAATCCTGGATTAGTGGTGTTTTTTTTCAAATGTTCTCAGACCTCTAGAATGACAGTGCTGCAAATGACAGCATAGTGTTCCAAGGAACAGGTTGGGCAGGAAATACTCAACTTAACTGTCATTTATATACAATCTATAAATCATTCCAGATAGAGATCAAATAAAGCACATGAAGGCAACTTCTATTACCTCATAAAAGCTAACAAAATTATCAGTCAGTGGTTTTCTGCCACTCTTTGTTGGGCAACAAAATCATTATTGCATTGGTAATAGACCTTCTCACATCAACAAATCTCTTCAGTGTCAAACAGGTGAAGAAAAGAGGGCTAGAGTAAACAGAGAGGTAGAGCCACAGTGTTGAATCCTTGACATGACCTGACAAAAATGCAGATGCCATGCTTTGAGGGGTACAAGGGCCTCCAGAGAATGTGTTTACTGGAAAATTCCAACACAGCATCCAACAAAGGCTGATACAATTTGTCAAGGTGTTCCATCCACTTAAAACAGATGAGACAAACGTCTTAAGACAGGTGGGCTAATAAATGTCCCTGATATTTTTTTTCCGTTACTCTTCCGCACTCCCTTTGTATGCATTTTCATTTTCTTAGGTGTCACGTTTCATTATGGCAGTCAGACAACCTTGACCCCTAAAGGCCAGCAAGCTTAAGTCAAATTTAGATGGCCATGGGACTCATGGGAGAAGAATTTAGTCCAGAGCATTGCTATCTGCTTAGTCAATAGAGCAGAAGAACGTCTCTACAAAGCGAAGGCAATAATACCGTGGAGCACAGGAAATTACTAGCCGGTCTATTGATTTTACATACAGCACCATTCCCATAGACTGGCCCTTCAGCACATCCATACTTCTCAGGACCCTGCAGTTTCCATGGTTACTTCACAATAACACTTCGCTGCACATGTGCCGCGGCTGCGGCTGCATCGTGGCGGTCCAGAATTTTTATTAGCAATGATCTCTGGAGAAATTGCTACTGATGCTGCAACAAATTGGACAGTTGTTAAGGTGCATGGTGATCAGACCTTGACAATGACATGGTGTTTAACTGCCCAACCCCTTGTAAATCATTAGTCTGGGTACGGCAGGACGCAGGTGCCGTGCATCCTCTTAAGCTGTAGTTGACTGGAATCACTGACAGATTGACTGACACTTTCAACAGGAAACACTACTAGGAAAGCACCTTGGAAATCCTTTTACTTTGCACCACATCTACAGCCAAAACAATATTGTCTCCAGACAGGAATGCCCCAGCTGAAAATGAAACTGGAATCAACAGTCTCTTTCCAAAACATTCTATTCCAGTAATTCCTCAGCCAAATGCCTGGCACATGATAAGAAGTGATAATAGAAGTCGCTCTTCTAAGAGAATGCATAGCTGTGGATTAAGGTGGGCATGGTATGAACCCCATGCACCAGGACTATTTAAGATATTAGACATGTTAACGTTTCACATGATCATAACATACTAACACACAACCACGAAACATGACCTCGTTTCTGGGCATAAATAAGTAAGCAGGCATGAGACACTCCACTACAGGTAGAACTGCATGCCATGCAAACTCCCAGCTCTTACAGTCCCATTCATGAGGCTAATCTTGCCTGCTAAAGCTTAATTAATCATTACGCGTTTTCACCTTTGGCTTCCAAAAGCATCCTAGCCGCCCACAGTCATGACATTGTTATTTTTTTTTGCAACCAAAGAGGTTGTCGTAATGGCTGAATAACCCTGGTGTTATTATGTAACCTCGAGAGGATTGTAGTGGCGCAATGGGGAGTAATTTCGCTCGGAGCGGTGGCCTGCCTTGCTGGCGTGCTTTCAGACACTCTAGCACGCTGCGGTTCTGTCCTGTCCTGCTTAATTTTCTGTTCACGATCTCTGGTGTCTTGTTGTGTCTGTTAAGGCTTTGGCTTCTGAGAGATCCAGAATCCGGAGGGGAGTCACGACGGGTGATCAAAATGCGCATGGCACCGACAGGATCTTTAGTACGCTATATGGACAAAAGTATTGGGACAGACCTGTTTACCAGGGTTTTGGGCAGGTCCCCCTTACTTCCACTGAAGGGCAGTCTTAATGCTTCAGCATACAAGACATTTTGGACAACCCCAGGCTTCCAACTTTGTGCACATAGTTTGTGAAATGGTCATTTTCTGTTCCAGTATCACTATTCCCCAGTGCACAAAGCAAGGTCCATAAAGACATAGTTGGATAAGAACTGGACTGGCGCGCACAGAGCCCTGACCTCAACCTTATCCAACACCTTTGGCATGAAATAGAGTGGAGATTGCGAGCCATCTCTACAGAATGAATGGACACCGATTCCCCACGGGAAAATTCCAAAATCTTATGGAAAGCTGTTATAACTGCAAAGGATGGAACAACTCAATGTTAAAATCTATGCATTTGAATCCAATACCATTAGAGTTCCGGTTCGTATTATGATCAGGCGTCCCAATACTTTTGTCTCTATGGTGTGTGTTAAGAAATGAGAGGCTCTTACCGGTGCAGTTGCCGTACCGCTTGCCCGCCACGCTGTCCAGCAGCGTCAGCGCCAGGTTCTCCGGCGTGTCAGCGGCCAGGGGCGTCCAGCTGGTGTCCAGGCTCGCCTCGGAGCTCTGCTCGTCGCTGGAGAGAGAGGGGCTCCTGATGTCCGCGGCGGCGGACGGCCAGCACGGCGCCTCCTCCGTCTCGGGACTGAAGACGTCCCGCGCCGGGCCGCCCTCGGGGGAGGTCTCCCTGAAGAACGGCACCACCCGGGACAGACTGGCCCGTCGCCTCGACGCACCAGTGCCCGCCGCCTTGTCCCCGAAGCCCCCGGCGCGAGTGAGTGCGTTGGTCTGCTTCTTCAGAAACTTTTCCAGTGGCTTCATTCCGGCCGGCATTTTGGTGGCAATGCAGAAATAAGGCCTTTGCGTCGATCCCAAGGAATACTCAACGACCAATTCTGGGGACTCTGTATAAATCTCGTTTACATTTTACCTTGATTAGAATAAAATACCAAAAACGCACGCTTGTACACACACCGCTGCGGCTGTGTCAAGAGAACGCAGCCATCAGGGAAATAAGAATATGCCCACTAATGAAAACACACACCTTTTAAACAGTAATGAAGACGAAGGCTGAGAAATGGACAAACGGGTCCACAGTCTCCAGAATACACAAGCCAGTCCTAAAAAACAATAAGAGCATAAAACGTGCTCCGGTGCAGCCGCTCCCTGTCTCGCCGTCCTCTGCAGTCAGGTCGTGTGAGAGAGAGAGACAGGTTTATGTTGCAGAGGGGGCATAACGCCGTGGCTCCAGCAAAGCGAGATAATTCAGTACAGGGAGAATAAAAGCGTGGTTAAAGTCGGAAACGCGTTAAACACGATGGCAGGTGCCGTTTTTACGCTGGCCTCAATGCAGTCCGTCTGCCAGAGATGCTCAGATCCTGCCTCCCTATTATAAAGAAAAGGGGCTATGAAAGGTTGGACCAAAACACATCTGCTCGATTCTTCTCTTCTCTCCTTCCCTCTCTGTCTATCCCGTAACGTGGCACTGTATCTTCAGCCGTGAGATGTCCAGAGCTCCGTAAGGACTACGATAACACACACCCAGCAGGACTGTATGTCAGTGTATGTGTGTGTGAGTGAGTGAATGCGCTGGAAGCGTTCAGTTGGTATTTCCCCGCCCGTATTCCGGAAAATCCCGCCTCCAGAGCGCTCTGGTTGGCTGCTTTTACGACTGTCTGCGGTGTGAAAAGAACGACTAGCCAATCATCAACCAGGAGATGTCTGATTACAAGTGCGAAAAAAATAACGTGGTTTCAGCTTCTCCCTCCTCTGCAGCTATTGGAGCTTCCTTGGCCTACAACTAATAGACAGAGGCAATTACAGACTCCCACCGAACTGACAGGGCAGACACGTGATCACAAGAGCGCGTAAAACATGTGGAAGATTTGGATAAACGCAAATAAATTTCCATAAATCTACTCCAGGTGCTTTGCTGGGAGTTTCCAGATATGGATGGTGTGGGATGGTCGTTGCTCTACACTTATCTTTTTTGCTGTAAAAATGGGATAAACATAAAATAACCTACCTGTGTAAAGTATAGTCACGTGTGAACACACCACACCACACAGTGAGTTCTCTGCATTTAACCCATTCACCAAGTGAAACAGTGGGCAGCCAGTGACACTGCCCAGGGAGCAGTGTGTAGGGACGGTACCTTGCTCAAGGGTACCTCAGTGGTGCCACTGGATGTGCTGGGATTCAAACCCACAGCCTTACAATCTCAGGGGCAGCTCCCCGAGAACAAAGCCACAAGCTGCCCCCAAAAATAAGGAACACTTAACGATTTTGCATGGATTCATAAGAAACAGCCTTATCTGACTAATCCCTGCCAAGTTGATGTGATAAGAAACTAGTAATGATTACAAGTTGATCCTAACCTCTCACAATCAGTCTTTTTTGTTTTTAGACCAAAAATATCTCAAGAAGGGAAGAACAGATCCCCAACAAACATCCGATAAATTCTGAATGCAAGAAGATATTCCAGTGCAGTTTTATAGGGGCATGGTTCTCAAAATGGAACCCGTGCCATATTATTTTCTTTTTTTTTTCAAATGGCATGGCTTGGGTAGAGACATTTATATAAATAACTTATCACACATCATGCCCATCTCTTTTTTATTTCCTCAGCCCATATTTTGTAACCTTTGACATAATATGAGACAATATCATATATACGTTGATCACTGAACTTTCTCCACACTGACTGAAAAATGTTAAGCTATCCACTGCCATAAGGAATTATTCCTCCTACACACGCCGGTAGACAGTTCTTAAAAAAAAAACAGCAGTAGTTTTAACTGAGCATAAGTTTAGGCTCCTCTGCGAACATCTTGTAATGAGATTGGGTTACTGTGAGACTAGTCATTATGGCTAAGTGGTCCAGATGGAAGACATAACCAAATAGGCTATGCATGCACAGTATTTGGGCCTCTTCATGCTTGATGCCACACATTGATTAAAAGGAATAATTATGAGACACATGCCACTGGATGTAAGGCCCATGGGCATGGCTAAACATTCCTTTACCTAATAAGTGTGAACTAATAGGCAGTGTTATGTTGCCTCTTCTATCATAAAACCCCTCTTTTAACATACATCTCAAGAAGGACATCTGTGATGTCTTGTCTTCCTTTCGATACCCTGAGCTCTGAAAGTATGCTGATGTCTTTGTGGTTGGTTTCACACTGTCTTTATGGGTTAAAATACAGACTGTCTGTTTTGGTTATACTCTTGGCCTTCTTTAGAATTCTTTTAATCTGTTCTTGGGAGATTAGGAACACTGTATAAATGTAAAATATTACCACAGACATTCACTATATCTCTAATCGTATGCAGACACCTTTAATTCAGCTACTTTAAAGTGGACCCACTGCTGACACTGGTGTTCTATTGCTCAATTGCCCAATGCAAGGAGAGGTATAAGGACAAACAGCAGTGAGTTTAAGAGCAGTAGAACTTCTTTCTCTGGAATGATGGAGCGCCATCACAGTCATTATGCAGCCATATGAAATTATGATATATTATTTTTTTAACTCAATCGCTTTACAATGCATTCATTTGACAGAAGGGCTTAGAAAATAGTGCATCAGGAAAAGAGATGCTCTCTGAATAGATGAGTCTCCACACTACAAACAACCTATTCTTCTTATGAACAGGGCTACCCCAATAGTTTTGGCAAATCCTAGGACTGCTAGTGTCATCACTGAGGTACCCTTGAGCAAGATACCGTCCCCAAACACTGCTCCCCAGGCGCCCCTCGTTCGTGGCAGCCTACTGCCTCACTTGGTGAATGGGTTAAATGCAGAGAAAGAATTTCACATTGTTCACACTGTGTGCTGTGCTGTGGTGTGTTCACACATGACTATAAGGGAACACTTTAGTTTCAAACTATACTTCAGAACGAATAAGTGAACAAACACCGTTTAACTAAAATTTAACTAAACACCCACGGCAGTGTGAGTTCCATATCATAACAAGCCGCAGAAAGTCATGACCTTAGATCATCATTTCACCAAATGTCATGGGATTTTCCCCTTCACACTCTCAAATGTTCTGTAAGACAGTCAGCAGTGAAACATTCTACACATAAATGTGAAAATGAAATAAACAGGCTTTCAATGATTTAAGAAATTTGCCCAGAACATTTTAGTAGTCAAAAAGTGAATATAAAGTGTAAACGAAAAAAGAGTGAAAGTGAAGTGAGAAGCATATTACAGGCTTGTTTTTCTTAGATTTCCCCTCAGTCACCATGGAAATGTTTGAGAGTGAAACCATGACGCAGAAAGGTGTTGCATAGCAGCCCGACCCCGCGGTTGACTTTGGTCACAGAGCTAAATTAAGACACAGTGGTGCGGTTATGTTTTCAACACACACTGTCAGAAAGAAGACGTGTGCACTTGCTCTCACTCTGACCGCTTGGTCCACTTCTCCTTCCTATCAATTCATTTAACTTTCCACATTCTGAAGGGGGGACCCTTAATCTTTCCTCTTGCGTCACTTTTCTCCCGGCTCGGTATTACCGATGACAGTTACTGTTTGTGAAAACCGTGACCAGTACACTAAGGAATTGTGGGCGTGTGTGTGCTGGTGGATGCCATGTCAGTGATTTGGTCAAGCGTCATACGTCAAATGCCCTTAGATCATATGACAATCTCTAGGTTGGAATAAATGACTTGATTTCCCTCCTTCTGAAGAAATTCCTTTTTAGCACTTTTTCATTTCACATTTTCTTTTTAAGTCTAAAATTCAAGACGTGTTCTGGGTCCAAATAGTGTACTGTTTTCAGTTTTTTAGAAGTTGCATACCAGCTATTAGAAAAATAATACCAATACCTATTAACAAAAAAATTAACAAAATAATTCCCTCAGAATTATTATATTTAAGGAATGATTCAGCACAAAAAAAACCCCACATTTACACAATCTTCCAATTACGACTGTTGTAGTCGATTAGTCAAGATAAGTCAAGACATAGTTTAGCGCTTAGTAGAGCTATAAGAAACACGTTGCTAAGTCAGTAGTCACTGAACCACAAAACCTCTTTCAACCCACTCAGACCACATTCAGATCTTCATTCAGAAGATGCAGACTTTATCTACAGCTCACAGTAAGTCATACTGTATCTTAAACCACACCAATGGGTTGAAAGAGGTTCTGTGAATCTTAACCTCAGCAAATATTACTTGTCAAAAGAAACACTCTTGTAGCTTGAATGGAAATATCCTGATGTTTCTTTTACCTTTTTGACACCCCAAGCTAAGCTTTCCTAGTCTCTCCTCGCAGCCTGGCCACTGTTATAAAGCTGCAGTTCTTCAAACAAGGGGCTTTTGTTCTCTTTCAGTCAGGTGATGGTGGAGGACATACTTAATGGCATGAAATCCACTGGAGCACATCTGATGAACCCCAAGGTTCAGGTGGTGGCAGCACCTTTTATTCCTAAACATGTATGACACTCCATAAATCATTCTCAAAGGATGTTAAATAGTGTATGTCCTCTTTTTCACAGAGGAGGGGCCCTTGGAAATAAGGAATTACTAACCCATATCAAAGATTTCTCATCTCTCTAAAAAATGGACAGAAATTCTCAAGATGTTGCAAGTTCTCTGATATGCTCTTTTCCAGGCTGGAAATTCTGTTTGACTTTAGTTTCAATCAGAATTTCAGGTCTTTTCTTCTGGACGATAAAGAAACCGTTTTTAGTGATCTTTAAAAGGCAAATTCTTCATAACTCTCATTATAATATCTACAATCCACTTAAAGATATCACCCCAGTGTATTAGTGAGTATTTGATTCACTACATCATGATGTGAAATGATCTTCAGAGATGATCCAGGACCTATTAAAATGAACAGTGCTTGAGTGAGTTTTATTATGAACATTCTGAGGCCCACCAACAATGGCCAGACAGGAACCTATGACTATGACTGTGTCTGAAGCAGTTGGGTCCACTGTCAGACTAAACTAGAGTTCAATATTTGTGTTTGCTAACAAACTATGAGGTCAAAACACAGTAACCCTTCATCTGGCTCCTCTACTGCTGTGTGTGATGACTGACTGTGATTCATTTTTTCCAATTTAAGTGTGTCGTTTGTATAAATCTTGCTGTAATCCAGATCTAAAAGAAGGCAAACAAGGAACAGGGTGGAAAGGCCTTTACACATCACTGAGCCGTTGTCTTGGCAATTGCGTAACCCTATCTCTGCCTCTATTGAATGTGACTCTTGGGGATGTGTGTGCACAGCTAAGGAGAACCCACTCCACACTCACACACTCACACACACACATACACACAGATGACAAATGACCTCAAGAGCGTAACACACTGACCCTGTACTGACAGGGCCAGAGCATACATCTGTGATGACTCATCACGCAAGTCCCCCCATCAACACGCGTGCACCCCCATCCATGCTGTCACAATGCTGTTCTTGTATGCCACGGCAGCCTCTGTAACACACACAAACGACATAGTCAGGCACACTGCTTGCAATCTGGCCATGTGCAAGTACCCGTATTGTCTTGGTGCATATGGTTTACTACTGCCTCATGGAATTCAGAATGATTATTTTTGTGTTACACTCAGACATTCAGTGGTAAATACGAATTAGGCTGTGCCTTTATATTTGATCCTACTTTATTTATAAAGGTTGAGCAAAGTTTTGTCTTACTGCTGTGGAATTACAGTTCTCTTTGAATCCACACCCCTTATTTTTGGTGAGCGTAAGTACTGGGCCGACTTCACAAAGCCCTACTTCACATAGCTATTCTTTTCAGCAGCTTGTCATCTGGCTTTATTTGGCTTTGGTGCTGATGAGAGGTTTGCATCTGTCACAGGCTTCATAACGTGGCAGTTCCTTCTCGGCTGATTTTCTAATGTTGCGTTCAGTTGTTTTCGAAGGGTATGAAGTGTACCAGAGGTGTCTTTCCAGGGTGATTTAAAAGTGTTGATTTTGTTACACCCCATGTACATGATAAAGGCCTGACTGAATCGTTCTTTTCGGTGGAAAAATGTTACTATTTATGTAAGTGAAAGAACAAGAGAGGGAATGTTCCTCACGTGCTCTATTGTCTTTAAACAAGAGCTCTGCAAAATAATAAAGTGAAAGCAAAGGAGCCCTGAACATTGGGTTAAATGTGCTTTAATATCGGCTGTCTCCTCCGCCAAAAAAGTAGTAGCCTTGTGCATTACACATAAAGACATCACACTGTCACAATACTGTTTAGCTCAGCTTTTTCAGTATTAGGTCATTTTTGTTGTCTTTAGCTTGAGCAACAACCAGAATTTGACTTGGTTTGCTATCACACTATTCTTAAGAACCTCACTAAACGAGCAGCAGGTCAAATTTTATCTCATAAAAGTAATCTAATGTGTATTTGTCTTGTTTTTGTATGTGTTAATGTGGAAAATTAGTAAAGGATATCTGCAGTGTAAGGTGAGTCATTATTCAGTGACTGGTGCTGAACAAAATGACCTTACTATGTTATGGGATTATAAAAAAAACTGTTGTATAATTGCAACATAACTCTAAATTTCTGCCCATTTATTGCTAAATAAACAAATAATTGATAGATTATAGAATTTATAGAAATTATAGAAATTAGTTATGTTTTATTATAAATGAATATTGTATTATAAAGTCAATTAAAAACAAACAATTGGGTTCTTATTATTAGCGGCATTCTAAACAAATATCACAAAAAAAACAACAATATTCAAGCTGGTGCTAGTAATGATTAGTGTTATGGTATCTAAAATTCAAATATCTCATTTGTATCGAGCATTGAAAAGCGTGATTTACTTTATGAAGAAATATATTATTTTCCCACTTCAGTTAAAAGAGTCATCAGCAAAACCCCTTTGCAAACACACATCAACAGCCAAATCCAGGCAGAAGTCACTCGCTCCCCACACATACACACTGTCAGAAGGAAAGTGCTCAGGTCTCCTGTGTGCAGGATCACTGTCTGCAGTCAGCTCCAGCGCTCTGCTCTCAGTTCTCTGGACGGCTATGTGTGTGTGTGTAGGAGAGAAAAAACAAGTGTGTGTATGTATGTGTGTGTGAGAGACAGAAAAAACAAGTGTGTGTGTATGTGAGAGAGAGAAAAAATAAGTGTGTGTGAGAAGCCATTCGGCTCATAAGCAGATTATCTTTCACTCTTCAAACAGACTCGGCTTGCAGCACTGAGATGTATGGAGCTCTCACCCCCATCCCTGACACCCACACAAGCTCCACTGAATGAATCATACACACTACACAGGGAAGCGGCTCAGCAGACAGAAACATCGCTCTCCATAGCTCGGGAAAAAAAGTAACGCCATGTATTCAACCTTGGACAATATTTCCAAAAAGGCACTTAAAACTAGATTATGTTTCCCTGTCATCCTGGGGCATATCGCATAATTTAACTCAATGTCTTTTGAGAGGTGTCATCACTAATTGGTTGCCTGATAAATGTCTTAATATAGTCTATATTAGGCAAGGCCTGGATCCATCTGGGATCTACTCTTTTAAATGCAGACACCCGTGTCTTCAGACATATCAGACAAATAAGTAACGGCCAAACACAGAATGGAGATGAGTTTGCACTGGTTGCAGTTTTTAATCATTGATATGTAATAGTGAGAAAAAAAGAACGTTTTGTATTTATTTATATTTTTTAGAAAGGAGCAGACAACTACAAGTGCAGCCCTGTATTTAATCAGCATTTATTTTAGCCTAACCCTAAAGAAGGCTTGTTCTTTTGTGACAACCTACATGACCAGTTTAAATCAGCCAAGGGATATGATATATATCCTCACGCTGTAGGAAAATGCGACTGACTATATGTACTCACATGCTGCACACGCTTAAAGAGATCTGTGGGAAAATTTTGTGCATTTTTTGAGACGTGCCATGCTTAAAAATTCATCAGAAGAGAAAGAAGCGTGTCTTAAATGACTCAACAATATATGGAATAAAAATCCATATATATATATATATAACATATATGTTTATAATGTGCCTCATTGATGGTGTGGATACATGCAGACTCCTAAACACTCCTCTTTCATCCCTTTTTTCAAAGCTAGTCAGTGTCTGTTCTTTTAAGTTAATTAGGATTTTTAACACTATGTAGAGTTTACTAATGAATTTCATTAAACCATCTGCATATTTATATCAGTTGCTAGTATATTTTACTCAGCCACAGATATCTTTCACTTACTGGTACATTTGACTTGGTTTATTTGGTTTATTTCAGTGTTATTTCTTTTAGTTAACACTGCTAGCCTGAATAGTTGGCAAATAGAAAGTATTAACTGTGTTAATATTTAACCCTGCAAAACATCCACAAATGTTAATTTAGCTTCTTCTTAGAATTTTCCATTTAACCTTGAATGTGTCCTCATATTGCTGATTGTAATGTAAATGCAATGATTATAATGTATTGTAAAACACACAATACAAAACACTGGCAGTCT
This sequence comes from Brachyalestes nurse, assembly GCA_037974405.1. Lineage (NCBI taxonomy): Eukaryota > Metazoa > Chordata > Actinopteri > Characiformes > Alestidae > Brachyalestes > Brachyalestes nurse. The sequence continues at coordinate 9,905,389 of JBBPCY010000028.1, read as the reverse complement.
AAACTACTTTTATTGCCTCTGCAAAATGGACCAGGTGAATTACTTTATCTGTGCTAAAAATTGTATGATTGTTTGTCTTAAAGACTTAAGATTTACTGCTATTCGGGTGTAAACTTCAAGCCTCCGGTCCCTACTTCTGTTAACTAGTTTCTTATTCAAAATTTCAGTTCTACCTAAAATACTTGTTAATGTCAGAATACAACTGCAGCACGGTTTAAGGTTAAATGGAAAATTCTAATAAGAAGCTAAACTGACCTTTTTGGATGTTTTGCAGGGTTAAATATAGAACCACACAGTTAATACTTTCTATTTTCCAATTTTTCTAGGCCAGCAGATGTTTAGCTTCTTCTTAGAATTTTCCATTTAACCTTAAATAGTGGCCCCGCTGTATTCTGACACATTAACAAGTATTTAAGGTAGAACTGAAAATTTGAATAAGAAGCTTGTAAACAGGAGTAGGAGTAATAGATCACAAGGGTCTTGAAGTATTTTTTTGTTCGTTACTATGAAGACCGGTTCAAGTCTTAAATGTTTCTCTGTGTCTATAATATCACACATTGTATGTTTGCAATTTTGTAAGGACCAGTCCTGTAAGGCTGTGGGCTGGGCATTGAGTCTGAAGTGTGTGAAGTGAAGTTATGGTTGCATTAGAGATGCTCCTTCATCACATAAAAGCTCTTTATTAGCAAGAAAACTTAAAAGTCCAATTAACAATTACAGGTTAAATCACAAATGTCTACCCTTAAACACACACACACACACACACGTACACACAAACACATATAAACGAACAATGTGTAAACAAACACAAAAGGAAAAAATAAGAAGATAAACACAAGGCCTTAAAAAAGTTGTGTAACTCTGCATGAAACATGGAGGCTTTGAGCCAGAATAGTACCTGCTCAAGTGTATTTTATTTTATTATTTTTATTTTGAATGAATCAGCATGGGTTTTCCGATACGCAGCCTGGTACAGGAGCATCTGTGCTCCTACAACATCGTTTTATGACCACATCATTTGTCTCTCTGGGTGGCTGCTCTCAAACCACTTCCATGAATCATGTTTGAGCCTAATGACTCGAATGCATGCACACACACCCCACTACACGCACCCACACACACATACACCGTCTGGGGGATGGGGTGATATCATCCTCAGTAGCAGGCCGCTTTGTCTGGTCGCTGTTGCCCTGTGACAACGCCAGAGGGGTCAGTCCCTACCCGGCAATGTGCCTCACCAGAGGAGAACAATAGCAGAGCGAGAGAACCCACTTAAATATGCAGAAATCGGCACCATCGCTCATTAAAAATGCATCGTTGACAAAGGCGGTGAAAGAGACCCATCTAATTGGACCGTCTGTAGCCACTGAAAATTTGAGCCAGCCCAAGACCATGTTCAGTAATATTCACCATTAAGGATCCAAGACCAAGTACTCTGAATTTTCACTTATCCAGCAGCAAGGATCACGGTTCAGATTTCTGGACACAAGTGGATTTCAGAGAAATCTTTCCAGAACGTCCAAGTTCAGTTGTAGCCGTTTTGTGTAAATGCAGCTAAATTCAAACATTTTTTTTTAAAGCAAAATATCTGAAACCATACTAAACTCATTATATATACATAAGAGCTGTAAGAGTTAACACAGAAGCTGTAAGTTAAAACAGTTTCTGAAGGGAACAGGTTTTGGAAAAATGTAAAACAATAGTAAAGAATGTTACATGGACATCTTACTGGCTTGAATGTCCTTATTTCCTCATCACTATGAAAAGTAGTACTAAATAGTACTAAAGACTTTTCAAATGTAAATATATATCAGATGGACTGTGCAGGAAAGTTGATTCATTTGCAAGGCTTCAAGGCCAAGGACTTGGTCAAACTGCCAGAAGCAGAAATAACCAGTGCTTTTGTACCGGTCTGCACTCACGCAAGAAGTAAGCATTGTGTGTCTAGAGTTGCGTAAAAGACAGAAGGGACATGTGAACGCAGCACTCAAAGAGTTGCGTGTCAGTAAATGCATTTACAAAGTAGCCAATTCACGAGGTATTTGTCACGCTCTGCTTTGCTTTGCATCAGTGACTGTAAACACATACATCCTTGTGTAACGCTCTTTATGTCCTCTACAATTGATTTATAGATCGGAGGAGCTGGTTTCTCTTTGATCTATGTTTATATTACACTATAAATATTACTCTGTGTTTGTTAGTAAGGCTGTTTATACTAATGCCTGACATCCTATGTAAGATTTTAGTTAATATGCATATTGTTCTTTGCAAAACTGGTATGTTCAAGAATCATTCAAATGAATCATGAGCTCGATTCTAAGCAAAACCAAAACTGATTCTCAATGAATAAAGGATTGTGCAGCACTTTGCAAATCTAGGCCAAACACTTACTTCTGATGACAGGCTTAATTTTGGCTTATTTTTTCTTTTTTAAACACATCAGCTTCAAGAACCGACTTCACTTGTGTGTAATATATCCCACCCCTTGTCAGATGCCACTGTAACAAGAAAATGTTTTTCCACTTCACCTGTCTGTGCTTTTAATCTTGTGGCTTTTCATCTACAAAACCAAAGAGAAAAGAAAAACTGTGTTACAGCAAATAGGCAAAGTAGACATGCATTAATGAACAATTTTGATATGGTGTTTCCAAACCTTGGATGTGAAGTGTATGCTTTTTTGAAACCTGGTAATCAGATGTTTGGTCCCATACGACTTGGAGGTGAGAGTATGGTATTTTGATGAATGCTCTGATAACTATCCCTGAGGCATGGATGCTTGAAGAGCCTTAAAATGCCAATCCAGTCTCAAAATGCCAAACACGCATTCAAATGTCTTCATTACGGTACGAGCGACACACACACTGATCCCATTTCAGTTCACTCCCTCGGAGGAGCGTCACCCAGAGCTTGGAGTCATAAATTACTCTTCGTTCCAGTGGGCTCAGACAGAACGCCCAAACAAACCCGCGTGGCCAGCACGCTTCACGTATCACTGCGCGTGTATGTGTGTGCAGTCACGGGGAGCGGAACTTGTGTGAGCATGCCTGAAAATGTACTGGGAGAGTATGTTGTGCTGAACTGCATCATTATCATGACAAGAACAAAATAAAAAAAACAGAAAGAGACTCCTCTGAGGTGGCCTGTCATCCATCCCAGCCCATCAGAACAGACAACAGGGCAGAGAGTGGGGGTGGGGGGGGGGGGGGTAGTGCAAGACATTGTAGATGTAGAAAATAATGGAGGTCCATTCATTTGGCAATACAGTAAAAACAAAGATATCAAAAAGCAATCTTTGGAGCAATGCCATAGAAGATCTTATTTTGGTTCCCTAAAAGTCTGATGGACATTTCTTTTAAGACAAAATGTTAAGGTTTTTTGATAGAACCTCCCCTTTAAGAGCGCATTACCCTTTTCTATCCTAACATAGTTCAATGATATGTGGTAGTTGTGGTAAAGGGGTGTTTCCCTACTTGAAAAGAGAGAAAAGTGAAACGGAGAAATAGAGAAGCTGTCATTAACTCTGAGATATAGGCTTGTCTCAATTGCTTGATCGCAACTACAGAGGGTCCTCGAGTTACAACAGTCTCGATATACGAGTTTCGAGTTTACAGCGCTCACTCCCACTCCCACTCTGACTCAGTTTACACCGTACTTACAGACTACATGAGTGAACTAGTTTGATCGTTTGCGATGGAATAATGCGCAACAACGCAGCATATGAGTGAAGGCCTTTTCCTTTTCCTTTCTCTGTGGCTTAGTTGTGTTTTTAGGATTTTACTACTGTGTTAGGACAAGTAAGTGATTAATGCTAGGGTGAGTTTCGACTAGCAGCAAAATTCGGGGGAAGGAACGGATCTGTGGTGTAACTCGAGGACCCCCTGCACTTAATCATAGTTATAGCTTTCACAACCATCTGGTAGTAGAATGTGAACTGGGTACATTGAAATAAAAGAAAACAGAAAGAACATTTAGTGAGACACTTGAGAAATGAGCAACATGGCAAAAAATGTATCACAATACTTGTGAAAACAATCAAAAGGTTTTGCTACTGTCATTATTGAATCGGACAAAAAGCTGTAGTACTAAATAAAATCACACACGGTACATTTTAAACACTGTGTCACACTAAATACAGTTGTCAAGAATAATTACACTCTATAATAGATTTATTACACACTTTGATGAAACCGATCATGAGAAACTATGAATAGGTAAACAGTGAAACAGCTAAGCAGCCAATCCTGCCACTTTTAGCTTATTTTTCAACAGTTGCATACAATGCAAAGCAAAGAAGAAAATGAATTTGTTACTCACAGTTCCTTACTCGCCAGTTAATCATCAGCTAAAATGGCTTCGGTGGGCCTACTTAGATGACTAGGTAGTCGACATCTTGATAAACATTTAATTAACATTACTTATTTATTTATTGCATAATTAATGAGACACACTGGTTTCATGGTTGCATTTAGTATCAAAAGGTTCTTCTGTTTTTTACCCTTTGGTACCAAAGATATGTGATATGTGTGAACATCATGTATAAACAAGAACTTTTCATCCCTGTCAAATCATAAGTCGGTTTCTTACACACACAAAGCTTAGAATCTGCACTTCTGACAAATTTCTCTGCTTGTGTCAGCAAGCATTGACATTATTTAAATGCATGAACGCCATGGGGGATGAAGGTTAAAAAGGTTGGAAAGGCAGGGAAGAGTTGAGGAGAAAGACCTGGGCATCTGCTCTCCTAGACAAGGAAGAGCCACCAATGAAGGAAAATACTGAAAATAACAAAAAAAAAGATTAGAACACTTTGCGATGCCATAGAAACTGCCAGCAGGAGAGGGAGCGAGAGAGGAACACATTTTTTGACACGTTGTAAGTGTGAAATCTCCTTTAGCCAGACAGGAAATCGACGAAGTAAGCATGGCAAGAGTTGCTCTTTTTTCAGCCTAAACAAATCTGATTGCATAACAAACTTGGATCCCACTTCCCTATCTCACACCGAGCAGTGGCTCAGACCTGTCAGTCATAAAGACGCACCAACATGTTCCAGCACGGAGCTGGTAATACTAAAGTGACGCTAAAGTAATGCATGAGTATAGAAGCAGCTCGGCCAGAACATCACAGTCCCCTCCAGCTGCTACATACATGAATATTCATTGCAGGGCCGCCTCGGCGTTCTCTGGTTGATTGGTGAAAGAGATATGTTTGCACAGACTGACCACAACGCCAACCAATACGAACACCCAGTGGGTCTTGCTGTGAATCGTATGAATATTCATCATGTTACTCTGCTTTTCTGTGAATAAGGCGTTTGTGCTAGGGGCAGATGATTGGCGCTTATACCCGAAGGCCTGTTCTGTCAGAATAAAAGCAGAGGGAGGAAATGTAACCCAGCAACTAGGCTGAAGATGTGACTAAGGCACTGAAGAGGTGATCTCAGTTGTTCCGTTAACGTCCCTGTAAAGGTGGCACTGATTGTTGTGCATGTGTGCATTACGCATGAGGCAAGGGATGGTGTGACAAATAATTGATATTTCCTTTGATCAGTTAAGACCCAACTATTGGCTAAAAGGCATATACACTCACAAAATAAACAATGCATGTTTGTTTAATTGAACAAAAATGATGTAGTGCACTGCAACTTTATGGGTAATGGAGTAATAGATTATAAGATTATAAGGTTCTTTAAGTGAGAAGACTGCTCAAAAAGCTCCACATTTAATTCGCTACAGCTCTGGAGAAAAATAAGAGACCGCTGCAATTTATTTTTAAATCAGCATCTCTATGAGTATGACGACCATTCCATGCCAGTGTCTGTTAAATTCCTACACA
>JBBPCY010000028.1:9879224-9898414 GCA_037974405.1 Brachyalestes nurse | reverse complement strand
CAAAAACCTCAAGTAAACTTTTTTCACGTTGTCATTATGGGGTGTTGTGTGTAGAATTCTGAGGGAAAAAATGAATTCAATCCATTTTTGAATAAGGCTGTAACATAACAAAATGTGGAAAAAGTAATGCGCTGTGAATACTTTCCGGATGCACTGTACAAGGGTTCCTCAAGTTAGGACGGAGATCTGTCCCTACAACAGGGATGTGACTCGAATTTTGGTGTAAGTTGAAACACACCCTAGGTTAAGTCACTTACTTATCCCTCACAATCTCCGTTCCAGTTCACCCCAAATGTGTTGGATGGGGTTGAGGTCAGGGCTCTGTGTGGACCAGTCAAGTTCTTCCACGCCGAACTCATCCAACCATGTTTTTATGGACCTTGCTTTGTGCACTGGACCACAGCCACGCTGGAATAGAAAAGGGTCTTGCACAAACTATGTCCAAAAAGTTTGGAGGCATGTTGTCCAAAATGTCCTGCTGTGATAAAGTATTAAGATTTCCCTTTAGGTACAGGACCTGGCCCAAACCCTTAAAAACAGGTGCGTCCCAATACTTTTGTCTATATAGTGTCCATTGACATTACTGGGCCACTATCAAATGAGCTTAAGTTCATTCTGAAAATGACAATAAGGCATATTCTAATAATGGCAACATAGCAACTAAACTACGTAATAAGAGATAGGTAACATGTAGGCAAGTGAGCGTTGGCTCGGATCCTAGCTCGTGGTTGCCAGGTTACAAGGCTACACATTACTTTGCATTCATGAGTGTTGCTCTACGGGGTTAACTCTACTAAAGTAAAATTTGCATCCTTAGTAGGATCTGGCGACCTGCTCAAGGTATCAGTTTAATGGTGAGGAATGACGGCCTTTCTTGTACAGGGTACTAGTTCTGTTTGGATCATTTTTAGACCGGTTTCTGTAGTTTTAGAGCATTTTCATCAACAATCCAGTGTCAACAGGTGTTGGGGACTTTGTTTTACACAAAGGTAAAACTCTGCCTTCTAATTACACAGGTCAACAGGTCAAAATCATCAGACATATGTTTGGGTTTTGTAGTGTTTTTCATGCTGATCTCAAATCTGTGTTTAGCTTTTCCCTAGCGCGTACAGTTTTTGTGATGAAGCTAGTTATGTATTGTATGATAATGGTATAATTAGCATATAATAGTCATGTACTAAGCGTTTTTGAAGAAACATTGGAAGCTGACTGACACTGATCATTATATCTATGCCACAGTGTGCGCCTATCTGACTTGGCACTGAAAATATTGAGTTACTTGATTGGTCCCTGCGGTTTAATAAAAACCGCGTGGAAGTCTATTGCAAAGCAAAATTTACTCACAATTCAAAACGTTGATGTGACTGAAAAAACTAAAAGCAGATCTGAAATCAGCATGAAAAACTGGTTTAGAAAAGTGTGTTGTGGTTTCTGATTATTACAAAAAAGAATTTTGACCTGTGTTATGCAACGGCCATCTGCAGAGTCTGGGGGGTTTTATGCAAGCAGAAGACTTGAATTCACACTTGAATTAAAAACCGTCTTCCAGCGGTCTTCAACACTTACCCTGTGTGATAGCCACCCTCCCCAGAAAAAAAAATCATGCAGCAAAAGTTTGAAATTGACATCACAAATCAGATGAATCAGCGCCTCCAAGTGGCGAGTTGCTACTTCTCAAAATAATTTAACTACTGATGGAGCCGCACATTATTACATGCTACGCTAAATGGACAAAAGTATTGGGGCACACCACTTTTCTTTTCCAGCAGGACTGTGCCCCAGTGCTCAAAGCAAGGTCCATAAAGACATGGTTGGATGTGTTTGTTGTAGAAGAATTGACTGCCCCTCACAGAGCCCTGACCTCAACCCCATCCAACACCTTTAGGATGAACTGGAACGGAAATTGCAAGCCAGGCCTTCTCATCCAGCATTAGTGTGTGATCTCATAAATCCTCTACAGAATGAATTAAGGAGCACAAATTGCTACAGAATCACTCCAAAGTCTTGTGGAAAGCCTTTCAAGACTCTTCTTGAAAGGCTTTCCACAAGACTTTGGAGTGGTTATAACTGTAAAAAAGGGACCGGCTCCATATTTATTTGAATGCGATGTAATCCAAGTCCATGTCTGTGTAATGGTCAGTCTTCTGAATACTTTTGTCCATATAGTGTATCTACGCATACACTGAAAGTTATGCCATAAGCCGAACTCAAACTGACACCAGCAGTACTGGTGCAACTGTAAGGGTGTCTTCCATAATACCAGCTCAGTAAAGCTCTGATGTAAAAAGGCAGTGCAGGCAGAACACATAGGCTCCCCCGGCTGGCAGAGAGGGCAGGAGCAGACGGCTACTCTGCTCTGCGCTGCTGGCAAAGTCAGTACTGGCACGTGAGGAGGGAACCAGAAGTCATCTCTGACAAATCCAGATACATCATGGCAGCTTATTGCCCATGTTTTACACTCTACAATCCCCAGCTAAAGTTCTGATGGAAAAGTGGTTTGTCTTTTAAAGCATATTTTTTTTAGAAAAAGACAATAAACCTATCAACATGCAAATTGTTTGTTTTACTGATTATGCAAATTTGCAGCCATCTGTACCATCTCGGCTTCCACATGCCAAGTAGAAGAACAGAGTGATAAAGCAAAACGGAGCCGTCTCACACTTCTGCTACTGGAAGTGCCAGAGTTGGTTGAAGTGACCCTGCCTCAACTAATAACACAGCGTCTGTCCAACACCTCCACTCAAAAAAAAAAAAAAGCAGAGAAACTACACTTGGGTTTTGTTTATTAGTTCTCTTGACAAAATTGCTCCACAAAACAGGAAAAAAAAAAAAAAAAAAAAAAACCACTTTAATATATTCAAACACCTATGAAACGTACGAAGCCCCTCACAGTGTTGGCAGGTCTAGTCACTCAGAACGGATATGTCGAACCAATTGAATTTTTTAAGGCATATATAAAATGATCATCAAATTATCACTTTCTTATGAGCCACGTCTAAACAACACTGAGCGCACAGGAGAGGATTTCAATTATACTGGCAGGTCTTCAGGAACAAATAATTAAAGAAACCGTTTTAAAAGGATGCATCCATAACGGACCCCCAGAGGGGTACAAAGGGCAACAGCCTCTCAACTCCACCTAAAACTGCTTTTACAAAGAAATGTATCCATGTTCTCATGCATGCCTGTACAGTGCCACTAAAAGGTAAAAGAAAGGAAAAATTCTTTGCATTCAGCATATCGAAAAATAAGTAATGGAAACAAAACAATTTGTAATTGCAAGTTCATTCAGTTAATCTATTCAAGAAAAAAAAAAAAAGTTAGGCTGGGTTTCCCAGCCGAATTTGTTCATGGTGACAGTATTCCACTGTTGACTATGAGTTTAAAGTATTACTGCTCTTCAAACCACAGGCTTCAATATACATTTATTCTATATACACTTACATGAGGAAGCTATCACCAAGCAGTAGCACTGTCAAGTACGTCAGTTTTCAGGCAAGATTAGCGGTTCTGTTCTGGTATTACAGTATTGTTTTGAACACAGTACAATGTCAAAAATACAAAGATTTCAGAGGGTGCAGTGTAAATGTGGGCAAGAGTGAGAAATTCACTCTTCGCTACACAGAGTCTAGCACCATATGGGTGGGTTATACTGGTTGAGGTGGGGAAGAGGAGAGGGGGGGAAGAAAAACCCTGCAACATAACAGAGGGTATGAACACACTGGTATAAATGATTTTAAAACATGACCAACATCTGTTTGAGACTGTCATTTCATTCTCCATTCTCTCACCCTTAAGACACCTGCATCGCAAATTCCGGTAATACATGTAGAGCTATGGCTCTGAATGCACGTTACTGGGTAGCCATTTTTTGTGAAATGTATTGCCTTATTTCTTTGACCAATGCAAAGAGAAAAAGGGAGAGCAAGGGAAAAAGGCTAAAGTAAATGTCCAAGACTGGCAAGCCAAACAAGCTGCCTTCTAATGCTGATTGTGAATGCAAAACTGAAGGCGCTACATGCAAGATTCTTTTCTTCATTTAACCTGCCACTAATTTTTTGTCGGATTTAACAGATCATGGTGAAATTACTGTAGCAGACTGTAATTTATAAACGGGCATTCCAAAATAGAAATCCTCCTCAGTCTAACAGTCACGCTGCACTCATCTAAATGCAACAAATGTGGTAGTGTTAAATTCCACCAGACAATGTTTGATCATGCAGGTTCAATCAGAGTATGTATTGCATTACTGGTAGATACTGGTACACATTTAATCTCACATGTAGTTCCTTTAACATAGATGCCATACTGCACTAAATTAAAAAGGTCTTAATTGGCTACTTTCTGCATTTCCAACCTACGAACAAATGGTAGGACTGCAATTATTAGTATCATATGAAAAGACAGTTACAGGAACAGTTAACAGCCACAAAGCTCTCACCATGTCAGCTTGCCGGTTAAAGGGCGTTTTACAGTATGTTTCCATCAAGGGCCAAGATATGCCTTATTGAACAGAAAGTCATGGCAACACACAGCAAACAGCTGAGAGGCAAAACACAGCAGGTCAAGAGAACTGATATGACCAAGAAATGACTTGCAAACAGGACCTTGTATGAGGGTTAATGTGGACAAGATTGACCAAATGAAAAAAAAAAGAAAAAAAAACAATAAAGAATAAAAACAAAGATACAAAAAGAAAAAAACACTAAAGATAAAAAGCAAGAATGCAAATCCTATTCATCCACGAGTGGTGCTGGTCCAGGAAGGCAGCGATGCAGCCTCCGCTCCTCTCAGCAGAAGCTAGGAGCGAACCTCTTCACTGGGCTTTCTGCTCTGGTCCTTCAGGACAATAAAAAAAAAAAAAAAAAGAGAGAATGTAAAACACCAGAGAAGAATCTTTATCCATTTAAGAAAAATCTAAACCCAATTTTTTACTTCTGATAGATGGGTCAGTTAAGGTGGCTTGCCACAGGTCATGCTTCAAAACATGATGTAGCTCAGGTAGGACTACGTTAGGGCAGAGTGTTGTCATGCTTGGATGTAGACAGTGATGCTGTGTGTCAGATCTGACACGGCTACAAAATTCTCAGGTTAGGACAAAGATTTCAGGAACAGTGGTAGTAGCTTAGTGGGTAACACACTTGTCTGTAACCTGATGACCACAAAGTCACAGGTTCAAACCCTCACTTTCTACCATTGTGTCCTTGAACAAGACACTTAACCCTCAGTGGCTCCAGGGGGACTGTCCCTGTAAGTAATGATTGTAAGGATAAGAGTGTCAACCAAATGCCTCCATTTACCCTTTATGAGTGTGAAGCAACACTTACCTCTGGTGGGGGAGGCTTGACGGTGACTGGCTGGGAGGTGCGTCGCGGGGGTGAGGGTTTGGGCTGAGCCTGCTGCTGTACCGTGTCAAAATACGTCACGCCACCATACACCTGTGACTGCGTCTGGGGAAAAATGCACAGAGAATGTTAAGATGTGCATGTTTTAACAGTGCTGCTGTTGTTCTCCAACACTGGTCATCCGATCATCCACAACAAAAACAAAAGTTAAATCCAGAGATGGCATAAAAGTTAAAAAGACCAACATCATTACCTGTGGGTTGGGGTACATTGGGGGTAGTGTAGCTCCAGCAGGGTAGGGGTAGTTTGTGTTGCTAAAGGTCATGACCCCAGGTGGGGGATAGAAGGGTGGGGGGAGCAGCTGCTGTGGAGGAGGTTGCCCAGGTGACATGGAAACAGGCGGTGCAGCATAAAGCGCAGGGTTAGGCATAGGCCCCCCTGACTGGTGCGGATGCAAGCCTGTAAGACAGGGTGACAATACAATCTGTTAATCATTCTAGGTTAAAACAGAAGAAAAAAAAAGAAAAAGATTACAGCTTAAGTATAAAGCACACAATTTTTTGTTCCCACTAAAACTACCATGGCATCTAAACCATGGTGAGGCAGTGGTGGGAATTCCATTGGCTCATATAGAACATGAATAACGATATACTATTTATTTACTATTTAGTGAAAAGGTCTGAAGTGTTGTGCATATCATGGGGAAAATAAACGTTGGACCTTAAGCCTAACAGATTCCTCGAAGCCCTGATGCCTTAAGCGTTAATGGAAATGCCAAAAGATGCTGTGAAAAGTAAGCATGCTTTACAGTGCACAGAATACAAGGTTTCAGTATTTAGCATGCATTGTCATTCCTGGAGTTATGAGTTAATTTAATGATGGTTGCAAGCTTTGTGGCTGGCTAAACACTTAAGGCAAGGGTGCGGCACAATAAAAAATTTCTGTTTAATAACCACATCGAATGCTTTAATACCTCAACAAAAGGCAAATAACGTTTCAACCACATGAACAAAAATACCCCATGTATTGATGTCTATTGTATTCATACCGACTGGTTGAAAACTCAATACTGATAAAAGACAAATTCATGTTATGTCGCAGACACTAGCCACATTTTTATTTTCCCCATCTAGACTCACAAGTTCCATTTTTAGTGTGACTGACTTCCATCTAGAATGTATTCATTTGGTTTCTGACCACAGTATGACTGTCAGCTGGATGTTTTACTAATACTCTTGAGTTTGATGCACATACACTGCTTATGCACTCCAATTCAGGAAGGGCCAGTTAAATTAGCTGATCAGTTAGATTAGGTATTCTAATTGGGAGTTGGGAGCCACTGGACTAAGTAATGGTAAAAACAAACAGTGCCGACTATCTCACCTGGGTGTGCAGGATGGGGCAGGTGCATCTCTGGCTGGACTAACAGACCCTGCGGTGGCATGGCAGCAGGGCCATCACTGTGTGTGTAGATTGGTCCCTGGAATGGCACTGGAAGGCAAAAACATGAGCGTCAACAACAGACCCTTACCATGCAACACAGGAAAAACTACAAGAAGAACTGCAGGACTCATATCACCATCAATGTCTTGAATGACACTGGGGAAAAAAATACCTCACAGTGCCCTCTACAGGGCTCATGTGTGAGTGCACTCACTGTGTTCATAGTAATGGCCCTCCATCACCCCTATGTGCATGGGTGCCGGCTCAGGCACTGGCCTCTGCCGCTGGGAAGAATACCGCTTAGCCCGGCCACCGCCAACACCCTGCCATATAGAGATTAATATTTGAAAAAAAAAAAAATCACCTTATCCGATTATGAATAGATGGGAGATTACAGTTAAATTCTTAGTAAAGTAAAGCAAAACTCACCAGATCATCAATGTTGCCATACTGGGGAGGACCACCTCCCATATGCATAGAGCTAGGGATGCCTAAAAAGTGACAAAGGGGAAAAAATAAAAATAAAAACAACAAAGCATGTTCAGTCTACTGTATATGCTTCTCCCTTGCATTACACTGAGTAACTTGACAACATAAACCACTGAGCCACTTTTAGCCATCATGCCTAAAGTAGTTTAAAGTATTTTCCGCATTTGTCAAGATATCCAACTATTCTTAGCATTAATTTTGTTAGGTATTCAAATAAGTAGTTACGAATAACAGTTCAGAACACAAGCAATTGGTTGAGTTACTGAGCTAAATAATATCCAAACACTTCAGCTGAAAATTTTTAACAAAAACATGACTAGTGAAAGATAAATCATATGCTCCTAAAGTGAAAAGACTAGTATGATAAACAGTCAATATCAATCAAAAACATGTCAATGTAGTGTGTGAATATAAAGGGAAAAACAACAAATGGGAAAAAAACGTGAGGTTTAGCTGTACAGAAGCAAATCACATCTGAAGACGTACCCCTCATCTCAGGCCGCAGGTAAGAGGGTGGGCTTTGAGGCCAGTTTTGCCCTGCTAAGCTGAGACGGGCCAAGTCCTGATCCAACCCGGTCAGGCCACTCTGTGTGGTCGTGTCACCCTGCCAAGATTCGCTTTTGACAGCTGCAGGGGTGGGCTGCATTGATGGTGCAGAATCCTCCAGAGATGCCTGCTTGCTGAGGTCTGAGGGCTTAGCCCGAGTCCTGCGTGCAAGAGAGTATGATTTCTTCTCCACCGGCCTCTCCGGGGGTGGTGAGGACTCTCTTGTTGGTCCTGTGCCACTTGCTGGATCAGCTGCCGGACCAGAATCCTGCCGCCGTGGCGAAGGAGTAGCCTCCCGCTCCTTCTTGTAGTGGTGTGCAGTGTAGGTGGTGGTCACAGCAGGAATCTCACCCTCCTCCTCACCTTCACTGCGAACATCCTCTACCACCACAGCGGGACTGCGTTCTGCAGTAAACCCGTGAGAGCCCCGGCCCCTCAATCTAGGGCCCCGCTCCCCCTCCAGAGGCTGGGGCCGAGCGCTGCGGGGCAGCGGCCCCTCCATGGTGGGCTTACCATGTCCCCGACCCTCAGACCGGTGGGATGGTGGTGGGCCTCGGCCACCCTGGAAGCTGCGAACAGGGGGCTGGGAGGATGGTTTGGTCTGGGGCCGTGGTGCTGGTGGGTGTACAGAGGAATGGCCAGACTGGGGATTCACTGTGGCTGGGGGAGCAGTGCGGTGACCAGGAGCTGTGCCCTGCCATGAGGTGCGTGTGGGCTTTTCACTGTCTCGGTAACGTTTGGGCTCTTGATTTGGTGATCCAATGTGTCTACCAAAGAGAAAGTGCAAACATACATGCCATTATTTACATTTTTCTCCTCCCAGTGTTAAACTTTCACATTTAAAATGCAAATATTCTGTAAACCATGAAGGGTCACTCTGAGTATCCAGTCCCTGACTGTGTCAGAAATTGTGTGCAAATGTTTGTAAAAAAAGATTGACTGGGTCAGGAGCCATAAAAAAAGTGCAGAATCACACATGTTCACTAAACAAGTGGCTCTGAATACTTCTATCCCACATATTTTGGTGTTTTCCTTCTAATAACACAACTGGTACAACTAATAACACATCTAATCAGCTAAGTAATGTGTGCTTCAAATTGATGGGAGTTGTTCAACCCAAGAAACTAAACATTTCTAAGTGAATGTGTTCAAGAAAAGCAAAAAATCTTCAGCACGTCAAGCAGGATATCACTGGCACGGACTCATTATACATGGGGTATATAAACACAGTAGGTAAACAGCAGTACATTACATGAAAAATGACTGACAATGTGTGCCTGATTGCTACTAATTCGAAACAACTTTTGGGGGACCTATGCACAAAACCAGGTACATGTTCTACTGTTCAGAGAGCAGTTCATTTGTTCATTTTAATCTGTGCCACATTTGTAAATGGCATGAAATCAGAACAAATTTTCCCACAAAAAAAAATCAACACTATATCTAATACCAGGTGAATCTAGTTGCATAAACCAATAATAATCAGGTGATATCTGTGACAGACACTGTGTCCAGAATATGGAATCAAGGTGCATTTTTTGGATGAATTCTCTAGTGAGATAATTATGGAGGGTGCAGCAAGTAAGTCAGAATGGGGTCTCGATGATCTCACCTGGGTTTTCGGGGCCTGTATGGTCTGCCTTCACTGGGTCCGGTGCCATTGCGAATGTCATAACCATACACAGCAATTAGTTCCTCACGGGATTTAGGTGCCTGCTCCTCCTCCCGGAACCTATCATGCTCCCAGCGACCCTCATCTTTCCACAATCTCCTATGTCTGCCTTTTGGCCTGGAGATGAAGTGACAGATGCAGGGACGAGAGAGATAAAAAGAAGCACAGAGAGGACAGGAAGAATAAAATGATTTTTACACAAAAAGACAAAAGTTTTCATTGATGCTCACTGGCCAGTGCTCAAAACTGTTGATGTCTCCATTGTTTTTCTCCAAGCATTCTCACCTCTCTTCATCCTGCGCCTGGCCCCTGACATCATGCTCAAAAAACAGGCCCTTGCGGGGGATGTAGGCTGGATTCTTACGATCCTCATCATCATCCAGCTTCTGACCTGCTTTACCAGCCGACTTGTTCTCAGGGTCGTCCGTACTCTCCTGTCAAGAGATTAATTTTCATTTTTAAAAAACTGGAATCTCTTATAAGACACCTCACACTACAGCGGGGTTATCCTGTCCTGACCGCAAAATGCCAGTGTGGTACAAGGATTTCATTCCAAAGAAACAGGAGCTCATCTAATCAATTTCATTAACTGATCTCAGTTAGCTCAAATGGTTTGTTGGGTTCAAAACCCGCAGTCACATGCACCTGCAGGTAAAACTGGACACCCATAAATAATGGCAATAACATTCACCCTAAAAACACAGCCAGAGACATTTTTGGAGGATTTTTTTATCCCATACCTGGCCATCTCCACTTTGTCTCTCTCCTGCCAGGTTTCCTTTTTCCTCTGCCTTTACTTCTTTTATCCTTTGCTCCTGCTCTTCTTCATTCTCTCCCAACTCCTCTGCAGGAGTCTCCACTGCAGTTTTCTGTTCTGCAGCAGGGCATGCAGCCTCTTCATCACTGAAGTGCTCTCCCTCCTCTTCCTCCTCATCCTCTCCTCCCTGAGACAGAATAAAGTTAAACAGACAATCACCAATCATTTTTTCCTCTAATGAGTTTAGCCGTTTGCACAAAAAAATTAAAAAAAAACTCTCACAACTGTAGATCAGCCAGAGTTACATAACATTTGGTACAGTTTGGTAGAGTTGCAGTGTTTGCTGTATTCAAGCAAGACAATTACAATGCCACTACAGACGTCAGGCTTCTAAGCAATTTATGCTTGAAGTCTATTAATATATATGTTCTCGTGTGATGGTATTTCTTCATAAAATGGATTCTAAAATTATACTGAACCAAGGCCCAAAATCCATGGTTCGGCAGTCTACCTTCACGCTGTGTTCAGAGACAGGGCGTGCAAGGTTACATAGCTGTTGCAAACTTTAATGTGGTTGACACATACAATTCCAAACAGATTGCATTTCATTACTCACATGATTTAAAATATGAAGGAAGAAACAAAAGTAAAACTTTGTGAAGAGATGGGTAAGGTACAATGCATTGCACTTATGACACAAGGAATTCTCAAGCAACAAAAAGGTTTGTTACAGCAACAGCATACTATACGACATTCATGGGACATAAAAACTAGTTTCCCAAACTTTTTTGACGAACAAGCATGTGAGCAACTGGTTGACTGCTCAATGGAAGTGATAATGCAAGAAACTGACGCAGTTCATATGGCTTAAATATTTTTAACCTGGCAACAACTATTAGAAACGTGAGACTAAGAATTAGCGATGGATCGAAAACACCTTCCTAAAACATATCTATATTAACGCACATAGGCAATTCAAGTTTAAACAAAGATTCAAATAACACTCTTATGCCAGAAATACTGCAAAAAAAGCCACAGCACACAAATAAAAACCTGTTGTGAGTAAAGGACTGTGATTCGTTCAGCCAGACAGTGGATAAGACTGAGGAAAGCAGGTTGCTAGGACACTCAGCGAAACAGTCACACTGCCAGAGAGGGTGTTTAGATTTAACCCAGCACAGGGACACAAAGCAAATACTGCAGCACACAAACGAGGCCTTCTTTACCAAATACCTATATAGAGCAGCGCTACTCAACTGCTATAACAGTGTTTACAGTTATACCAATATCAATATATACAACAAATTAACTAGTAACAGATGATGTTTCAGTTTATTTTCATCCTCAATATTTTGAGTTCTTTGCTCATCACAGAGAAAAAGTAAAATGAAATTGAACTGTGATTCTCCTGATTTTATTTTAATGGCCTGTGGTAAAAAACATGACTATGTTTACTAGAATGCATCCCACATTTATATGATATTGCCCCACTCATCATGTTTGTGTGGGGTCCAAGTACCAAAAATGGTCATACTTCATTTCTATAGGTACATTTACCTCTCTTTATCCCTTAAACAAGTTGTTTATTAGTGTTAAACAAGTTGTTTATTCATAACATGTGTAAATGACGTTTCTTCCTTTTAGTTGCTCAGACAGTTGTCCAGACTGAAGTACTCATAACTTAGGATAAAAAACAATCACGAGAACGGTGAACTTAAAACAGGATCTGGATGTTTTGACCCTTGTGTGTGTAATCAAACTTCTCAAAAAAGTGAGGAAAGGCTGGTTTTCTATGATATATACCCTCAAGCCTGGATGAGCTGTGTCAAAAAAAACTCCACAGACATTAGAAAACTTCAGAGTTCAGATACTGAGGTCCTGAAGCCACAAACCAAACACTTAACACAGTCTATAGTCTTACGCTACAAACTGTACACAATACTAATAAATCCAAAAGACCCAACCCCGGCCCTGCAACTGAGCCCCTCGTGAGGACAGATTTTCTCACCAGCCCTCCCATCCGTGTTGCCATGGTGACTCACCTCTGAGCGTGAGCCGTTCTCCTCCGGATCAGCACTGTCATAGTCCGAAAGGACAGCTGCAAGATAAAGTCATCAAAATCAGCCATCTAGCTCCTCCACACACAGACCGTAGGCTACAATTTAAGCACGTCATCACTTTAAAAATAAAAAAAGAAGGAAATACCCACCTTCCCCTACTCCATCTTCACTCTCCTACAAGAGAATGGAAACAGTTATATGTAAAATCTTGTAAAACAGTCAATAAACAGAACCAACATCCCTTTCTCCTCCTCTACAGTTGTTTCTCATGGTTCAGAAACTCAAAACCACACTTCCTCTAAACGCCCCATCAATCAAATGCTGATAAAAGATGTCAGACCAGAGTTCCTTATTCTTAAACTAGCACTCTGGCACGACAAAGTGCATAAGCAAATACAAACCATGTCTAACAGAATAAAAAAGAAGTAATGAAAATAAGAACGAAGCCCAAATAAGCATAAGCTTACAGACTACTAAGTCATGTTTGTAGGTGAAATCTACAAATAGACCATCCCTGTAAGCAGAATACACCTTCACACCCAGAGTTTAATCAGGAAAATGCGTCAGTCGTTAATCTCTAAATGCCTCGTTTCGTTGCGACCCCAGAAGCTTTGAAAGTGGATGGCTGAGGACATCATACAAGGCACAGTTAAGACCAATGTGTCCAACTGAGACACTGAGTTCTATTAAAGCAAGACCACATTACACCTCTCTGACTGAACCCCACTTTCGGGGTCATATTGAACGTTCATGTAGGAAAAAAGAGTAGGACCATAAAACTACAGCTTCCCCATTCATCATAAGTTCCTCCTGTCTAGAGGGTGAGAAGAGCAGCAGTGAGTCCAGGTGCTGCATCTCCACTCAGGCTGCAGCATCACAGAGGCTCCAACGGGTCAGTTTGTAAGACCCAAGCAAATTAAAAAAGAGGGGGTGAATACACTGTATGGACAAAAGTATTGGGACGCCTGACCATTACACCAACAGAAACTTTGTCATTGCATTCAAATACATAGACGTAGTATAGTATGGGGTTGGTTCCCTCCTTTTGCAGCTATAACAGCTTCCACTCTTCTTGGAAGGCCTTCCGCAAGATTTTGGCGTTTCCGTGTAAATTCGTGCCCATTCATTCTGGAGAGCACTTATGAGGTCAGGCACTGATGTTGGACGAAAAGGCCTGGCTCGCCATCTCCGTTCCAGTTCATCCCAAAGATGTTGGATGGGGTTGAGGTCGGGGCTTTGTACGGGCCATCCAACTATGGACCCGGGGGCACGGTCATGCAGTTCTAGAAAAGGGTCTTCGCCAAACTGGGTCCACAAAGTTGGAAGCATGACGTTGTTCAAAATGTCTTGATATGCTGAAGCATTAAGATTGCCCTTCACTGGAAGTAAGGGGTCTAGTCCCAAACCCTGGAAACAAGGCTGGCCCAATACTTTTGCCCATATAGTGAACTTTTCAAAGCTCTACCAGCCCAAAAACAGTGCTGTTGTTGGGGTAACAGTCCTGAACCCCCTTATCGGGTGGGTGAAAACAGTCCGGCCCGATTCCCCCGCAGAGACACTCACACACTCCGACTCCACGTCGCTTTTGGAGCCGCCGCGGACCGCCGGGGACTCCACAGGCTCCGGGACCCTCGCCCGGGTCTTCCCGCCCGAGGGAGAGGCGGCGGCGTTTTCGGAGCCTGAGGCTTCCTCTTCCTCCTCCTCCTCACTATCCTGAGAAGCGCGCCGCCTCCGTCTGCGCCGGTCCGCCATCTTCAACTCACAGGAAGAGGAGAGAGGAACAACCAGGGCAGCGCGGCTGATAAAAAGTGCGTCATTTCCTCCCTCTCTCTCGCTCGCTCTTTCTCTCTCTCTCCCTTTCTCTCTCTCTCTCTCTCTGATGCTCTGTGTCTCTCACACCTTCTCTACCTCTGAGTCTTTTCTTTATCTCGGATTCTCCCTTTCTTACACTCTCTCTCTCACACACACATACTGTCTCTCTGATTCCCTTTCTCTCTCTTATTGATTCTCTCACACTCACTCTAATTCTATATCACATACACACACACTGTCTCTCTGGTTCTCTTTCTCACACACTCACTCTCTCTTATTATGTCTGATTCTCTCTCTGTCGGATTCTCTCTCTCGCTCTCTCTCACACACAGACACAGAGTCAAAAAATTTCAAATAACGACTCAATTTACTATTTAAACATACACACACACACAACTCGACTCCCCTAACTGCTTTATTAATTTTAAACACTAAAGTATCCCAAGTGTTAAGTATACAGAAATACAACACTTGTACAACCGGGGGGGGGTGTTAATTATACAAATACATGCAAAAATTCACATATATCAATTGTTTTAAGAGCCTTTTTGTTGGTAGTCTGATACTGATTTTATGTAAAGTTCAACATCCTCAAGAAAATGAAGAAAATGTGGTATTTTATGAACAAATTTACATTCATGAATATAAAATTTAGCCATAAGAATTAACACATTTATTATAAAAAAGCATCATCCTTCTTGGGGATTCTAAAAAACAGAGTAAAACATTTTCCCATCATAAGGAGAAATCCTTCAAAATATGTTTAACAAACCTGCTAAACTGCTTGTATTATTACTGCACAGAGACACAGAGACAAAAACAATATAAAAATATAAAGTATAAATAAATCCAATTAAAACTATGTAGAAAAACCTCAATATGTAATACTCTATAATATATACACGCAAATGGTAATATATACAAATATTATAGGTACTATACTAGTATACTATAGTAAATACTCCAAGTAACTAACAGTTACGTGAATTTCTAACGACACAGATGTTAGAAGTACATTATTGCACTTTGTATAGATAAACAATATGCAAGCAATAGACATAAGTAGCAGTATTTAGTAGGTATATTTGTTTAAAACACTAAAGTAATAAAAATGCGATAAACAAAACTGAAAAAATATATACTATTAAAACTAACGAAATTGTGCATACACGCATCATTACTTAAGATTCTTTATTTGTCACATACACAGTTATACAAGTACAACGTGTAGTGATATAGTACAATATAGTAACAATGAATTAAACAGAAAATTAAAAAGGGTTGAACTAAGTAATAAAAATATGTAAAAGGTATTCAAATAAACATTAAACATTACAAATGTGCATAACTGATCACAGCCCATGGGTGAGGAAAGAAACAAAAGTGAAAACAGATGTGTAATTAATCCTACTGCAATTTATCCGGTTTGTTATTGTATTCCTTTTGTAGAGGAAACAGTAGGACACTATTTGATTTAGCTCCATTTTGATTCCAAGTGTTGTGGTCGAATGTGAGCCACAATTTAATACCAAAAATGTCTGTGAGTGTGGAAATAAATATTCTGTGGTAACAAAAAATAAATAAAGATGATGAAAACGCTTGAAGACAGTGTGTGTTTCAACTGGCCAATCAGAAGGCAGGATTGACTTTATCCTAACCAATTGAAACACCAGAAGGGAAATCCAGCCAGCCAATAAGAGTGCAGGAGAAAAATGACCTAGAAGGGACCAGTGTGTTGGTTCAACATGCAATATGGTTCGGTTTTGTTTTACTCTACTCCACATTGTGTATATAGTGTACTATATTGCACTATATGGAAAAAAAAAGTATTGGGACACTTGTTTTCCAGCTTCTGGGCTAGGCCAACCAATGAAGGGCAATCTTAATGCTTCAGCATACCAAGACATTTTGGTCGTCATGCTTCCAACTTTGTGGACACAGTTGGAGAATAACCTTTTTCTATTCCAGCATGACTGTGCCCCCAGTGTTCAAACAAGCTCCATAAAGACATGGCTGGATGACCTCAACCTCATCCAACGCCTTTGGGATGAACTGAATGGAGATTGTGAGCCAGGCCTACAGAAACTTCTATACTCTTGTGGAAAGCCTCCCAAGAAGAGTGGAAGCTGCTCCATCTACAAATGGGGAACCAACTCCATATTATAGTCAATGTATTTGACTGCCATGTCATTGAAGTCCCTGTTGGTGTAATGGTCAGACGTCCCAATATTTTTGTCCATACTGTGTATGTATGTGTGTGTTCAGTTTGTGCTTTGACCTGACTGCATTAGGATGTATTGGAATCATCAAAGCATTTGATTCAGATGATCTAAGAATAGTAGATAGTAGTAAGAATAATAAATGCATAAATGCTTTCCCCAGAATATTTTTTTTAAAACAAAAAAAAAGAATAAAAACATTTGATGTATACATTTAGAGTCAATATAGTTGTTTGCTGAAACAAGACAATGGTTCATTGCCTTGCCAAATGGATATGCTTTAACATATTTTTTAATATACTGTCTGGAGACCTGTGTTCTTCTACCTCTACCTTTCATTTCCTGACACCTCTTGTTTTAAGTGTTGTTTTCACTTCTGGTTAATCCTTTCGTCCTTTTTACCTCGGTTACTTCGCTAAGTCTCTGTATTGTAGCTAGACTTTCATGTAGTACTTTGTATTAATTTGTGCTTTTATAAGGCTGAAAAATGATTTTTCAGGTACTTGGAATCTAATTTTTGGTCTCTTTCTTTTAAAAATTTTGTATTTTTGGTTCCTAGTAACCTAACGTTTCACCATTCCGGCTACAAATAACAAACAAACAAACAGCCCCTGTAAATACAGAAAACAGTGGTGTCAGTTATGGGCAATGGCTATTTAAAAAGGTCAGAACCAGTACTGAATGTGTGTGCATATAGAATGTAAGACTACAAGTTGGTATTAACTGTTAACCATCAAGTTATAATTGTTAATGAGAATACCAGTAAAAGGTACCTCCTCATAAAAAATTAAAAAACGAAATTTGTTTTGAACGTTGTTTTTAATATTCGAAATATTTTTTTTTGATGCATTTTTAGAATATCTTACATTTATTCTTTGAATCAATCCTATGTTACAAGATATATTGTATTCTTAAATTGACACTATCCACTCACAAACGTAAAATGCAAAAAAAAAACCCAAAACAATAATAATAATTATAATAAGATAAAAAAAAACACTGTGATAAAGTCCAATATTCTTTGCTAGATCTCAATTCTTCATGATGTGAATTTTGGTCCATAGTGCTCCTTTGAAAACTATGTTGAAAGGGATGACGCAAAAGCTACTTGAGCACAAACGTTATATTTTGCGATGTTGAAACAACCATCAACAAAAACTTCTGAAAGCTTTGTTATCAGCCATGTTGGACTGACAAATGATTTCTTCAAGACTACTAAGTAAAACCTTTATGAAGGAGCAAAATGACCTTAAAGTTGAACTTAAAGTTCAAAAGTGCAATCAAGGCAATTGGGTACACAGAATGAGTGCAAACTGCCAGATGATCCTATAGCACACTGGACATGTCATGAGACAGTACAGCTGACGGCGCTTTCTCTTGACAGGGGAGATGCGAGCAATGCTTCTGCCTCTTTCACTTAATCACTCTTCTACAACTGCTTCACTTGCGGCAGGTCCGATGGGGCGTCTTCTTTTTGGACACTTCTTGACGGTAGCAGTGGCGCTCATCCAACCATGGTAAGTCAAAATTTCTGCACAAAAAAATGAAAATAAAGGAATATAATCACACTCAGGGACAAATGACTATAAATGTACAGAAAGAACAGAAAACTACTTGGGGGAGGCGGGGAAGATGTTTAAGTTTGGTAAGAGAATTTTTCATCTTTGCTGTGAATTGACGTCAATGTGTTACTAAAAAAATATATAGTATGATAATGCAGAAAACTGTATGAGTTTAAAAATGGCATAAGAAAACTCACTGCTGCTGAATGTGAGGGAGAGGTCTGCCAAACGCCACCACTGGCAGAAATGGTGTGATCACTATAGACTCCACTGAAGGAAAAGGAAAAACAAGGGCACTACTGGTTAATTTTCACTGACTTTCAGGAAAGGAAACACATTAATGAAACAAGCATGATATGCTGCAGATGTTTTGAGAGACATACCTTCCTCTGCTTCAGGGTAGAATGAGAGTAGCTCTGGTTCTGGTTCCTGAACCACCTTATTCCTGTTCGTCCTCTGCTGGAGTCTTTGGTATATCCGCTGCTCCCTAATACGCTGAATATCCCACCTGAGACAAACAGGATCTTAGGAACTTGTGGAAAAAAACAGCGATTCAGTAAGTTCAAAGAAAGCCCAAAAGGAATTCTATCACCACTACCTTTTTCTTCTCTTCTCATCCAACTCCAGTTTTGTATGCCGCTTCAAAAAGACACCGTCATCCACATTCTGAAATAATTTTGTCAATCTAGAGTTTAATGTTCAAATTCCAATGAAGATTTCAGACCAAAGTACACTGACAGAAAAAGTAAAATATTTCTCATCTCTACTTTTTCCTGTGCATCTCAAATCAGAACTTGAGATCAGAACTCAGAACAATTAAGTCACTGAATTAGTGGTTTGTAAAGTTGAACCTGAAGCTGAAGCACCATACAGATCTTTTAAAAACTAAAACTGGCCATTCTGCAAATGTAATTGCCATACACTGTTTTCTGGCCTCAGTTATGTTGCCTGAAAGCTCTTTAATCAGTCATTGAGTTGTTTCTCACCTCAGCGATATCTCTTGCTGTTTCATATTCCAGGGGGTCCACAATGATCTCTCGCCAAGAAGGGACTAAAATGGGAATATGGATGTTAGATGCCAGTCAACCGACACCCGTCTGGCACGCCAAATAATCAACATTTCATTCTGAAGTGCACACTAAGTCAAAGATAAAATATCTGCTGTCCTCTGGTTACAACCTATCTATATATACACTCTATACTAGACATTCAAACTAGGGCTGCAACTATCGAATATTTTTGGAATCGAGTATTCTGTCGATTTTTTCAACGATTAATCGAGTAA
>JBBPCY010000028.1:9848327-9865285 GCA_037974405.1 Brachyalestes nurse | reverse complement strand
AGATGGTTGCTCAGGTGAAGGAAGCGGTTGCTATGGAGATTTTGGGTGGCAGGCCAATCTCAAAATTTCTTCAGGAATTTTGCATTTTATTTGCATGAATAGTCAACAGGTGTGGTTCTCCATGGAGTAAAAATTGAATTGGAGATGGTTCCTGTGGGGAAAAAGGGTGTGGGGACATAAGGTGTGTGTGTGTGTTTGTATGTGTATGTATGTGTGCTCAAAGGAGCCAGCATGATGGGATGTGGGAATGTTCTTAAACTCTATTTTATTCACTAATTGTAGTTCAATAAAACACACAAAATATAAAAAAATTCTCAAATATTTTTTTATGCAATCCCGTGCCTTGTGTAAACAAAGTCATGGGACCTTACAACAAACCGATAAAATTTACTGTGTTTTCTAGAGAGAAAATTTGAAAATCGATCAGAATTGACCGGAACACAATGGTTAAATGTCATTTTTATCAGCTTTCATTTTCCAGACTATTTAGATGTACTTATCTGTGGGAAACAAACAAAATTCAGATTTCACATGGTTGCTACCATGTTTATAATTGTATATTTGTTCTTTTCCATTTGTCAAACAGCATCACAAACCAAAAAAACAAGTCTAATTAAGGTGATGTTGAAACTATAAAAAGAAAGTGAGCTTACTTGTTAGTTTTTAACTCCAGTCCAATATTGCAGACTCTTCTTGACTATGAAAATGTCTTGGCTGAGCCAAGGAAGGGGAAACCACTATTTAAGCGCAGATTCAGTAGAACCCAGTGCAAGACTTGCGGCTTGATTGTGTCATAGTGACTATAAACCCATGGTCAAATTTCAGGCCAAGAAAGATTTCACCTCAAACCACCTTGGAATGGCAGGCCATGGACTGCTGTTAGGTTTCTGCAGTCATCGGGATGAAATTGTCCAAAAGACCCACCAAACCAGTAAGACTGTCGAAACTCCCACCAATTAACACTGCTATTTTACCCAAGACCTTGCTGATAACAGTATATGCATTACCTAAAGGCATTGTATTCTGATTTTTCACATCCTTAGTCCCCTTTAAGACATGCTTAGTCCCCTTTAAGCCTGTACGGAAAACTGTTCCGGTAATACAAACCTCTGTTTGTGCTACATTAACATTGTTTAATGTGTGAATGCAGTCGCATGAAAGTGTTTAAAATGACTGACGTGAAAAGCATAAGGTCAGATAACGGCTGTAGTTCAAAGAAGCAAAACCTTTAAGTTTAACCTTTTTTAGATCAGAAAGCTAATCAGCTACCATTGAAATGGTTTATAGGGGAAAACCATCCATGACTTTTTATATGTTTATAATGATGTCTTTGTTGTTTCTAATGTATGTAGTGGTCAAGTTAGAAAATGTAAAGGTAAGTGCCTTTTGATACATAACAAATGACAATATAATTTATCTTGTTTATTCACAACTGTCTTGTCTGAAACGAGACACGTCACTTCACTCACTAGCGTCTAAATAATTGTTTATGTTAAACCACCTTTAAAAAGACAAATAATGAATAGATCATGTTTCAGGCTGTAAAGGCTCAGTTTGGTGACCATGGGTAAGACGGTAAATAAAGGGGAGATAGACAGATGTCAGGACTGCCTCTGTGGTTTTGATGGATCTAACTGGTGAGGTATGTTATTAAGAAATTTAATCTTTGATTCATGAATGTATCTACACTGATCAGCCACAACAATAAAACCACTGATAGGTGCAGAGAATAACACTGGTTATCTCTTTACAGTGTCAAGGAATGGGATACATTAGACAGCAAATGAACAGTCAGTTCTTGAAGCTGATATGTTGGCAGACACATCGGTTTCACTGACAGACGTAAAAACCTGAGCAACTTTCACAAGGGACACATTGTGACAGCTAGATGACTACCAAATGTGATCTAAGGGAGGAAAACCAGTGAACCAGCGGCATGGTTATGACGATAAGGCTCGCTGATGCATGTGGGGATCAATGGAGAGTCCATCTGGTCCTATCCCACAGCTTTCTGTGTATGGCGCTGCCTAGCCACAGACTGGTCAGAGTGCCCATGCTGACCCCCTGTCCACTGCTGATAGTGCCTTTAATGGGCATGCAGGCATCAGAGCTGGATCATGGCGCAATAGACAAAGGTGGTCTGATTTGATGAATCATGTTTTCTTTTACTTCATGAGGGTGTGCGTGTTCTGCTTACGTGGGAAAGAGATAGCACTAGGATGCGCTATGGGAAGAGAGCAGGTCAGCTTCAAGCAATGTACTTCTGTGAAACCTTGGGGTAAAGCCTTCATGTGGATGTCACTTTGACGCAGACAACCAATCTAAACATTGTTGCAAATAGCAGTGGCCTCTGTTAGTGGGATAATACACTCTGTCACACTACAAATATAGTTTAGGAGGAGTTCACGTCCAAATTCCCCAGATCTTAAGTCAATGGAGCATCTGTGGGACGTGCTGGACAAACTAGTTTTTGTTTCACTTTTGATGTTTCTGCAACCAAAAGGCAGCAACCACGACTTTTATTCACCTTGTGACTTAGCAGTTTTAGGGAATTGCCCCTGTGATCGGAATTTTGTGCCTCTAAATCCAAGGACTGCTAGTGGCACCACAGAGGTACCTCTGAGCAAGGCAAAGTCCCCACACACTGTTCCTGGGGCTCTGCATTGCTGCTTCACTTGGTGAATGGGTTAAACGCAGAGAAAGAATTTCACATTGTTCACACTGTGGTATGTTTATGCGTGACTATAAGGTGCCACTTTACTTTATGTCGAGTGTTTTCCAAAGAGTGGACTACAAATCCCAGATGCTGTGTGTCTGTGCCGCGCGGGGAGTTTTAAACCAGCCCTGCACTGCAATGTGTCCGCGGGAAAGTGTGTCACTGGGCCACGAGGCCCTCCCCGGGGTCACATGGACACATTTCGAGCCTCGTGCGGAGCCTCGCGCGCATGTGTGTTGGTCACTGTACCGGGACAGAGAGGCGCAGCAAAAGAGGGCCGAGCTCACCGTGCGCTCCACACACGCACACAGACAGCGGGAGCGAGAGCACCGGCTCACCAGGAGTACTCTCACTATCACACACTTATACACACACACAGATCTAAAACCTCCACATTTAGCACCCGCACTGCAGCCCCGCGCTGCCTCCCTGCAAGGCGCGCGATTAGATCATTTTAGATTTAAAAACTACTGACTGCGAGTCAGGAAGGAGATCTGATCCTCCTGCAAAGTTCTATTTGATTTTAGGGACCCACTTTTACCTCTCATCCTTCACATCTGCATGACGCTACTGGAGGAAAAAATGACGACCACGATGGATACTAACAACAACACAGGTAAGAAGTGTTGATGTGCCATAGATGTGCCTTTTCTTTTTCCTGCTTTTGTTGCATCCTTCTTTTGCTTAGTGAGTCAGTATTTTAATTATTCTTTCTTTTTTTGCATCCTTGTTTTCCCAGAGAGATTGTGTGTCAGTATGATCTGTACTGCAAGCTCATTTCTTTCTTTCTTTCTTTCTTTTTTGCATAGTTTGCTCAATGTTACCAGAGAGATTGGGGTGCATTTACGATCTGTACTGTTCAGTTAGGCTGTAGAGTTTAGTGGGATGTTAGAAATAGTAACACTGACATATAACATGATCACGGATGGGGCTCTGATGTTTGAGCAGAAAGGAGGTGAAGGTTTAAAATCGTATGTCCTAGGCTTCTAGACGTGGGTCTGCTGATGGGAGATATAAGTTTTATCTTATGGGTGAAAACATGTTAGATCGAGTCCTAATACAGGAAAAAAATGCAAATAGATTAAAATCGCGCTTGGTGTGAGGACGTGACGGGTTAAAACGCGGTGTTGGGGGAACTAGGTCATGCTGTTGGAGAGAGTCAGGTGGACAAACATCCCTGTGATGCAGACGCATGTTCCTCTCCTGGTGCACATGGACCGCCGGAGCAAGCCATGTGCTCTTTGTTTTCATTCCGCGCGCGCATTACATAACGCCCCCTAGTCTCGAGCGTGTGACGCAGCGGCTGGAGGCCATGTGCGCGCTCTGATTGGCCGGACGCGGAGCGACTAGTGGGACGCGGGGCAGGACCTCACGTTAACCCACGTTCTCTTTAAAAACTAGGACATGAAATCAATCCAAGTCGACGTAACAGTTTTTTGGGGGGTTGCTTGCTTGTTTCTGACACACAACAACGTAGCCCAGATCTCAGCAACTTTATTAGTTATTCAGGTTATGCGTATATGTTATCCAGTGTAAGAGAATTTAACCACTTTTAACCACCCGACACTGTTTTTCATAAAGGTGCAACAATGCAACAAGCACTGCAAACGCAAAAGTATCACTAGAATAAAATCGTAAAATTAACAACCGCCCCCCATCCGCTTTTCATAGACGTACAAAAATCAGTTTTCCCCATAAAAAGCATCACTACAATAAAATCGTAATATTAACAACACCCACCCGACACGGTTTTTCATAGATCTGAAAAAAATGCACCAAGCGGGGTTTCCTACAAAAGCATCATTAGAATATAATCGTAATATTAACAATCTCCATCCGACACGGTTTTCATAGAAGATCTGCAAAAAAGCAATGCAAACAAAAAAAAGCCCAACACTAGAATGAACTGTTAATACTAAGAACACCCAGTTCCTTCGTGTGTAGAATAAAACTGTCTGGATTAGAAATTTACTGAACGTGTTGCTATAGGTGCCAGTCCATTTATGTGTAGTATAAAAGTGTCTGGAAAAGAAATGTAATGAACTTGTTGCTATGGGCCATTCATGAAACGGTGTTGAGAGAGAATGACACATTTTGTATCATCCCACAGCAAAAATACATTCAGGGCCCTCGAATGTTAATTCATAGTCATGTAAGCGACGTGTGGTTGGCCTATAAGGAAATGAAAGGGCAGGAAAAAAGAGAAATGTTTGAGAAACGTGTAGCTGGTCTGAATGTCCTGAAGGCGTGGTCCAGTGCAGCCAGTCTCGTTGAGGAGCCGTATGTCTGTGGCGCACGTGGAACGGGGGCGTGCGCGGCTGATGCGCTCGAGGCTGAGCGCACGGGGACTCGGTGTGGAGGCACGAGTCTCCAACAAAGAAGGACTAATGTTATTTCATAGTACTGCATTTGGGCATCTCTGATAATGTACTCTATATAATAATACATGATGCAATAATGTAGCCTGTGCAGACTCATAACGCGATTAATGCTGTCCTAATGTTACCAATGAAAAGGACACATTGACAAATAGAGTGTGGTTCTTATACTGGGGGTTAATATAATAGGAAAGTTGCAGTTCATATTCAGAAAGGGTCTTATACTTATACTTAAAGACCTGCTGGTTTAAAGGGAATGACTTCGAGGAAAAAAGGGGGTGGTTTTTGAAAGAACTGGTGGGGGGCACAAGCCCCTGCACGTGTTTGTGTTGTGGTTCCACCTGACACAGTGACCCTTTGACTTTTTGTGCTAGTGCACAGAGGTTATATAATGCTCAGAGCCCTCTGCCTCTGGACTGGAATGTCCCCAGGAACAGCACTGGACAGACATAAAAGCCACTTCTGTTCCACAGCTCTGTGTGAAAAGGGACATTACCGAAGGTTTCACTCTTTCTAGTCGCAATATATCTGGTGGAGCGTTTCACAAAAGTAGGATTTCTCAGTTTAGCGAGAGCCAAAGTCAAGCTTTAGGGAAAAAAAAAAAGATGAGACAGTTCTTCTGGACAGTGCTTAATGCTGGCCTTAGATGATCTGGCTAACTGAGAAATCCTGCCTTGTGAAAGACTCCCCATGTTAAAGGAGAGTTTAAACATTCTTTTATGGATTGGGTATGGAGAATAGGGTTAAAGGGGGAGAGAGTGTGAGTGTGGAAATGGAAAAGGAGGGGGAGAATGTTCAAGTGAGAGAAAACCAGGAAAAACAAGACCTTTCAGTAATGAACGTGAAAAGGTGTTTTATTAAACTGGCCCACCCATATCCTATTATAAGATTCCATTCAGGAGTGCCACTACAGTTTGCCTAAGAGTAAGCTGAGCTACCATCACAGTACAGAGTAAACACTGTATGACAACACACGTGCCTGCACGTGCGCCGAGACACTAAACAGAAATCTGGCTCTGAATCATAGGTAGGAATGAGCCAACCACATTGGCAGACATGAGGAAGATAAGACAGGTGTTGCTTGTACACGTGGCTTGACACTGCCAGCAGCAATCATAAACATAAAAAAAAATCCCTGTGCTTAAAAGCATACGGTCAGATGGCCTTGTGTGGTGAACAGCATTTCCTAGAAAGTGGCTGTGTTTTCCAGACACCCAGACCCCTCCCACCTTCCTGCTGCCAAACCTCCAGTCTTTACAAGCAGCAGTTTAAAAAAAAAAAAAAAACATTATAATGCGACCTCAGCTTGATGAAAAATACATGGGTGTTCTTTTAAGTCTTAGTAGAGAGCTGCTCCCCCCTTCACCCCTTTTTACCATGGAAACTCAAGAGCTTCACACAAAATAAAAAATATTACCATGTCTCTAAAATGTGTTTCGTCCTGTGTTTTCGCTAGGCGGAGTAATCTCATACATCGGCTCCTGTGGAGGCTCCCCGAACCGCACCAGCCCGGTATCGATGTACAGTGAGAACTCAAACAGCAGTTCTCAGTCGCTGATGCAGCCATGCTTTGGCTCATCTTTCCCGCCTTCTCCTAACGGCTCCCATGATTCTTCACGCATGTACACCAGCAGCAGCAGCAGCAGCAGCTCTGGCTCCGGCGAAGATGGGAACTCCTCATGCTCTGGAGGGTCCCCAAGGGGTCGCGATGAAGGCACCAACGCACGCAATTCGCCAAACAAATCAGTTGCTACTCTTACAAGTAAGTTACAGTGGCCTCAGTTAAAAGTCACATTAGATGAAGGCTTGATTTTGAATGTTAACACTGTTTTTTTTGGTATCTCTCAGAGCTGAATGGGATGGTGTTGCTCTGTAAAGTCTGCGGAGATGTGGCTTCAGGTTTTCACTATGGCGTCCATGCTTGTGAAGGCTGCAAGGTAGGAATTTTACTCGAAATCACATTAACCCTAACACAATGTGCAATTTAACAGCAAGTTCAGGAGGAAAAAAATTGCCTGTTTGACCTAACTACTGTAAATCTCAACCATATTCTAAACTCTGAAATATGAAATTGTTTTTTTTTGTTGCAAGAGCAGAAATACTTAGCTTTTCTTTACTATTGGCAGGGGTTCTTTCGTCGGAGCATCCAGCAAAATATTCAGTACAAAAAGTGCCTGAAGAACGAGACCTGTACTATTATGAGGATCAACCGCAACCGCTGTCAGCAGTGCCGCTTCAAGAAGTGTTTGTCTGTCGGCATGTCTCGGGATGGTGAGTTGCACACAAATTACTACGTTGAATGACTTTTTCACAAAATAAGTTCTAGAAAATAAGTTCCATTTTTTTTTCTTTATAGCTGTCCGCTTTGGCCGCATCCCGAAACGTGAAAAGCAGCGCATGCTGGCTGAGATGCAGAGCGCCATGAATAACATGGTGAACAATCAGCTGCAAAGTGAATTCCAACTGGCTAGTCTCAAATCCACCACCCCATCCTCTTCTTCGTCTTCTTCCCCGTCGCCCTGCCCAGGTCTGACAGTGGCTCCTCAGCCCCAGCCTCCTGCTGTGCCTATAGCTCCCTCGCCCTCCCCACCTGCCCCTGCCTCTCCTCCAGCTCAGCCGGCACAAAGCCCCCCTCTGATTGCCACATCCCCACCGATGTGCCACAGCCCTGGTGTGGACACCACCATTACGGCTATCACCCGAGCCCACCGTGAGACCTTTGTCTATGCTCACGATAAGCTGAGCCCCGCACTACGGCCCCACTCGAATGTTGATCTAGATGACCAAATTGGGAACCGTTGTCCTGCCGGCTACCATGTCAACGGCCACAATACAATGTGCCATAATAATAACATAGCCCTGCAGCGCAACTGCTTTGAAGTGGCACCCGATAATGGACATCACCTTCAGTCCTCATCAGTCTCCAGTCAGCAGCATCAGGGGTTACCACACCAGAACAATGGGCGACGCCTTCAAAACAACAATTCCTATGCAGTTTATCATGGCCAAGAGACCAGCAACAATGTCCAGTCACAAAACTGCCCATGGAAAAACCGCAAGGAGATTCTTCTGGTGAGTCCAAAGTTAGCATTTTTTCTACGACAATAAGAGACTCTGTTGTTCTAATATAGTTCTAATAGGTCCCATACCTGGTAATTCTTTGTTTTGTGGAACTGGGAGGCTGTTCATTAAGTTTGTGATATGCCATGGTTTAAATGGCCTGTTAATAGCTTGCAAACATTTCCTGAATTCTGCTTACTTTTCAATTTCCAGGCTTGTCCAATGAATATGCATCCTCAGGCAGATCCTAACAAGACACCCCAGGAGATTTGGGAAGACTTCTCACTAAGCTTCACACCAGCTGTGCGTGAGGTGGTGGAATTTGCGAAACACATCCCGGGTTTCAGCTCACTATCCCAGAATGATCAGGTCACCTTGCTGAAAGCTGGAACCTTTGAGGTACGCCTGTTAACTATCTGCCAATCTATGTAACAAATAAACAGCTTTGAAGTCTAAGGCTGTTAATGAAATGAATTCATCCTAACTATGAAGGAGGAGTAGTAATCTGCAGTCGCCATATCAAACACTAACCTATAGTAGAAGTCTTCATGGGCTAAAACCTAATAATACAAAATAGCACTCATCATGACTGAAAGTCTCATAATTCTTGATGTTGTTATTGTTGGCTGCTTTCTCAACCGATTCCAGGAGCACTTTCCAGAATTGTTTATCTGCGAGCCTGTGATAATCAGTTTAGGAAGTAAGCTAGTATTAAATCTTTATAGTAGCAGTATCGGAAGTTATGATTTCAGCAAAGACAAACTATAGATGGTCTTATCAGCTCTGAGCAAAGTGTAATAAATATTGACAAGGAAGTAGGAACAGCAAAATAAAACCCTATAATAAAACAAACTCTCTCTGTTTCTCTCTCTGTTGCTTATTACAGGTGCTGATGGTGCGTTTTGCATCCTTGTTTAATGTTAAGGAGAAGAGCGTAACATTCATCTCTGGCACCACCTACAGCCTAGAAGCTCTGAAGAACATGGGAATGGGAGATCTGTTGGGAACCATGTTTGACTTCAGTGAGAAACTCAGTGCACTTGAGCTCTCTCCAGAGGAGCTGGGACTCTTTACTGCTGTGGTGCTGGTGTCTGCTGGTAAGCATCAATGAAGGGCGCCTTGTTTCAAAATAGTATTTAGTTTTAGCGGTTGTCAAATAAATATCTTGCAGCTTCTTATTTGTGTATGTCATAGCATTGAATATAAGTGACAGAATAAAAGAATGCCTTGCATTGGTTAGTGGTACGATAGAAAGTTTATTCAACCTCCTATTTTTTTCCATCTCTATCCAGATCGCTCTGGCATTGAGAATGTAAACTCAGTGGAGATGCTCCAGGAGAGTCTGATCCGAGCCCTTCGTGCACTTGTCAGCAAGAGCGCTCCTGGGGACGCCTCTCGTTTCACCAAGCTACTGCTCAAACTGCCAGACCTCCGCACCCTCAACAACATGCACTCTGAGAAGCTCCTCTCCTTCCGCATTGATGCCTGAAAGGCTCTGGACTTGCCAGATTTACCAGCCAGCTCACTCAAAGTAGTGGGTAGTGGTGAGCTTAATGGAAGACTTTGCACAATAAGCATTGGTGCTCCTTTCATGAGTACTCCACAAACAGCTGACTGGCACTGGTGGTGCTTAAAGACTTTTCATTAAGAACATTAGGTTCGAATCTGAAGGGACAACAGAGCAGCAAATGCTATCTGGAGACTCAAATGAGCGTAAGGTTTTTGACATTTCATTTATCAGCCCGAGATGGCTGATGAAATTCAGCCAGCAAAACCAATGCCCTGAACAGGACAACAGAAAGAGTGGACTCCGATTTAAACTGGGACCTCCAGTACACTGGGGCAAGCCATAGGGAACAAGGGCAGAACGCCTCCTGCAGGAAACTACAGCCAGAAGGCTGGGGAAGGGGGAAACAGTAGAGGTCAGATCCCAGGACAGTTATTCCTGTCAGGCTTATGTTCCAAGAGACTGCTACACACAGTTAAGACAATGACTAGATTCTCCTCATCAATCACGCAAAACACCACAGATTACTTATCCCATATGAATTTACATCCCTGTGACTTGTAAATAAAATGTGTAAATAAGCTATTAAATCTATACATACTTGAAATGTTTCAAAATGTATAATATATTCTATATATAAATATATATTTTTTTGTAAAGTTTAAACACTCAATGAAAAGTTATATGTGGGCACAAATGTATAAGATGTCAAGTGTATGCATATTATAGAACAATATTCAGACATGTATTTCAGATGTGTTTTACATCATAAAGACTTTTTTCCTGAAACTTGTGTAACTGTGTCCTTTTTTTTAATATTATGTTGTGATTCTCTCTACTTTACTGGGAAATTAGCATTTGTACTGGAAGGCCGAAACCCGGCCAGTCATTTATCTTCCACAAATGTCCTAAATTCTAAGGTCGCAGAGACTAAAAATACCTGGAGTTCTGCACACCATTTGCACATATGCTCTTGACAATGGATGGTGAATTAGGTCCTTTTCCTGACTCAGAGACTAACTCCAGATAACTCTGAACAAATAAAGCTGAACAACAGAAAAGAAATAAATAGGTCATTTTCCAGATATAAGCTGAATTGCGTTCAGTAATTACGAATAAGAAAAAGAAGTCATAGTGAATGTCAGGATGAAAAAGGAACTGAATATGGAGGGGGGGGGGCAGTCCACTTTTCTACAACAAAGCGTCTTCAAAAACCAGCACACCACCCTTGTACATTCTTTTCAATCTGCGACAACCAGCACTAATAAAGAACTGTGTGATTTTCAACATCTCTAACTTTGTCATCAGTTTACTCTGATTTCTTGTGTTTACTCAAATAAATCCCAGACTATCAGATCTATTCCAGTGGAATGAATGAAACACTGAAAGGACTAAGATGCCAAATGACATTAGTTTCTTTACTCATCCTTTATGATATTGAAATGAACTGCCTTCTCTGCTACTGTTCAGTGCTGATGCCCTGATTCTGTCATCTTTTAACAGAACAAGGGTTTCAGCAAAGCTTCCACCTCCTAAAATAGTACTAAGAGGGGTACAGACAGTGACTCTAAGCAGGGCAAACACCAGCAAAGAGGCAACAGTTTTAAATGAAAGTCCTGCCCTGAACCTGAACCACTGTAGTTATACCAATAATAATAAAAATAATAATATTCAGTTTATAGGTGATCTATTAGAGGTACAGTGTCTGCTGTAGCTACAGACAAAGGTGTGGAATTGTAATTAAAGGCTCAAGATGATGTTTATTAAAAGTGTGCACCAAACCTGGCTGCCAACAAGGCAGAATTTCAGTGTAAAATCAATGTCTTGGAAGACAATAAAGGTTCATTACAAAAGAATTAATTACAAATTCACTCAGGTAAATCTGTGTTGGGCCACCTAAAGCTTTAAAATAAGTTAATGAATATCGTTCCTGAAAGATACAGGTAACTAGCGCAGCTTTCAGCATGAGGGTAAAATTTGCTTTCTGTGTTGTTTTCATTGAGATCCATGCTGCTGCATTTTGTAAATGGTGTGCTGTTTTCTGAGGACGACCAGTAAAGTGAGCATTAAAATAATCAGTTCTGCTTTACTTCAGGATTGAAAAGACCAACCTTTTATCAAATGGACAGAACAGACCACAGAATGCAAAATTACAAATTAAGTTTCAAACTTTGGATTTAGTATACAAAGGAAAGGAGCCTCTAGGTTTAGCAACAGAACATTTTGCAACACTCACTGAGAAATTTCTGATGAGTCTGTCCTGATTTCCAGACAAAACAGAAATGTATAAGAGTTTATCAGAATAGATATTAAAAATGAGCTCCTGAGGACATTACCAATAAATTCCTACAACAACAAAATTAGATGGTGATCCTACACTGTAGCAACAGCAAGGACAATCCAATCATTTATCAATTATAAATATATTATTCTTAATTTCAGCCAACTATTACAAATATTCATCGAAATACTCCACTTGTTAAGAAGTAGCAGCAAATCTTTTTCTTCTTCTCACACAGACCACTTCAACAGGAAATACTTAATACAATAAAGAAACAGGGAGTTTTTCCTTGCCTCTGCTTTGCTCAGACCTGGATTCTGAAAAGCTGGTTTGTGAACATTGGCTGTAAAAAGCCCTATATAAATAGTTGCATTGAATTGAAGTCTAAAGCCATTTACAAACCACATCATAAATAACTATCAATAAAGAAATATCATCTAGAATAAAAAAATAACTCTTACTAGTAATGATGACATCGTCAAATGCACTAAAAATTAGTGTGGGGAGAAGAATTGTTTTTTACATTAAATAGTCTCTTTTTATGAACACCCAAAGTGAAAAAAGTCATTAAACTGGTCTAATCATGAATGCCTGCATAAAAGTAGGTAATGACTGAATGGGGCCTATGCATGAAATTCAAGAGCAGCTCTTTTGTAAGAGCAGATAACCATCACCCACCTGGTCTTTTTTTATTTATTTTTCCCTTGAGACACAGAATGTGTGAGGAGGTTCTCCTCCTCACACATGGACTGCAGAAGTGGGTCAATCTGCCCTCATAACCAACTTTTCACAGGCTGTTCCCATTGGCCCAGGCAGGAGAAGGTCTCACATCTCTGCTGGCCAATGGGAGTGGAGCTCCAGTCAAACAGAGCAGAGAGGGTGTGAGTATGACGAAGAATTATGCTTGAGGTGCGGAGCAACTATGAGTGACAATGGAAGGGGAAAAAAACTACTCTTCAGGAACCTGGTCACCTGTTTCATAAGCACCCATTAAAAAAAAAAGAAAACAGGTGAATAGAAGGTAGATCAAGAGTAAAGAGATAAAGAGGAATATTCTTTCAAGCAATTCACATAAAATAGTTTTAAAAAGAGCACAAACACAACTGAGCTGTGATATTATCTAACTTCTGTTAAGTCACTGACTTTTCCCTCAGTGCTGTTTGTGGTGGTGTGAGCTGTTTGTGGGATCCTCATGGGTTGGGTTAGGTGCATGGAGAAGAAAAAAATGTGTGAACGTGAGGCTGGGAATGGGATTTGGAACCCTTAAGAATATTTAATAAGATTCTTTAGTTCCTGCTGCCCCCTTGTGGTGTGAACCGTACACTTCTGATTAAATTAAACCCCAGTCAAAACTGTACCTCAAATATTTTGTTTTACTTCTATTTCAGTGATAATGATCAAATGTAATTCCATTAATTGAAGAAAAAAAAATAATGAGCCAAAATGCCAATCTTACTATACTGTCATTTAAACAATATTGATTGAATTAAAAAATATCAGGCAAAATGTCACAATCAGAATCCAAAAAACCTTGTTGATCCTGGAGGAAATTGCTTAATAGATAGTTAGGGTAAAATTTGTGTGCTTATATAACTTTTAAGTACAGCCTGCAACACTTTCTATTCAAATACAGTTACATAGCAATACAAGGACAAACACAGTAACATGAAGATACAAATTAGAGAACACATAAATGCACGCCAAGACAAGATTAATTACTGCTCAGATTTAAAGGCTGATACTTCAGAAGCATGGAATAATGGTTTAAATATATGTATACTGGAAAAAGAAAGCTACGCCTACTTTAGTTTACACTAGTTCAAGAGCTATGTAGTCTTAATAAAATATACATGAACTAACGATGGTCGATGTTAACGCCCCTCCTCTACCTGACTGGATTGGAAATGTGGCCCGTGCTCAGAGGTCCGAATTGGAGGAAAGAAACTCAAGCCAGTTTGTTAATACAGGATTCTCCACAGGAGGCTGCAATGAGAACAAATATTCAATGCACAAACAACCATATATGCATTCAAATACATGTACAAACACATCTGGTTTATGCAAACCCAGGTATATAAATCCCTTCGCAAATATATATATACACACGTTCATTGAAAGTATGTGTGTACAATATACGCACCTACTTTCCATTTTAAGCTGATCTTTTACTGAAACTGAATACTATACAGACAACTATAGTTTACAACTATACATATACTCAAGCCTTGTTGTGTTGCCAGGTGCCTTGACTTTTACAAAGATTTCTACTTAACGTTTAGTTTTACTATGGAATTGTAACCTTGTCAAACATTTAGCACTCAAAATAGATGCTATGCTGGTACACTTCACAATGGTTCTTAAAAAGATTAATTTGTTCTTTCTGAATCAATGTTAATTTAACGGACTCTAAAGACACTTAACAGTTTTCCAGAGTTGGATTTAGTGTGGTGTGGTCTTGGACTGCACTGAACTATCAATGGCTCAGTTCCATTCAACCAAAGTAAATTTCTTTAAGTGTAGGCTAAAGTTTAATCTGGGTCTGGAAAACTGGCCCCAAGAAATTCCATGACTTGGTTTAGAAGGCTGAGTTGCAAATGTGGCATATCTGATGTTAAGCTGCAACAAAAGTATAAGATACAATAAAAGTGTAACCTATCGGGCATAGCCCAAGCTGTACTTGTTATAACTAAGTGGTTGTAGACTAGGGAACCAAATAGGTTTGATCATTGTTTAATCACACCCATTGTGACTGTGATTTACTAGAAAAGAAAAAACAACAACATAACGCTACAGACTGACTGCTGACTCCACAGAAGTGGATCTGTATTATTAAGGTGCACATAGGAAGCCAACAAAATGTTTCCAAACTTATTATGCAAAAAAGACAACACTGATTTCATATCATCATCATGTTAGAGTGCAATTCTTCACAAACAATCGTGCCGACGTTTACCTGCAGGGTAGTAAGATCCAGCAGGTTGCCATCTTTGCGCACACAAAGTAGCCTGGCTCTTCCTGCTGAAGGGTAGCCCTCATCCAGCTCCAGGTGGCACACTGTAGTGGCAGACTTCAGAAAGATCAGCAGGCGCTTTGCTGGACACCAGTCAATGGCAAACCTGCAAGATATGTTTCCACATTATAGTGGTTAAAAATGAACACAATTTGAGGAGTAAAAGATTTTACAAAATGGAAATTCACAAGATCCCTTCCATCAGCACAAATCACATAAAACAGACACTGTGAGAAAGGAAGGTAAAACTGTTATCTACCAGCAGCAGTTACTCCAATCATAGCTTACTGCTACTACTACTGAGACACTTGACAAAGCATGTTGGTTAGATTATAGTGAGACTGTCATCTTATATCAGCTGAATTCATGTGGTGTTAGATTACACCTTATTTAGAAATGGCACATTATGTACACCATTTAGTCATTACATTAAATTCAGGTGCTTTATATTGTGTAGTTTTCCACTGTGTCTTCAAAACAGCTGCTGCATCGAGGCATGGACTTTCCAAGAATGACACCAATTCCATTAAGGGGTGCCATTAACTTAGCCTGCGGCTTTATTTAGGTAGATGGTATGTGTCAAAGTAACATCCATGTGAATGCCATGACCCAATGTTTCCCCGCAAAACATTGTCTAGAGATGTTCTAGATGGCGAGCGCTCTCTTCAATGCAGTGGTTTGCTGGGGTGGTGGCCTCAAGAAGGAGGATGCCTCACGACTGGACAAACTGGTGAAGGCGGCGGGCCATGTTGCCAGCACAGAGCTAGACAGTTTGTCATCCATGGCAGAACAACGCATGCTGATCAGGCTCCTGTCAATCATGGACAATCCACTGCATCCTCTGCACTTCCTCATCAGCAGACAGAGAAGCAGCTTCAGTGACAGGCTGCGGTCGCTGCCCAGCTCCACTGACAGACTGAGGAGGTCGTTCCTCCCCCACACCATAAGACTGATTAACTCCACCAAGGAGGGGAAACGCTAACGTCACTGTCCACAGCCGCACCTCTGCTCTGCACTACACTACTCACAGCACACAGTGCATGCCTGTTTACACTGGACTTTTTCTTTTAATTAATCTGCACTGACTGTCCAATTCACACCACACAAGCATTACCCTCTAAGTGCTACCACACAAGCATTACCATCCAAGATTTTGCTGTACGAGCATTACCTTCAATTATCACCTATAACTTTGGTCTATAAGGTGCGTACTGTGTCTGCTTGTCTGTGTGTACATGTCTGCTTCAATAATTTTTATTTTTAGCTAATCTACTTCTTACTTTTGTATATACTGCTAGAAACTGTGAATTTCCCTCTGGGATGAATAAAGTAAGTAAATAAGTAAGTATGTATCTATGCATGTATGTATGTATGTATCTATCTATCTATCTAATCACATTCTCTCTGCCAGCTTGCTTTGTGCCCATAGTGCTTCCCGGTGACATCTCTTCCCCAAGTGAGCCACGCAGATAAAATGCACCATGTGCCATGACATAGCCAACATTAACCTTTTCAGCAATCTGTGCTATAGAAGACACTCCGTAGCATGAGACCAGATGGGCACTTGTTTCAGAGAGCCCGGGAAGTTCATAACCCTGTAACCAGTTCACCAGTTATCTTTCATTGAACCAGGTTATTCCGGCACAAAAACTACATACTGGAAACCACCCAAAAGACCATAGGAGATGTTCTCATCCAGTCCTTTAGGCATCACAACTTGGCCATTGTCAAAGTTGCTCAGATCTTTACACATGACTATTTTTCCTGCATTCAGCACAACTAATTAAAGAGCAAATTTTCAAAACTCACTCAGTCTATTTTGTGTGATTTTTTTAGGCAACATTTCTATTGTCATATTTTCACATTACCTCTTTATGTGCAATAGTATAACAAACCAAAACTCACTCAATCCTTGCATAATACACGGTACAAGAATAGGTCACTTTCCAAAACTCACTCAGTCCACTCACACAGTCGCAAGTGGTACGTACTTAACCAACTAAAAT